>OZ022584.1:5820154-5932070 GCA_963669155.1 Arbacia lixula | reverse complement strand
ACGTCATAACCCCCCCCCCCCTACTGAGAGAATTTTCAGAGACTGGGCGGGTGAAAAAAAATTGAACGAAAGAAAAACACCTCCCAAAATCCCAGGGTCACTACCCCCCCCCCCCCCCCGCTCAGCTACTTCTTGAGGAAAAACATATCCCCTCCACCTTCGGGGAGCGATTTCCGCCCATGATCATAAGGGGAAACAGTCAGAGGGCTCCGAGGGAAACGTTTCATCTGATAGTTTGGGTGACACCTTATTTGCATTACGACAGAACTTTATACATGAAGCCCTCTTGTTGGTGGCGAGATACCCGGGGAGCCAGAGGGGGTTACTCGTATACAGCTCTTAACGCTATATAGCCCGGGCTATTTTGAAATCGCATAGCCCGGGGGGGGGGGGGGGGGGGGGGGGGGGGAGGGGCAAAAACAGCCCCCCCCCTAAGATCTCGACCGTTGATCGCGCGATCGCGAAGAAAATTGGCACGTACGTCACCGATGCAGTATTCTCCACAATTCAATTGTCAATTGCACCAAAATTATTCAAATTTATTTTTAATGAATTAATTATGCTAATTAAATGCATAAAAATCATAATTTGGTTGTAAATCTTTAAATATAGCCCCAAAACTGCTAGATATCAGTCCAGACACTCTTCTTAGGATTATTATCAAATTAGGATTTTAAACAATGGCAATATCAAAGTTTTTCTTATGTATTTTATTGTTTTTTTTAATTTCTTATGTATTTCTTTGTTTTTTGACTTATGTTTTTCATTGTTTTTTTCGATGGAAATCGTTGGCAACACTATTTCAGTCATAAATAACATGAAATCCATTGTTTTTCATCAGTAATAAGAGAAATAATGATACATTTATGAATTTTGGCTAGATACAGAATTTGCATTGGAGTTGTACATGAAATCACGTTTTTGAGCAATTTTTGGTCTGACATGCACATACAAAATGTTATGTAACTTCGGAACCGTGTACCCCCGCGTCGCAAATTTGGTCTTAAAAGTTGCGTGAGACTTGAAGGAAAAAAGTCATGAAATATCGCGACGCGATCTTGTCGCGTTACAAATTTATTGCGAAAAATGTCGAGGGGGGGGGGGGCTGTTTTTGCGCCCCCCCCCCCGGGCTAGATAGGGTTAACTCTTACATATACGACCAATAAACTGACCTGATCCTTGTCCAGATTCTGAACGTTGTTTGTGAACACCACTGAACTAGAAAGATTCTTTCTAGTTCAGTGGTGAACACACGATAGCGCGCATCATCGGTACATGCCTTCATTTACCTCAACGCTAAGCTGCGCGCATCATTTGCTACGCCTCTAAAATAACCTTTGTTTTCACCGACCTCTACGGTGGCTGTTTTGTGCTATATGTAGTACGAGTATTAATAGCGTATAATAGCAGGCCGTACGGGTAGCGGACTAACCTGGTCCTTGACGCCCAGGTCTGGGGCGTTACACCTGACCCCCACGTCCTGGGAGTGGTCACATTTACTCCTGTTGAAGGCTCCGTGCCCGCACTCCAGCAGCGAAGACTCGGTTCCCTTGCAATTCATATCCCATAGCCAGATCGGCCCGATACCTTCATGAACGAAGAAGAGACACATTCACTTTCAAAAACAATAACAAACACATCTTCATTAATCTCCGGTAACTATTGCAAGCCGAAACACTCTTGCAATAGGACCGTAAATACGTATTATGTTGATACCACTAACTGCCATGCACCCTTCTATGAAGAGTGACAAATATGTGGGGAGCATGGATTGTTTCATTTCAATTAATTAATCAATCGTCAAAGGACAAAATAATCACGAATGATATGTGACATTGTGAAAGTCGTTGCTAGTAGTCTGTCCTGTAGTTGTTTATTTTTTTAAATAATTTTTCTTACTTATAGTTGTTTTTCAGTACTTTTTATTAGTTATCATTTTATGTTTCAATCAACAACTACTAGTTGTTGAATCAGACACGATGACTACCAGACTCAAGCCCTCACCCTGCCCAAAGCCCGTGGCGTCAGACAGGATCTCCTTGACCGTGCCGTAGCCTAGCTGTCTACACGCCACGTTGGCTTCGATTAGGTCGAAGTCCTCCCCACACACCGTGCCCCAGTGACTGTCATGGAACACCTCCAGCCGCCCCTCCCCGAACGCTGCTCCAGCCTTCAGCCGCACCTCCGGCTTGTGCTGGGGGAGATGAGGGAACTAAATTGAATTGGATGCAGTTGATTTGATCTGAATTGAATTCAGTTGAAATTAGTTGAATTTATTTAAAATAAGTTAAATTTAGCTCCTGATAATCATTTGTCTCGCAATGTAAGGTAAACGGAGTCGAAAAGATCACGACGTTTCGTGCGCCGCTGGAACACTTCGTCAGGTGTGATACAAAATAAGCCATTTCGTAATTACAATTTGCGCATGAGCAGATTATTGCTTTTCGTAAATTACCTCAGGTCAATTTCCAAACTCACATAGTAAAATGGGAATTCATTAGATAGTCGACCACATTTCAATCTATTATCATGCAAAAATGGCGACATCTATTCAGCTCCGAGAAGGTAGTGAAAGAACATTCCACCATGTGCATCTGCTTCTACTGTTGTACCGGGCACACTGTAAAATGTCTTTACATCCATCGTCCAACACAGCTTCATGAAAAACAATCCCAGTGAGCAGTCTAGTAGTATTTATTCAGTGCATTGTCCGCCCATGATGTAATTGCGAAATGGTCTATTGTAGTAAACCCCTACTTACTACAATTTTGTATCACACCTGACGAAGTGTTGCAGCGGCGCACGACACGTCGTGATCTTTTCGATTCCGTTTACCTTACATTGCGAGACAAACGATTATCAGTAGCCATTTATCCGCAATGAGTAACATATCTAGCAAGTTAAATTTAATCAAGTTCAATTGAGTTGAATTGAATAAAATTGAATTTGATTGATTCGAGTTGAAATGAAATGAGTTTAATTGAGTTAATTTAAATCAAATTCAATTTATGTGAATTGAACTGTTTTGAATAGAACTGAATTGAATTGTATTTGGTTGAGTTGAAGGCATTTGATTTCAATATTTCCAATAATATAATCAGACGAGAATAGACTAGTACATGATCGTTACCGTGTATTGGGGGTAAAAATTAAAATAAAATTGAAATTGAAATTAATGATCAGGCCAGCATATAACATTGCATGTAAGTCGCAACAAGGATGTTTAAGCACATGGATATCCAGCTGCCGTTTAATTAATGCAGATTCATTGTACTCTCCTTCTAGTCACAAAAGAGCGCTTTACAAAGATTTTCTCTTTGATCCCCATGTTCGAAGCCGCCGATTCTCTGGATGATTTTTGCCTGGATTTGACGTATAAACACAAGGCATTAGCAATATTGTGTCTCGCCCACTTGCGAAAATAACCAGAAATATCGCGATCTCTGTTGCTACGCAAAAGAAAACTGAAACAAACAAATAAGCAACTTTAAACAGACAACATCAAAATCAGGTGCAAAATAGTGACTTTGAATAAATTTGCATAAATGTGCATGAGTAATGTTTGCCTAAATCTACATCAGTAATGCTCACACATGCTCACATAATTCTGTGCACAAGTTAGGAAGCCTTCACCAAGAGTCTTGCAAGTAAACTTTAATGTATGACCTCAAATGATCTTTGACCTTATCATGTGACCTCTTACAGCACAATAACATGCAGGTGCCCCCAGTGCATCCATCATCCAAGTTTGATTGCCATTGTAGCAACATGTGATGAGTTATGTGTGATAAGAGAGTCTTGCAAGTAAACTTTAACGTATGACCTCAAATGACCTTTGACCTTATCCTGTGACCTCCAACGGTACCATAACATGAAGGTACCCCCAGTGCATCTATGACCCAAGTTAGGTTGTAATCCAAGCAACCTATGTGAAGTTATTTGTCAAAAGAGAGTCTTGCAGGTAAACTTTAACGTATGACCTCAAATGACCTTTGACCTTATCCTGTGACCTCCAACAGCACCATAACATGTAGGTACCCCCAGTGCATCTATGACCCAAGTTAGGTTGTAATCCAAGCAACCTATGTGAAGTTATTTGTCAAAAGAGAGTCTTGCAGGTAAACTTTAACGTATGACCTCAAATGACCTTTGACCTTATCCTGTGACCTCCAACAGCACCGTAACATGTAGGTTACCCAGTGCATCTATGACCCAAGTTAGGTTGTAATCCAAGCAACCCATGTGAAGTTATTTGTCAAAAGAGAGTCTTGCAGGTAAACTTTAACGTATGACCTCATATGACCTTTGACCTTATCCTGTGACCTCCAACGCCACCATAACATGAAGGTACCCCCAGTGCATCTATGACCCAAGTTAGGTTGTAATCCAAGCAACCCATGTGAAGTTATTTGTCAAAAGAGAGTCTTGCAGGTAAACTTTAACGTATGACCTCAAATGACCTTTGACCTTATCCTGTGACCTCCAACGCCACCATAACATGAAGGTACCCCCAGTGCATCTATGACCCAAGTTAGGTTGTAATCCAAGCAACCTATGTGAAGTTATTTGTCAAAAGAGAGTCTTGCAGGTAAACTTTAACGTATGACCTCAAATGACCTTTGACCTTATCCTGTGACCTCCAACAGCACCGTAACATGTAGGTACCCCAGTGCATCTATGACCCAAGTTAGGTTGTAATCCAAGCAACCCATGTGAAGTTATTTGTCAAAAGAGAGTCTTGCAGGTAAACTTTAACGTATGACCTCATATGACCTTTGACCTTATCCTGTGACCTCCAACGCCACCATAACATGAAGGTACCCCCAGTGCATCTATGACCCAAGTTAGGTTGTAATCCAAGCAACCTATGTGAAGTTATTTGTCAAAAGAGAGTCTTGCAGGTAAACTTTAACGTATGACCTCAAATGACCTTTGACCTTATCCTGTGACCTCCAACAGCACCATAACATGTAGGTACCCCCAGTGCATCTATGACCCAAGTTAGGTTGTAATCCAAGCAACCCATGTGAAGTTATTTGTCAAAAGAGAGTCTTGCAGGTAAACTTTAACGTATGACCTCAAATGACCTTTGACCTTATCCTGTGACCTCCAACGGTACCATAACATGAAGGTACCCCCAGTGCATCTATGACCCAAGTTAGGTTGTAATCCAAGCAACCTATGTGAAGTTATTTGTCAAAAGAGAGTCTTGCAGGTAAACTTTAACGTATGACCTCAAATGACCTTTGACCTTATCCTGTGACCTCCAACAGCACCGTAACATGTAGGTACCCCAGTGCATCTATGACCCAAGTTAGGTTGTAATCCAAGCAACCCATGTGAAGTTATTTGTCAAAAGAGAGTCTTGCAGGTAAACTTTAACGTATGACCTCATATGACCTTTGACCTTATCCTGTGACCTCCAACGCCACCATAACATGAAGGTACCCCCAGTGCATCTATGACCCAAGTTAGGTTGTAATCCAAGCAACCTATGTGAAGTTATTTGTCAAAAGAGAGTCTTGCAGGTAAACTTTAACGTATGACCTCAAATGACCTTTGACCTTATCCTGTGACCTCCAACAGCACCATAACATGTAGGTACCCCCAGTGCATCTATGACCCAAGTTAGGTTGTAATCCAAGCAACCCATGTGAAGTTATTTGTCAAAAGAGAGTCTTGCAGGTAAACTTTAACGTATGACCTCAAATGACCTTTGACCTTATCCTGTGACCTCCAACGGTACCATAACATGAAGGTACCCCCAGTGCATCTATGACCCAAGTTAGGTTGTAATCCAAGCAAACCATGTGAAGTTATTTGTCAAAAGAGAGTCTTGCAGGTAAACTTTAACGTATGACCTCAAATTACCTTTGACCTTATCCTGTGACCTCCAACAGCACCATAACATGTAGGTACCCCCAGTGCATCTATGACCCAAGTTAGGTTGTAATCCAAGCAACCCATGTGAAGTTATTTGTCAAAAGAGAGTCTTGCAGGTAAACTTTAACGTATGACCTCAAATGACCTTTGACCTTATCCTGTGACCTCCAACAGCACCATAACATGAAGGTACCCCCAGTGCATCTATGACCCAAGTTAGGTTGTAATCCAAGCAACCCATGTGAAGTTATTTGTCAAAAGAGAGTCTTGCAGGTAAACTTTAACGTATGACCTCAAATGACCTTTGACCTTATCCTGTGACCTCCAACGGTACCATAACATGAAGGTACCCCCAGTGCATCTATGACCCAAGTTAGGTTGTAATCCAAGCAACCCATGTGAAGTTATGGATCATAAGAGAGTCTTGCAGGTAAACTTTAACATTTGTGACGGACGACGGACGACGGACGGACGACGGACGGACGACGGACGGACGACGGACGGACGCCATTTGGATCCCTTAGTCTCGCCTTCACCTCCGGTGGGCGAGACAAAAATCGGATGCGCAGAAGAATTTGGTGACATATCCCCACCACATATGCTTGCGCAGTTGTGACATGTAATACCTATGATGCATCTACGAAGATTCAATCGAGGAACAGTGTTACAATATGGCAAAAAGGCTCTAAACGTGATATCAAGTTGCAGTATAAAACTCTCAATTTCACAATGTTCCGCATCATACCTGCTTACAAAATTGCATAAAACGTTACTTTCAGATATTTTCCTTTCGGACGGGACAAGTAACATGAAAAACGTGGCCAACCGCGCCCAAGCTAGTATTTCCATCTCAAAAAGTATCAAATTTCGTATTCGCTTATCCTTAGTGACAAAATTAAAAGTTCAGCAGCGAAAGCTGAAATGTATGCATGTATAGGAATGTGTATGACCTATTATAAAAGGCAGGTGAACGTGACGCAATCGCGTATGCATCATATTGTTGAGAGTAGTTGCTAGTCATGAATAGTAAGTGGCGGCATCAAACCTTGTTCAAAGCGATGTATATACATGTGCTTAAACATCCTTGGTCGCAGCTAAGCAGAGTTTGGCCTTACAACTAGTTTATTTGCGTTTAATGTCCTATTCTTAAAAGAATAACTTGCTGCAAGTTTTTCAATCTAACATGATGTGGTGTTGCACATATGCCAATGCAAGTGACAGATGCATTTTGCATTTTGTTTTACAAGAAAAGCATCTTTTGTTAGTTGCTCCCTTTTGTCAAAGAAGGGCAGAATTATTATTGACATTATCATTGAATTATCATTGATACCTCGTCACTCCGAGGATCACCACATTATGACAGAGAAAGGCCGTTACCGTTTGAGCTTGTTGTCTGGTGGCGGCCGACATAGCTCTCACATTGGCTTCGTTTGACATGGGTGCGTCCATCACAAAGGAGCCGCGTTCACACTGCGCCTCGGCAGCGCGCATCAGCTCGCACTCCTTGTGCGACTTCATGTAGGTGCGGTCACACGCGCTCACGTTGTGCTCCTGTCCCGTGCAGGCCACGTTTGTCAGTACCATGGATTTCTTGCGCTGCAGGTTTTTCCTGTAGGATGGGGTGGGTAGAAATGGGGGAGAGCACCTCAGTTAAATTTACATTAACCGTTTGATTGAGGCCAAACCAAATTAATCAACTCAAGATAATGTAATGTTTTTTTCTTTAACCAAGTGGGGAGATTTCCCCCTTCCAGTCTGTAGGTAATAAAAGTTGAAGAGAAAAGGAAGGAGCGAGATGTAAAGAGGGAAAGAGAGGGAAAGAGAAAGAGAGAGAGAGAGAGAGAGAGAGAGAGAAAGAGAGAGAACGAGAGGCAGAGCAGAGAGAGAGACAGAGAGAGAGTCAGAGACAGAGACAGAGACAAAAGGAAAGAGAGAGAGGGAAAGAGGGAGAGAGGGGAGGAGGCGGGAGGAGGGAGGATAAAGAGAGAAAGAGGGAATGGGAGAGAGAGAGAGAGGGGGGGGGGAGAAGGGAGTATGAAAGAGAGAATGAGTGAAGGAATGGAATAGGGAGAGAGAAACGTCACTGAAACGCGATGGAAAGAGAGAGAGAGAGGGAGAGAGAGAGAGAGAGAGAGAGAGAGAAGTATGGAGAAACAAAGATGGTCCATGATGAAGAGAGCGACTTACGTCTTTCCCGATGACTGAACACCGAGGGCGTCCCTGAATCCCAAGCTTCCACACAGCACCCGGGCATCTTCGATGTCCCACCCGTCAGCACAAATCGTCCTCCACTTACCCGTCATGAACACCTCGACCACGCCCTCGGACAGGGGGTGAGGTGTCGAATCCCCGGCAAGACGGAACTTGTACTTTTTTAGCTTCTGTAAAACAGAATAATACCTGTCACATTTAGTTCAATTTTGTTTTATTAATTTATTTTCCGCTAGTATGGATTAACCCTATATAGTCCGGGCTATTTTGAATTTGCATGGCTGTGAATAAATACCAGTTAGAGCTCCCTTTATTTACAGATTCCAAATGGAAGATGTAATGAAGTATAAGGAAGGAGAGGACCAAAAGAGAAGAGAAGTGTGGAGAAAGTAGCGATGACAGTCAATCGGCAGCGCTCGCTCGTTCTATAGAAATCATGAACGTTTTATTTTTCGTCTCGCGAAATCTCACGCGCAGATTTTGCTGCACCTAGATTATGAAGGAATTCGACATGCTCGCGAGATCTGTTGCTGGTGTCTTCTGTAAGCATACTGATCAGGAATTTTTTAGACAGGGATTGATATTATATGTTTCTTAATAAATATTTTCATTTTTTTTTCGAAATCCGCAAAGGAGTTTTGAAATTATTTGCTTTCAAAAACAGGCCTCAATTTTCTTTTGAAATATGTAAGCTCTCAGACCTTGCTGGATCCTGACCCTTCTACAGCTATGGATTGTACGGCAACGAGAGTTACGGCTCTAAAAAGCCAATACTTCAGCGGAGATTTTGATTCCAATATTGTTTGGGCTCAAAAATAAAACATTTGTGATATTCGTCTTCAAAGTGACGCAAGATTTCAAAAATCGTACGGACTTCGCAACCGATATATATGTAAGCTCTCAGACTTTGCTGGATCCTGACCCTTCTAGAAATTGGACGGCAACACCAGTTACAGCTTTGGAAAGCCAGTACTCCAGCGAAGAATTTGATTCCAGTTTTGTTTGGACTCAAAAATAAAACATTTGTGCTATTCGTCTTCAAAGTGACGCGAATTTTCAGAAATCATACGGACTTCGCAACCGATATTTGTCCGCAGGCAGCAGAAAACACGCTATTTTATTTTCAGCTCGGTAGTCGTAACCTTCACTTGACCTCTCAAACCGCGAAAAAGGTCTCCTTTTCAAACTGCGATATCTCCATGAATAAACCATATTTTTGTACACTTTCTTTTGCAACTGTATGTTGGAGGTCGAAATTTACCAAGCATGAAAAAACATTTAATTAAAACAGGCAGAAAAATATTGCAAATTCGAGATAAATATGTGGTTGAAATGAAAATAAAAAAAATAAAAATAAACTCTATATTTCAATGTCAATCGCTTTTAAGCCCCTAACATTTAGAGGTCATCTGAAGCGGAATTTATTGTACTAACTTTATGGAGATACCATTATTTTTTCAACCTTCCCCCATAGAAGGGTCAGGATCCAGCAAAACTTCAACCACGTTCAAATCCAAAATGAGCGAGATATGAAGTTGTGAGCGATCCTTACCAGCTAATCATAGTCCGCGACACCTGAATCGCCGGTAGTACATGTATTTCATTATTATCGTGGACTATGATTGGCTGGTTAGGATCGTTCACAACTTCATCATATCTCGCTCATTTTGGTTTTGAACATGGTTGATGTATTGCTGGATCCTGACCCTTCTATGGAGGGAGGTTGAAAAGTAATGGTATCTCCATAAAGTACAATAAATTCCGCTTCAGATGACTTCTAAATGTTAGGGGCTCAAAAGCGATTGACATTGAAATATAGAGTTTATTTTCATGTTTTTCATTTTCAATAGAACCACATATTTATCTCGAATTTGCAATATTTTTCTACTTGTTTGAATGAAATGTTTTTTCATACTTGGTAAATTTTGACCTCCAACATACAGTTACAAAAGAAAGCGTACGAAAATATGGTATATTCATGAAGATATCGCAGTTTGAAAAGGAGACGTTTTCCGCGGTTCGAGAGGTCAAATGAAGGTCACGACTACCTCGCTGAAAATAAAATAAGCGTATTTTCCGGTGCCTGCCGTTTGGCTGATGATTATAAAATGGGATGGAGAGGAATTTCACAATGAAAGAAAGAAATGAAAGGACAAAAATAAAAGCAACTAATGAGGTGGAAGAGGAGAGGAAGGAGGAGGGGGAGGAGGAGGAGGAGTAGGAGGAGGAGGGGGAGGAGTAGGAGGAGGAGGAGTAGGAGGAGGAAGAGGAGAAGGAGGAGGAGGAGGAGGAGGAGGAGGAGCAGGAGGAGGAGCA
Source organism: Arbacia lixula (assembly GCA_963669155.1). Lineage (NCBI taxonomy): Eukaryota > Metazoa > Echinodermata > Echinoidea > Arbacioida > Arbaciidae > Arbacia > Arbacia lixula. The sequence continues at coordinate 5,921,660 of OZ022584.1, read as the reverse complement.
GGAGGAGGAGCAGGAGGAGGAGCAGGAGGAAAAGGAGGAAGAGAATGAAGAGGAGTAGGAGGAGGAGGAGGGAAGAGGAGGACGAAAAAAAGAAGGAGGAGAAGGAAGAAGAGGAGGAGTAGGAGGAGGAGAAGGGAGGAGGAGGGACGAGGAGGAGGAGGAGAAGAAGAAGAAGAAGAAGAAGAAGAAGAAGAAGGAGGAGGAGGAGGAGGAGGAGGTGCCTCACCTTGACAGGATTAGTATTGACCTTCCTGCGCTCCTCGCTGCACCTGATACCAACGTCCTCAGAATGAGAACAATCTGACACGCCCACTGGGCTGTGACCACACGCCAACAGGTGCTTCTCAGAGCCACTGCACTCAATCTCATCCAGCAGAATTTGACCTGGTGTGAGGAACCGGAATACAATAACCAAATTACATTATTAAAAAAAAAAACATTTAAGACATACACGCATTTGTCAGAATAGTGTGCTACAACCTGTAAATGAATGAGAAACAAGTCAGCAGAAAACAAATTGGTCGAACTACACACAACAAAAAAAGTAAGTCCCCCCTAAGCAAAATAATTTGGCAAGATTGTTCCTTTACTTATTGACTAACTCCTGTGTGAAAATCACATTTTAAAGGCAAAAATGTCACTTTTCAAAAGTCACAAGGGTAATTATTCATGCCATTCAAACAATACATTTTGTCATTTCTTGTGCGATTTTTAAAGTGTTTTAACTCAACCATGTCGCAAAAATGACTTCTTATGTTTACATAATATGTCATGTTACATATTTGTCAAAATATCCAGAGTTTCATTTTTCCACCAAAATAAAGGGTATTTAAAAGTTTCAAACTCAAGAGGGATGAGTATTTGTTAGTGCATCGAGAGATGTATGATTAACATTGAAAGAGCGTATAAATTATGCACCCGAAATGGAATTCATCAAAATCCATGTGACAGAATCCCAAAATGACTCTTGTGACTTTTGAAAAGTGACATTTTTTGCCTTTAAACATATTTGTCAAAATATCCAGAGTTTCATTTTTCCACCAAAATAAAGGGTTATTTAAAAATATCCAGAGTTTCATTTTTCCACCAAAATAAAGGGTATTTAAAAGTTTCAAACTCAAGAGGGATGAGTATTTGTTAAAGGGTGCTCACTCAACCAGTACAATGGGTTAAGAGTCGAGATATGTGTTAGTGCATCGAGAGATGTATGATTAACATTGAAAGAGCGTATAAATTATGCACCAGAAATGGAATTCATCAAAATCCATATGACAGAATCCCAAAATGACTCTTGCGACTTTTGAAAAGTGACATTTTTTGCCTTTAAACTTGGCCAACTCATGCATGACTAATTGGATTAATGTAATTTTCACACATAAGTTAGTCAAAAAGTTAAGAAACAATCCTACCAAATTATTTTGCCCAAAACCTCTTGGATAAGAAGTTATGCTATTTTGCTTAGGGGGGACTTACTTTTTTTGTTGTGTTTAGAAGGATTCGAACCAACATTTACTGCTTATCGGGCACCGACTTAACCACCCGGCCTTTTGCCGAACGACAGAAAAGACGTGATGATATAGTAACAACGAAGATGATTCATTCATAATTAGATTAATTACATTATAAATAAGACCACATCTTACACGTATCGCACCGATGCTATCCACCTCCTTTCCCGTGAATCCTGATCCGCGTTTGATTAACAATGAAAAGATAGCAGGATTGTAACTCTAGTAACTCTATCGAATGTATTTTCAAATACATTAACGATGAAAATGTCACAGATTGTTCGTACATTTAACCCCGTATAGCCGGGGCTATTTTGAAATTGCATTGCCCGGGAAGGTGGGGGTGGAGGGGGCAAAAACAGCCCCCCCCCTCCGTTAGAATTTGACCGTCGATCGCCTGATCACCCATGTCACCTATGAGGTACGTCACCCATGACGTAATCTACACAATTCAGTTGTCAATTGCACAAAAATTATTAAAACTAATTTCACGTAAAGCAGATAAAGGGGCTATAATGATTTAGAAATCAATGTTCAAACTGAAATTTCCCCATGATCCTGACATCAGATAAAAGATAGAGACCACTTCCAGAAAGCTAGTAGATTCAGCTACAACATACTCAAATTTCAGAGTAACAGATCCAAACATAAGCAATATACAGCTCCTAAAAGATCGACATGTCATTTCATGATTTCAAATAAATGACCCTCCCACTGACGTCCGATTTGGACATTAATGCCTGTAATCAAATTTACACCTTGAAGACGTGTTACACCTTGAAGACGTGTTAAAACTAGATCAATTCGACTGCCACGCAGTCGATAAATATGCCTCCGCCTCTTTGCTATTCTCAGAAAATGTGTATGTTTGGTGGGCAATGTACCATTGCTCCTATGTGAAATGAAAATATCACATTTTCTTTTTTCAAGTTTAGCTAAGTTTGGCAATGTTCATTGACTTTTGACCTCTCACTTCTTTGACTTCCAATCTAACCAGTCTGTCTAAATCCATCCTTGCATCAAGTTTATTTAAAATTAGCCAATTTGGGGTGAAGTTTATTGACCTTTGACCTTTCAGGAATTTTACCTAAACTTCACCAGTCTACCTCCATAAAGTGATACACCTCTTTAACTAGGTTTGGTTTGAATTGAATCATCAGTATTGGATTCAATATGAAAAATATCTATTTGGGGGCAATTTTTAGCCAATTTTGGCAAAGTTTATTGACCTTTGATCCCCGACCTTTGAGAAATTTCACCAAAAATGTCATCAGTCTAGCAGTGATCCATCTTTGCACCATGTTCGGTTGGTATTGCTCCATTGGATTTGGATATATTTTAAAAATTATCACTTTGGGGGCAATTTTTAGCTAATTTTTGGCAAAGTTCATGGACCTTTGACCTTTGAACTCTCAGGAGTTTTACCTAAACATCTCTGTACCATGTTTAGTTAGAATTGTGACATTGGATTTGGATTTGGAATTATTGTGAAAAATATCAATTTTTGCAAAGTTCATTGACCTTTGACCTCTGACCTTCCAGGAATTTCACCAACAATGTCACCAGTCTACCCCCAAGTAGTGATCCATCGTTTCACTATGTTTGGTTGGAATTGCACCGTTGGATTTGGATTTATTGTGAAAAATTTAAAGTTTGGGGCAATTTCTAGCCAATTTTGGCAAAGTTCATTAACCTTTGACCTCTGAACTTTCAGGAATTTTACCAAAAATGTCACCAGTCTATCCACTAGTAGTGATCTATCTTTGTACCATGTTTAATGGAAATTGCATCCTTGGATTTGGATTTACTGTGAAAAAGGTCAATTTTTGGCAAATTTTCACAAATTTCATTGACCTTTGACCTCTGACCTTTCAGGAATTTTACCAAAAATGTCACCAGTCTATCCCCAAGTAGTGATCCATATTTGTACCATGTTTAATGACAATTACATCCTTGGATTTGGATTTATTGTGGAAAAGGTCATTTTTGGGCAATTTTTACAAAGTTCATTGACCTTTGACCTTTGACCTCAATCAGATTTGACCCCAATTTTACACACTTCATTAATTTTATGCAATACATACATGAACCAAGTTTGAAGCAAATCTGCTTGACGGTTCTCAAGATATTGCCTAAACGGATTCGGGACGGACGGACGGACGGACGGACGGACGGACAACCCGAAAACATAATGCCTCCGGCCACTTTGTGGCGGAGGCATCAAAAACCTTACCGTAGAGCAATGCCTTAGGCACAACATACTGAAATTTGGGAGAAAATTGAAGAAGGATTACGCCAAATACGCCAAAACGGGTAAAAAAAATTATGACGTCATACATGAAAATTCATTTTTTCGATTCATATGGCAATATGATGACGTCACGATGTACTAAACAGTAAAATGACACATGAAATCACATCTACATTTAATACTCTTTCCGAATATCAAAACAAAATTGGGGGTCACCAGCCATTCTGAGGAGTTATGGCCGATTGAAGACATTCATGTTTTTTGCAAACAAAAGCGTATTGACACGCGCGCAGACTTTCAACTTTGACGCATTCGCACGATCTTATTTTTGCATGGAAATGGCGCAATATGTTAGGATGTGGTGTATGTAGTGTCAGAAAGATGAATCTAGTAAAAAAAAAACTGGTATTCTGACGTTGCGTTCACGTTGCGCACGGAAAAACGCGCGAACGCGCGGAATTTTTTGAAATGCTAGAAATAGCCTGAAACATATGAAAAACAATTTCTAGTTGATTTAGAGCATATTAAAATTTTGCGCGCGCGTTAATGCACTAACGTACGCGTACGCGCGCGTTTTTTTTTTCATTTAGTAAAATTGTCATGTCTTTAACTTTGAGCATTTTAAATTTCATTACAAATAGATGAGCAGTTCTAGAGCTACATGAGGTAATAGGTTTTCATTGAAGTGCTTGTTGACGTCACGGTCATGCCATGACATGAAAAATTCTAATGGCAAGTTCACGTGTAAACCTATACATGGTGAAAAATTGATTAAACATGACAATTGCATTGTTGAGATATAGATGACATCAAAAAGTGGGCCTGAATAAAAAAAAAAATTAGAAGGTGATCTGTTGTTACGACAGACCACTTAATAATGATACATTTATGACTTTTGGCTAGATATAGAATTTGCATTGTATTTGTACATGAAATCACGTTTTTGAGCAATTTTTAGTCTGACATGTACGTATAAAATATTACGTAATTTCGGAACCGCGTACCTCCGCGTCGCAAATTTGGTCTTAAAAGTTGCGTGAGACTTGGGGGGGGGGGGGAAGTCATGAAACGTCGCGGCGCAATCTTTTCGCGTTACAAATTTATCGCGAAAAATGTCGAGGGGGGGGGGGGGGGTTGTGGGGTTGTTTATGCCCTCCCCCGGGCTAGATAGGGTTAAGGATTCAAGTCAGTTACATTTTTGGACTTCTATCGTCCTCGTCGACTGAAAATGGCAAGACTGATGGGGCATTCTCTCATCGGGTTAAAGCTTCTATTTTGTTCTTAGATCCTGCTGAAATCTCATTTTTTGCCATATATCTGCAGACAAAGAAGACTTCATTTTCCACTTCGAGTGCAACCTCACATTCTGCCATCAGTTTGTATAACGTCCAATGATACAAACTTCATATGAAGGTTAGATCATCTACCCAGTCTCTTTCATTCACCCTCGCCATGCTCGACACATGAGTATTCTAGTATCAAATGAATCTACAAAGGGTTATTCAAAAGGTTAATCTCGGCCTAGCTCCAAATGTTGCTGCTTGCTCAGCACCTATCTTATTTTTCTTATTATTTTCTTACATTTTGTTTTGTTTCTTCACTTTTTCTTTCATCGTCTCCGTTTTACACTATCGAAACAGCCAAGCAGACGGCCAACTTACCCGTCCCCCGCCCGAACTGCCCGCTGCCAAAGAAGTACTGCATGGCCTTCTTGTAGCCCACCATTCTACACACCACGTTCGCCGCGTTCATGTTGAACCCGTCATCGCACACCGTCCCGTACGGCCCTCCCGACATCGACACCTCTACCCGCCCCTCCCACGGGTGACGTCCGTTCATCAGTCGCGCCCTGATCTTGGGCGGGGGCGGGCGGGTGGTGGTAGGGGGCACGGTCGTGGGGGTCGTCGTCGGTTGCGTGGTAGTAGCTGTCGTGGCTTGCGTGGTAGGTTTGCTCTTGGTTGTCGTGGGTATTGTCGTGGGTATTGTCGTGGGTATTGTCGTGGGTATTGTGTAATTCATGGGGTCTGTTGCTGTCGTGGCTGCGGTGGTGGAGAGGGGTGTCGAAACATCAGTGGAGGTGTCGTTGCTAGGGAAACCATGACTGCACGTGACCAAGATGACGATGAGGTACTGGAGGGACGCCATGGTGAGCTGCATTATGGATCTGGAGGAAACGAGTTGCAGAAGGTGAAAGGGACAGGGTAAAAGAACATAAGAGGAAAGGGAGAGAGAATTGAGAGTGCGGAAGAGAGAGAGAGAGAGAGAGAGAGAGAGGGGGGGGGGGGGGAGGGAGAGAGAGAGAAAGGTAATGATTTACATGGTAATTGTGGGCCCGATGCTGAAGAAAGTGCAGAGGATAATCAAGGATATAGCTACGATTCATACATCCTCGCTTGGCCAACCCATGGTAGGTTCATGTCCAAACCATGCCCAAACCTCACACAACATTTGGAGCCGTTCAAATTTTTATCGGCTAACAATGTTAAATTTTTCGTCGCAGCGTGTTTTATAACAGTATATGTATATTTTATAAACTGGCCCCGAGTGCTCTAGGAGAGCATATCTAAGCATGAAAAATGTTAAGCAGTTATGATAAAGTTGCATGTTATTTAAACGATCTACATCTATAGCCAACAACTTACTCTATAATTTACATTGCAAGCTAAAAGAATGCATTACGTAGGCCTACTCATGCATTTCATTTACCTTTGCTACTTCTTCATAAGACTAGGCTGCCCTACTCTGACAAAAGAAAGCAAGTGACAGATTACTCAAATCTGGGTTATTGGTACTCTTAGATTGTACCCAGCATTCCCTACATACAGGCAAAATCTGGACAAGAAATATTCATCTTGCTGTGAGATATTCAATCAAACATGATGTGGTGTTGCACTGACGCCAATGCAAGTGGCAGACACATTTTGCTCTTTTACAAGAAAAGCCTATTTTGTTAGTTTAGGCCAGTACTGCTCTACGCTCTCGAGTGCGTGGGCATACTGTTTGCATGGACATAAACTAAATCATTGCGATCACAACTGAGCTTGGAACTGTAGACCAAGCACCCTTCCAACTGTCCCTTTTAAGGTTGCGTTCATGCGACATTTTTTTTGCCCTAGAATCACGAGTAGCATCATGATTAATTAAAACGCGTTTCTGCAGAATCACCATTGCGTTCAGACGAAATTGAATATAAACGTGATTCAAAACGCAAACATGAAACGCGAAACCGGGCGTTTGGGACTTCTGTAGAATCACGTTCGAATAAGGTCGCTTGAACGCAACTGTGTTTTGAATCATGATCCTATGACGTCATTGTGTCGGCCTATTTCCGGTGCTAGTCAAGCAGCCCACGTAGAAGTCAGAAAACGCGCGCGTAAAAGCTGACCTATACTTCCTGGGTCAAACTGCGCACTGCGATGCGCACTGAATCGGCTCGAATCCGAGTAGAAACGTGATTGGAGAGCAGGTCGTCTGAACGCTGATTCTGTTGTTATCGTGATTCATGTTTGCGTTTTGACTCATGATTAGAATCATGATTCTGGCAATGGTCGCATGAACGCAACATTAGGCTGACCATGGACCCATGTCAGCATAGAAGGCACAAACAACCCGCTGCTTCGTCCCAGCAAACGTAACCTAGGTTCTCACTTTGGCCGATTCTAATCGGAAGCGCTCGCTGCTTATAAAACGCGCACATATCGGGCGCTATGCTTTCGGATTAGGATATACATGTACACAGTTTACCACGCGCGAAAAGAAAAGAGAATATTATATGCGCGCGTATTTCAAATGGTACATGTTGCGGGCGGGTGCCTTGCGTAGTGTGAATATCGTGAGGACGTACGATCAAATATGTTTAGACCCAGTCTGGGCATTGGACTTCATCAAACTCAGGCTATCTCTTCATCAATGGGCTCCTCAGGAAGTCCCAACTCCTTATACCAGGCACCCTACATCTCCCCATCTCTCTGTGATCTACTTTAGGCAGTTTATAGGGCAGTAATGCGACGCCGTGACCGTATAAAACTAGAACAGAGGATGACAATTTAAAGATTGTCCGTCCCTTTTGCAAGCTTGAAATTTGAAATCGTCTATCACGATCGTAAATTGAAGAAAGTGTGATTCAAGACCATTTCTAAGAATATAGCATGTTGAAGCTTTCTGTATATGTAAAAAATTTCAGCCGTTAAATTTCAAACCGACTTTTTTCGTACTACGAAAAAAGTATTAGTCTTTGATTCAGTATCTATGTGGTTATTATGCGTGTGTGAAATCCTAATTTTATGAGTAACTACCAAACTTTGGAGATGATTCCTTCCATAGAACAATGTTTTTCATAATGCGTTTCATAATTTAATAAACAGATTGATCAATAAAGCAGATATTTCAACACAAACTGCTAAGAGCCTGAGGTAAAGACTATTAATCAGACGTTGTTTACGTGCATTATTTGAATTTTACACTACGTATCAGTTTCAAATTGTGAATATAGAGCTTGCTAACACTTCTCTATATGTTTTGCCAATGTTTCGATGGTTTTGTGGTGATCTATAAAAGGGACGGGCTGTCTTTAAGTCACAAAACAGCTAGACTACTCCCACGCACTGGTAGCGACTGGTTCCACCACCTTCGATGTCTCGACCATGGTCAATGGTACAGCATCACCCCGTGCCCGGCCGCCGTCGCTGCCCCCCCCCCCCCCCCCCCCCCCGCCCCACACCAAACCGCTCACTCAAAAAGAAAAAAGAAAAAGAAAAAGAAAAAAATATATTTTGCACCAACACTTGGAAGTGTTTCGACACAACAATTTTACGTTATTTGTAACTGCCAGAGGTATCGCCAACGTTGATAACTCTTTATACGTCTTTGGAATAATGTGGTACCAATCATACACAACGAAAGTTTTTCTGGCACACAGAGGCGCGAATGTGATAAAGTTACATCATCATTCTTATGATTCATAGTGGTATTACGACTATCAGTTTAGCTGTTCTAATGTCGGCATAGATGGCATTTTTTACTACGTCACACCCTTATTTCAGGCATCTCCCAATCACAAATAACAATGAAATAGAAGCTTCAAATAAAATGAATATGTCGAAATTACTTTATGAATTTCGAACATCTCAATATAAATGTTGACCTTGTGTTCCGTCAGATTACGCAAAGAAAATAATACCGAGGAGAATGATTTCGTTTTATCTGAGGTTTTGAAACAGAGTGATTGTAACACAGGTGCAACCAGATGTACTAGTTTAAAAGGGAAAGTCCACCCTGAAATTAAGTGGTTTTTATTAAAAGCAGAAACATGGAAATTTCAATGAAAATCCGTCAAAGGATAAGAAAGTTACGACTGTAAAGGTTTTGATTTTGTGACGTCATTTGCGAGATGCTCTCCTAGATGTTGTTTACTAATCTTTGTTTTAAATATCGATTTCTAAAAAAGGATATGCAGTATTTTACATGTGCATTTGATAAATCTATTAGAAACACGTTTTTACGTACATACCTCTATGACAAAAAATTGTTCCTTCGTCAGAAACAGAAAAAAGCCACGGAATCCTACAGCACACTACATAATGGGAGAGCACCTCACACATGACGTCAAGAAATTAACAGTTTAAATAAACATTACTTTCTTATCCTTTGACGGATTTTCGTCAAAACTTCAGCACTGTGTTTCTTTCATGTTTCTGATTTTAATAAAACCAACTTAATTTCAGGGTTTTTAAAAAAGACAAGTGCCAGCCATTTCAGCATGTCGACTGCTTGACACGGGGAGCCTGTATTGATTCCCATCAGACGATACCTCGGAGATGTCACCTGGTCACGTGATTGAGGCAATGTGCTCAGCAGACCAGACCGCCAGCTGTATATACGCAGCAGCGGCTCAAGGAGACGAGGTCAACAAACTTGACCTATGACGTGTCATTAGGGGTTGGGGGGGGGGGGGGGGGACCTCATTACAAGGTTGGTTACCGCATTCAAGGACCCAAAGACATAAGGTGGCTGCAGTAAGACGCTGGCAAACATACGGAGTGAATCTACGAATATGGGTTATTTATATATGTAGTGTGTCTCTATCTCCGTGTCGTACACGTAGTGCACATAATGTATGTTACCATATGTATAAGTATAACATTGAAACAAACAAATTGTGGTTTGGATTTGAAATTAACTTACACTCAACTGAGTTTAACTACACGAGGAAGTTTCTCACAAAAGTTCTCACAACAAAAAGTGTAATGTCAATCCTTTGTCGATTGTGGCATACTTTGTTTATAAATGCGTGCGTGATGTTTGGTTTAACTACCTTCAGTAGAATTGCAAACTGCTCGAATTACGGAAGTCGCTAACATTGTCGTGTGTAACTATTACTTCATGTACCTCATCGATTTTAAATTTATGGGTTAGGAGTAGGGTTGAGATTAAAGCATGAAGTATTCAATTACGTTCCGGAAACTATTTTTTTTTTTCAAGCGTAACATCACGATCGTGGTCAGTGTCACAATGATATAGCTTAGCAGTTCCAGCGGTCTATCCCCAGGTGCAGAGACAGAATCAGGCGTACGTGCGGAAGTACATGCAGATAATTTCTGCTTTATTCCTGTAAATCGTGGATGTATGGGTCAAGAGTTGTTAAACGCGTGGCTTTCCACATCCCACGCGTCTACGGTCTAGACCAAGAGATGGAGGGTGGGGGGGGGGGGGGGGGGGGGGGGGGCTCATTTGCTGTTCTGTGTTCTATTAATGAATTGTCGTACAATACGTATTCGAATATTTATTTTACGGCATATCGATAACACAAACTACTTCGAATGTGCATGCAAGGATTTTAAGATTATTTTTTCCGAATTATCTTGACGACTGTTGTAAAGGCATAATTTATGAACAACATAAGATACACTGTGAATTGAGAGTGCGTTTTCTAAACACCTTAATATATCTTTCAAAGGCATATCGACATGTTCAACTACTGATTGAAAGTGCGCGCACCTATCTCTCAACAGGAATTGTCAAGGACGTCTGATTCCACAGTTATTCCTCAGGTCATGTTCGATATGAATGCTAACCACCTGTCGTGCCGGAATGACGGGAATGTTCTAGAAGATATCACACACATCCCTACAAGAAGTCCTAAACCGCAAACGTCTTTATCTATATGAAACAGATCGACTAAAATGGGAAAGTGATGGATCTAAATTCTGTTTTCACGCCAGAGATCAAACTGAAGGCTGCCATCTAATACGCTGTCGTTTGTCTTTCGTCTGGACGGAAACCCATCCCTTGCGGTTTATAATCCCACCACAATCAGCCATGTTACAGGGAAAGATTCTTGTTTTTACCATGGCAACGGACATCCCGCAGACAACACCAACATGACCTGACGGTGTTGACCTAGTTCGAGCTACTGTATACCCACCTTATACGCTCTGAATGAATTAGGAGGTCAATAACAAGTGTTATTCAACTAAAAATGTGTTACATAAATAAAAATCATTTATTTAGTCTTGACAGTAATAGTTCTAAAAATCTAACAGTTTGATACTCTTTTAACTATAATCTCTACATATATTTTTCGATCTTATAGGAATGCTTCAAGCCCACAATGTTTCCTGTGCCGGAACAAATGGTAGTATTTGAGTGTAGAATTGTGATGCTAGGGTAGCGACAGCAAAAAGAAAACAAAACGGTAAGAAAGAGCTATCGAACCGTCATCTTTATCGAACTAAGCTGTACTCTCGTTAATTGCATGACGCGATATCAATCCTGGCAATACCAGGAAGGGGGTCCTTATTATAGGGAAGACCAAAGACCTTTCTTACAAAAGGACTGCTCGAGTAACAAAAACACCACAAATATGCCTTCCCGCTGTCCATGCTGTTTACCCTGCTGGTTGTCTTTTATGAAATAAAATGTCTTGACGAGACTGCGTGGTGGTCGAAAGCACAACGTTATGACGTCAATGAGGCAGCTATAAGAGACTGCGGTCGAATCAGTGCAGGATTCGTCTGTCTTTATTCACATCAAATTCAAATACAAAAAAAAAATCATCTGATATCGCCTTACCGTACACGGGGAACACGCGTTTAGCTTATGAAGATATGTTTTTCTTATATTATTTGAAGCAAAAATAGTTGAACAGCACTTAACATTTACATTAAATACTGTACAAACATTTATTAACCACAACATATCAAATACTAAAAAGTGTTAATATAATTCAATGATCATCATATCATCATCACCATCATCAACAATTTATCGTTACCATCATCATCATCATTATCATCATCAGTATCATCATTATCCTCCTCCTCCTCCTCCTCCTCCTCCTCCTCCTCAGTATCATTCACCATTATAGTACAGTATCATCATAACCGTCCCTCTATGAATAAATAATGCAGCATTACCACCATCATTATTACCACGCTCACTATCAACAGCACCACCATTACCATCACTACCACCACCATCACTACCACGGTACCACCATCACCATCACCATCACTACCACCAATACCACTACCACCAGAACGACCGCCTCCACCAGAATCACCACCACAACCATAACCATCACTATCACGGTACCACCATCATCATCACCATCACCACCACCACCACCACCACCACCATCACTATCACCAGGACCAGTACCACCAGCACCACCATCACCATCACCACCACCACCACCACCATCACCACAACTATCATCATCACCACCATCATCACCATCACCATCATTGCCACCACCATCATCACTATCACCATCATTGCCACCACCACCACCACCACCACCACCACCGCCAATACTCTGAACAAAACACAAACGTCATCATCCCTCCCACAGTCATTCCATTAATCGCACTGAATGAAAATAAAACTGGACTAGGTTGTGGTTTAGAGAAATTTGGTCAAGCCGGACTTTGAAAGTAAGACTTTAAGACCCATTTAACGTGATTAATTACCATCATCCTAATTGTGCACCCTAAACCCTACACTGACCTTCTCTACAACTAACCCCTACCTATACAAATAATGTGCTCGTATAGTTGTGGACAAAATTTGGATGGGACAGAATGGGACTACACCTAATGAGGGACGTTGTTGTAATGTTGTTATCTGCGCACTTCTGGAATTCCGGAATGAGCGAATGATCAAACGTGTTTTCATTAGGATATCCTTGTCTTTCACCAAAGAAAATAAGCAGAGATTAAAGTTATTACAACCTAGAATTAAATGGTCTATAAAGTAAAAGCAAACACAGTACTTATATATGTGCCCTTCAAAGCAAAAATATAATGAAGTTTATGATGCAAAATAATAAAAAACAATACGATAATCGCTGAAATCGAGGACATATTTACTGCATAGATAAAGCACGATCTACCCAGACTCCCAATGTCTACAGCTCTTTATCAGGGGATATACATTAGTTAGTTTTCTTTAGGAAACGAATCAGAGGAAATAAAGGACAGGGCGACCGGAAAGGCAGAGGTTTTTATTGTAGTCACTCATTCACACCAAGTTCAAGGTCTCGGAAAGAACTTTGTAACTTGTCCCTCGTAAATTAATAGGATGTTAGTGACATCTTACTGGGTTTGGAGAGTTTCTAATGATTGCATTTTTTTTAATTGCTGATTTGTACAACAACCGAAGAATCTCTATTAAAAACACAGTAGTATTGAACACAGTACATCACTGAAAGAAAAACATTTTCATATTTTATGCGTCTTAAAACGTTCTCTCTTCATATCTCTTTTTTTTCTCTATCTCTTCCTTCTCTCTCACACATCCTCTTTCTCTCCCTCCCTCTCTCTCACACATACTCTTTCTTTCCCTCCCTCCCAGCACACCACCCTCTCTCCCCTCCCCCACTCTCCCTCTCTCTTCCTCCCACGTCTTTTTTTCTCCCTCTCTTCCTTCCTCTTCCCCATCATTTTTTTCTCTCTCGCTCTCTGTTTTCTCTTTCTCAACTCTCCCCTCTGAATCTCTCCCTCTCGATCACTTCCCTGTGCCCTTCTCACTTTCTCCCCGACCTCTTCCCATTCTCACCAGGGACATCTTCCTTATCTCACATTGTCTCCTTCTTCTTCTTCTGTTATGTCTCACCGTCTCCTGCCCGACCTCCTTACCCTCTATTCATTACAATTTACAGCTCGTATCATAAATTACCGCGACATTACCAGCTCTCTTCGCTAAGAGGCAGGTGCTTAGGTGTTTTTTGTGGTTTTATGTCATTCATCAACGTTTTCTTTTTTGTTTGATTACTTTACCAAACTCTCAGTCACCACCCACCCAGCAATTCAGAGTACAGCACGGGACAAACGCGACAGAATGACAAAAACAATTCAATTCTATGAACATTTCAGAGAGAATCCACTGCTGGGAGGTTGAAACATGTTACATCATCGACAAACATGATAAAAGCGCAGAAAACATAGAATAACACTACAACCATGACATATCAACATATCAACGTGGAAGTGATCTGCAGTCTGACATAACAGTGACAGAAAGTACGTTGAAGAATGTAAATCTCAACTGCAAACAGCAACATCGCCCTGGCCTAAGAGTGTATCACAATCAGCTCATTCTCAGTATTTGCGATCATTCAAACACTTGTTCATATCAATCAGTCGCGATGTCCCCATTATACATGGTATAGGACTGTGTTAAGCTCAACGGCTTACTTGTTTCGAACGACCGGTCGTTATTCTGCTTACGTCTGCACCAAAACCGCGCTTAGATAAGGACCGGGATTGTACGTGCGGATTACGGCGTGCGCTCCGCTACCAGTCGTTGGGATGCATAGCACGGGCACCACTTTGCTAGAAGTAGCGTACATAAACTTAAAGTTAAAACTGAAATTTTTATAAGGGCTTACCTATGAATTAATCACTTGAGATGATAAGTTTACAGTCCGACGTCCGGCAGTCTGCCCTTGCCAGTATTCCACTGTCTACCAGAAGTCACCAGTCGTCGGAGACCAGCCGCATTCACCAAACCACTTTCGGCCCAAACTCAACCCGCGAGTGCCGCGCACGTAATGTGGGGAAGTCGCTAGTGGCGTGAAAGCGCGCGCGGGCATTCTCGAACGCTCGGTTCGCTGAGCACAGCCAGCCGAGTGCAGCAGCCGACACGGTAATTGAAAGAATTCGACCTACGCACTCCCATAGGGACCAACATCTTCCGCGTCTGCAAAGAGACATCTCCCTGTTTCAAGGTTTGGCGTCAATGTCTCCGTCTGAGCATTGTCTTGTGCGTTTCTAATGTAAAGGATAATATTTTTTAAAGGGTGTCATCGGTATCAAACTGAGTTGCTCTCAGATCAAATAAATACAGCAGATTTATCAGAGAGACGGCTCAAAATATGTATGAGGAATTCAGTTGACTAAAATGGAATGAGAATTAAAGTTATGAATGTTACGATCAACTAATTTTTGGACCGCAGACGCCTATTAAACAAAGGAGAACAAACTGACCTTGAAGTCCGTTGAGACAAATAGGACGAATTGAGATAATAAGCCCACCATGGTGCAATGCATCAGAATCACAATCTTGGTAATATTACTTCGGTCGTGACGGCCTTGAAAATGTTGGGGTAGAGCTCTCATCAGCATGTTTAATGTTTTAAGCAGCCACCGATAAATTTTTACTGTTGTTTCACGAGAACGACATTGCTTTGGAGGATTGCTCACGCCCTTGATCACCCCTTTGCTGCATCGTCAGTGTAATCCCCTAGAAAATGTCAGTTATAGAATACGTGTTGAGTCATGACCCTTTCACCAATCTGCCGATTTTTATCTATATCTTCCTTCCTGACTTGATAGGTGCCTTCCATTTTTAAAACATGGCGCCAAAAATGAGTTTCTAATGTTTAAGTTTTCTGCAGGAAAGACCATTTCCCTGTTTCATAAAACTTACCATTGATGGTAAATTTGTTACCAATGACAACCTCTCTGTTTGATTGGCTGTCAAGCGATCCTACCATAGTAGTAAATTAATGACAGAGTTACCATTAAAGAGAATATACTGTACTGCAGTAAGATAAAAAGCCTTCAGAAGAGTGATCGTGAGCCAATGGTCTTAAATTCATGTATTGTCCATTTTAGAAACTTGCTGAAAGTTCTTTCCCCTCAGATGATCCACATTTGGAGTAATTAGTGATTAAATCAAATCAAAATGTTCGGGCCGAACATTTTGAGGATTTGTGATTAATTGTAAATTTTATGCAACGGGGCCCAGAAGTGTGATTTCTGAAGGGAGACGGAATGAAAAAAAAATGTATTGTGTAGTGTCGCACATGAGGTCATTGTCGTGTGGCGCTGCGTGAAGCGATGGTTCGAAACCATAAACTTCGATCGGGCCTATTTCGGTCGCAGGACTGCACATGTTATCATGGTTAGTGAGACGTGCACAGTGAAGAGTTGTTTGACTATATGAGAAGCTATGATGGGGACGAGGAGGAAAAGGAAGACGAAGAGGAGAAGAAGGCGGGAAGAGAAGAGAAGAAGAAGGCGGGAAAAGAAGAGAAGATCGAATAGGAAGAGAAGGAGGACGAAGAAGATAGAATGGGAAGGAGGAGTAGGAGGAAGAATAGGGCGTACAGGAGGGCAGGGGTCGTGATGGGAGGAGGTTGACGAGGAGTAGGGGATAACATGGTAAGGAGGAGTAGGGGAGGAGGACGAGGAGGACAACGAGGAGGAAGAGTAGGAGGAGGAGGAGGAGGAGGAGGAGGAGGAGGAGGAGGAGGAGGAGGAGGAAGAGGAGGAGGAGGAGGAGGAGGAGGAGGAGGAGGAGGAGGAGGAGGAGGAGGAGGAGGAGGAGGAGAAGGGTGATGAGGGAAGAATTGAGAGCAAGATGAAGGTGAGAAAGAACACATACACACAAAATATATACATGTAGGTTTAGGTTTGCCCTTAAACCACACTTATTCCAAATGCCAAAATGATTTAAGGAACTCAGTAACCTAACTTCTCTTTTCTTTGCTCCTCAAAGCTCATAGAGACTTTCTCATGTATATGTGTTATGTGCTATATAAAAATGATTTATTATTATTAGTGTTATCATTGTTATTTTTTATTATGATTATCATTATGATTATGATTATGATTATAATTATGATTATGATTATGATTATTATGCAGCACATGAACAGCTGGGGGCAAAGGTCAACGTAAATCGGATATTAACTATACAGGAAGACATGCAGACATACTAGAACAAAAGAGAGCTCAAGAGAAATGGAATCTAATATTAAGAAAGATTTTAGCTCAAGTTTGATTATTAGAGCATTAGAGTATTAGAGAAAACAAAATATTCCTATCAAAATTTACAACCATGGATGTTTTCCTGCAAGAATGCACTAACAATTCTCATCGGCATGATTGACGTATCGAGGCGCCGTTATGAAGGCGTGGATTGATACTTAGCCACGGTGAGCAGCCCAAGTGAGAAATAAGTGTTGGAAGTAGGTGTCTTGTTTTGCCGGTAACGTGACAGAAGTATCGCCGACAATCCGCCGGTGAAAGCGACGGCGTCATCATCTCACCTACACGTGATGTAGGTCTGTCTCTATGGCAACAGCGTGGTGTACGGACGGGTGTGAAGTTGTGAACAAAAACTTGTCTTCAATCAAACATAACTGCAAGATACAGGATGTGTTTTGTTGGTATTGATAAGGAGATATTGCGTGCAGTTTTGTTGCATCCATAGTCCTGTTATGGATTATAAGTATTTCTGGAGTGAGGTTTAAGATTTTTGACAAAAGTTGATGAGCATTTGTGAGGTTGTTTCAGAAAAAAAAAACTATTCAAATTATTGCTCAAGGCCTCAGACCGGTTGGGACAGATGGATCAATTTGCACCGAAAACAGATACATAAAAATCAAAGAAGTTGATAATAGAAAATTTGAGCAAAATCGGGCATGATGTAGTAATGAAGTTATGTCAATTTGAAGTTTGATTTCTCATCTAATTGCCCACACATGTGTGATATCATGGGTGAGATTATGATACGTATTATAGGGTAAATCACCTATGATACCATTTAACTCAAATACATGCCAAGCGATCAATTTCTTTCAGAAATGTGTTATCAAAACGAAATATAGGGGTAGTTTCCTTTTCTGAAGTTTGTTTATCGCTCCTAATATTACGTTGGGATGGAAATGTTCAATGGTGCATCTTTCTCCCCTACCTAACATGATCTTTCTATATCTATCTCTTCATCTCGCCCCTCCTCTCTCTCTCTCTCTTTCTCTCTCTCTCTCTCTCTCTCTCTCTCTCTCTCTCTCTGTCTCTCTCTGTCTCTCTCTGTCTCTGTCTCTGTTCCGCTGGGCCTCAGCGAATTGCCTCCTTTATTGAGTCGACCTCTCGTCACTTCTCACCGGATCTTTCCCCGCTGCTGTCAACAAGCCAAGGTCAATGGGAACTTGACTTTGAGGGATCCACTTCACTCACTCGACCAATTATTCATCTCTCTTCCACCCCATACCCGAGAACCCCTCAGTATCAGACAGTATTCTTAAGTATCTGTAAGTATTCTGAAGAATCAACTGACTTAATCAGGAAAATTTTCCGAGATTCTTGTCGTAAGACTAGTGAGCACTATCTCACTCCTTCGGTCTCCTCACATATCATGGAATCATACTCAACCACTCTGGTCTTGATCATGTTGATGCAATATCATAAGCACAGCTAGAAGATGAGGAATTAAATAAAAACACTTGAGTATCGATTTGCTGCTCCTGTAAGTTTTTAAATGTGTTCTGTGTCTCTGCGGATCAAACCATCTGTCACTACGGCTAGACCCTAATTAGCCTGGCTTCCAGGCCGTTGGACATTATTAATCCAAACCCTCCTACAAACAGGAGGGCGTTTCATGAACATTTTTCCTCTGACAAGCTGTCTTTCTCCGACAGTTACCATAGTAACAGTCAGAGGCTAGTGCCTCTCAGCCAATCAAAACCGAGGATTTCACTGAAGTTGTCAGCACTGACCATATTTGGTCAATGCTGACAACGTTCATGAACCGCCCTCCAGGTCTCGGAGGAGTAGCCTAAACACTCTCGATCTCTTCTCCAACTCGAGTGAAATAGACCGGGAGAGGGGGAGACTTAGTCTTGTCAGCTCCAGACCCGAATCCATACATCTCCTCGGGATAGTTTGGATTACAAATGCGACAGAGTCTGAACGGACAGGCAAGTCTCTCTGATCTGTTCCGCGTATTCCAAGAACCGGGCGGGCCCCTTGACATTGAATAGCGTGATCCGACTTCTGAAAGTACGTTTCAAATTATGCGATTACGGTAGAAGGTATATGAACCTTCTGCATATACAA
The DNA here is from genome assembly GCA_963669155.1 of Arbacia lixula. NCBI lineage: Eukaryota > Metazoa > Echinodermata > Echinoidea > Arbacioida > Arbaciidae > Arbacia > Arbacia lixula. The sequence continues at coordinate 5,902,557 of OZ022584.1, read as the reverse complement.
GAGCTAAGAAGAGGTGAAATCCGGTATCATATGATAGGGATTTTTAGATTATCCTCGCCCGTGAAGCTTTGACCCCGGATAATGTCTTCATCCATGCTCGTCAAGCGATGGACTGCCACAGCCTGATTGCGTCTCTCTCCGTCTCTTCCACCCTGTCGCCTTCACTGACAACCTCTTACCTCCCCTCTCTCCTCCTCCATCAGTTCATATCGCTTACCTTTTCAAGTTTTCTAAACGAAAGTCCATAGCTGCCACATAACAAAAAACACAAAATCCTGACTTTTTCGTGAGCGATATTCTTACTAATGGTCTTAAATTCATATATTGTCCATTTCAGAAACTTGATGAAAGTGATTTGCTCTCAAATGACCCACATTTGTAGAAATAAGTAATTAAATCACAAATCTTCAAATCGTTCGGCTCGAACATTTCAAATATTTGTGATTTAATCACTACTTACTCCAAATGCGGATCTTTTGAGGGCAAATCACTTTCAAGTGTCTAAAATGGATAATAGATGAATTTACATGTATGTCCATTGATAAGAAGATTGCTCATGATCACCCTTTTGAAGGATTTTTGACTTCCCGGTACCGTATATTTCCTTTAAAGCAGCCACATATTGTTGGCGGACCTATGTCCATATAATATTTGTGGCTATCTATCATGTATATCGTTCCTAGTATCCACCCCACTATCCCTCTCGCCCCTTACATTATCTCCTTCTTTTCCTTCCCTCTTTCTTGTTTTCTCTCTCTTCCATTCTTCTATCTCTCTGCCCCTCTCTTATTTTCTTCAATTTTTCTTCTCCCCCCCCTCTCTCTCTCCCCCTCCCTCTTTCTCTCTCTCTCTCTCCTTTTTTTTTCTCTCCCTCTCTCTCTCCCTCTCTCTCTCTCTCTCTCTCTCTCTCTCTCTCTCTCTCTCTCTCTCTCTTGTCCTCTCCCCCTCTCTCATTATTCCTCTCACCCCATCGAATCATCAATCTCAAACACCAACAGGTATCGGTCGATATATAACCGCCAGGCTCACTCAAAAAACTAATACGATGGCAGCTGTAATTAATCATTCATGATTTTAATATTATAGCTCATATTTTACTTTCTGAAAGACGATTAAGTTAGATACACTTTAAGTAAGTTAAGGCATACAGTTATTTTATATTTATTATTTTTCATTGTAGGTACCGATTTTTATAAAATAAAATATTTCTGCATATCAGTGACGTGGATTAAAAAAATAAACATGTTACATTACATTAGAATCATAATAATCAATATCAGTATCATATATACATGTATTCTCAATAATAAATGTACATAGAAGAAACTTGATAGATAACGCAAACTTAAAATGCACACTACACTGTACACGGAAATGTAGAGGGACCAGGGAGAGCAACCACCGGTCAAAAGTTCAATGACCTCTGGGCAAGGTCATCCATTGGCCATGCCGATTACCAAGGTGATCTCACGCTAGGACGGATGTTACGTAATAATGTTCTTTTGACAAGATGTTTCTCTCACGTGTATGAACATGTATATGTATGTGGGTATAATACAGTGTAATATGTATGCGTGTATATGTCAGTGGTTTATGTGTCTATGTGTGTTGTGTGTGCGTGTGTGAGCGTATGTTTATGTATGTATGTATGTGTATGTTTATGGGGGCTCGGGACGAGTTAGCCCCCGCAATGCCGACAAAGTGCATGCCCCTGTCGCCGGGGAAACAGCTCATGCGAACATAATTTGTTGTAAGTGGAAAATAATAAAACGAAATGGAAAAGTGATGCTCGAAACGTATTTTTATCGGAGAGGCTCGCTGATATTGATTTATCTTATGTCCTATCGGAGTTTAACTCTGAAATGTCTGTCGTTTTGATCGTGCCATAGCAGCAGCTGATCATGGCGATATGAGTTGAAGAGGCGTAGGCCCAAACCGCCTTTAAACTTTCAGCCAATAGTTATCAATATATACATCCATTTCGACACTCTAGATTGTCTAACAACGACTCCTGCGTTCTTTCTTTCAATGAAAATCATGGACAATTTCTGGAACAAAAGTATATTCAGGCATAAAAATTGTCAAGTTACCAGGACAAATATCATACCAATGTTATGCTCCTGCTCAGTATAATTTATATGGAGCCCGCGTGCGATGCACTGCATTTTGCGTTATCTAAGAAATAACTTATTCTTAAAGGGAATATACTGTACTGGGAAGACCAAAAGCCTTCAAAAAGGTGACCATGAGCATTCTTCTTGCGAATGGTCTTAAATTGATGTACTGTCCATTTTAGAAACTTGCTGGAAGTGGTTTGCCCTCAAATGATCCACATTTGGAGTAATTCTTAATTAGATCACAAATCCTCAAAATGTTCGGCCCGAACATTTTGAGTAATCAGTAATTACTCCGAATTTGGATCATTTGAAGGCAAATAACTTTCAGCAAGTTTCTAAAATGGACAATACATGACTTTAAGACAATTGGCAAGAAGAATGTTCATGGTCACCTTTTTGAATGCCTTTGGTCTTCCCAGCACAATATATGCCCTTTAAAAGCAGCTACATCATTATGATGAAAGACGTCAAAGTATTCGTTTTCAACAGACAAACATATGGAATTCAATAAAATGAGTCTTTGTTTCGAAGGTTCCCAATCATACATTTAGCAAACATCAAAGGCACAGCAAGACGATGGGAGTTTTGTCTTCTCCAGAAAAAAAACACGAACATAAAGAGGTTGACGTCATACGTTATAAAATCAGTCAAACGATAAAGACTATGTTATCGCACTTAGCGATTATGCTACCTATGACGGACGAACAACTGATATGAAGAGGAACCAAACCTTCCACCTATTTACAACATGACTGGTGTATCACACATGAAAAACACGGAATGGCATAAGACATGCCTTAACTAGTTTATGTAAGTTACACATCACAAAACCCTCTAGCTATTACCACTCCACTTTGACAAAAGTAAGCAAGTAACATATGACATTTGTCCGAAATTAAAGGGCATATACTGTACTGGGAAGGCAAAAAAGCCTTCAAAAGGTGATCGTGAGCATTGTTCTCGCCAATGGCCTTAAATTCATGTATTGTCCATTTTAGAAGCTTGCTGCAAGTTATTTATCCTCAAGTGATCCACATTTGGAGTAATTAATGATTAATGATTAAATTCTCAAAGTGTTCGGGCCGAACATTTTGACCATTTGTGATTTAATCACTCATTACTCCAAATGTACATCATTTGAGGGTAAATAACTTTCAGCAAGCTTCTAAAATGGACAATACATCACTTTAAGGCCATTGGCAAGAACAATGCTCACGATCACATTTTGGAGGCTTTTTTGCCTTCCCATTACAGTATATGCCCTTTAAGGGGAAAAACCCTCATAACAGAAGAATTGGATAATACAGGTATATTGAGTATTTCAATAGGAACTCATCCATTTTTACAGTTTTAAAGTGGCCAAAGTGTGCGGAAAAGTATCTCTTGTATTTCAATTAGAAAAATATGAAAAATATGAAATGTGTGCAATTTGCTTTCTTTTGTCAAAGAAAGGCAGTATTGTCCCCGTAAAGTTGCGTTCATAACGTGATATCGTTGTACTAAACTATTAACTTTTGTCACTTTACTCATTAGTTATTGCTATATACAAACCGAACAGCCTCTAAAATAGCCCTATATATCACAAAATTGGGCGTATTTTTGTTCCGTTTTATATAGTAAGCAAATAATCAACGTTGGTGAGGGTGATGGGACGAACTATCACTTCCGAGGCGATCTGGATGTAGCTATCTTTCCGAAGTGCAGCTGAGGACAGATAGCCGAGGAAGTGATAAGTTCGTCTCATTACCTGAAACCAAAAGTTGATTATTTGCTTTATATTCCACATCTGAAACCAAGTATCTATACCAAAAATGACAATTTGACGTACAAAAGTAATGTTTACTTCTCTACCAAACCCCGAGCCGCTGCCATGGGGAACACGCGTTAAGAGATCAGCGAGACCAAAAAGTACTATCAACTAGAGTGCAAGGAACTTTTCTTCTCAGGTGATCAGATGGGAAAAATTACGCTTCATCACGTGATCAACTCTTGACCAATCATATAGCAACATTCTTAGCATGTGGAATGTAATCCACATTATTTGGATGGGTATATCTTGAGAATGATAGTACATTATTCCTAAACATACGGGTACAAGTAATTACTGAAGCGTAATGAGTATGTTCGTTTTTCGGTTTAAACCATGTATCCACACTAATATCAAATCACTGAAATACATGTTTATGATATTGGTGTCGATATGTTATCTGATGAATGTAAAAGATGATATATACCTGTTATTACTCTTCGTAGCGTACATACTGCACCAAGCTATGACGTCACTCGGTCTGTCTGCTTCCTGTTTACACCCGACTGCTCGTCAAAGCAATATCCTCTAAAATCGTCCGTGAAAGATGTCTGGTTTAATATAGTATAGGCCTCTGACTTGTACGGTATACGATCAATCACTGTCAATCAATAGGTCAAATTCTCTCCCCCCCCCCTTTTTTTTACATTCGGCAATTTTGTTTTATTTTGTCATTTCAAACGGACTTTAGAATAAGTGTAAGGTACTGTGTATATGTTCTACCGTGTGCATTTTGTACAAATCATGACATCAGATGTTTATATATATGTAGGCCACATGAATCACTCGCTACAGGGATAGACAATAGAGATAATAAATTGTCTCAACGTAGCATTAGTTGTAATTCCCAGCTTCTATTCAGAGTGGAACAATTGTGCGCGAAACTATCGGCTTCTTTACCTGTGCCAAAATGTATTAATGGATCCTATATAGGTGAACATAAATTCTAGATCCAAATCTGTAGCTCTCAATGTGCAGCGAGCCATAGAAAGTGTCTTCATATTGTACTTACATTTATTACCATGTTCATTGGGCCCAAAATCGCGCTCTCTTCTACATCTTTAGACTAGTGTGGTTATTGTGTAAATGGGTTAATACGACCAATTTGTAGCTGAATTCATGAAGTGGATCTAATTTGAGTGACAATTTTATCATCCAAATGCCAAGAATAAATCATTGTCATGTGAGATTTTTTTTAAAATAGTGTTTACTCTTGTTTTTTTTTTTTTTTTTTTGGAAATGGGAATGGTGTAATTCATGTATATAGATACAAGTCATGTTCTTCATTATGATGAGGTGTTACCAGAAAAACGTATAGCATTATTTTACAACATGTGAGCACATGGAAACCGCGCACTGATAGGTTTTACTAGCCGGGCTTCCATGCTATTGGGCATTTTCAATTCAAACTAAAATATCCAATAAACACGTCTGGTTGCAGTAGACTAATCATTCTCAATTCTTTTTCCAGCTCGCCCAAACGGAGGGAGAAAAGAGGAGAATGAAAGAGTGACTAGTCTTATTTGCGAGTTTAAATTGGCCATGCTCAAACGTCCGGAGACTAAGCTAAGGTATTACTGGCACTGGTATTTAAATTGAACTTGACATTGGTATTAACTTGTTTTAACGTTAAATTGGTCCCATTGTTTCAGGTCGGTGGTGATCAGTGTCCTAGATACCAGACAGTCTCGACATGATGATACACAGCGCCATCACAAGGCCAGAAAAGGTCAGGATTCGGGTACCAGCTGCAAAAAGGCAAAGAACAAAAAATGGAATGAAAAGGCAACTCGTTTTTTTTTTCATCAATTCCCCTTTTGCGATGTATCTGTAATAAGTCACATTAGAGGTACATGATGCAAAGGATTGCTGTCGAACTGGCTTTTTGGCTGTTGCTGTTGAGAGGTGCAATTATTGCATATTTGTCAACACTTCGATTCATAGTCCTTATTTCTATGTATCTCATTGACGATCTAACAAAATAAATATATCCTAAATCAGATTTCAATACAATGATTCATGAATATCATTCAAATGGCATATTCACGAGCGCATTAAAGCAATATCCTAAGTATTTAAAACGATTTTATAGCTTCCTACATACTTTTCTAGCCTTCATTTTGATATCATACAATTTACATAAGTTTGAGGTTTTAGGCAACAAACACAAATCCCTCAACTTACAAGTACATTCGATGGTTTCACAGCCTGTATCAGTGCTGCCCTCTTTGGTGAGTTGCCAAACAGCGTCAGAGGTTGGCGCTACTTTCACGCAGACCTGAGTGAAGTCCGTGCACGTCACGTCCTCGAGGTCCAGGGTGACGTTCAGCCGTTCGAATACCCGCGACTCCCCCGTAGAGAGGTTGTGTGCGGCCAGGGAGGACATGATCACGGACGAACCAGCTAAGAAGGACGTGATTAATGAAGAGAAAAACAATAGTTTACTTTATCTATTTATTTGTATCATTTGATATCCAAGCTGAATGAAGTTATGTAAATTTCAATCTTGGGCAGTGATTTGTGTCTTATGTGGGAGGTATTTTTAAGTGCCTTCCAGGTAGAGAGATTAGATCGGGCAGGAGTGACAGTTGATACGGTGAAAAGGCTACAAAGGCATCAGTAAGTGAGGTGGGGGAGAGAGGGAGAGAGAGAGAGAGAGGGGGGGGGGGGCAGCAGGGAGAGAGAGAAATATTAATGAGGGAGAGAGCATGAGTTATTCTTGAAAATGATTGATTACTGTAAAAATCAAAGAAACTAGCTAACAAATCACTTGGCGATAATAATTGCTTGCGTTAATTTGCAGTATTTTAAAGACCACTGTCACAGTGTGTTTAAAAAGTGTGATTTAATGAATGATATGTGATGTAGTCAATTGGTCCATTTTAGCAAGAGTTTGATGGATTGGGTGATCACTTTCATTAGCAAACACTGTCTTTATCATGCATCAATGCTAACCTGTGAACGGATTGTATTTCCTTGAGTGGAAGCAAGAGTCCATTATCTCCGTTCGTCAATATAGTAATGTATAGTCACAGATTGAAAATGTGAGTTTTATTTTGATTTTGATTACCACCCCCCTTCCCCGCCTGCGCCCAACCCAGTAACTCCACGACTCGACCGACAACATGCTGGTTGCCACCACTTATTGGAAAAAGTCATGAGATCGTTTAGAATGCTTCACAGATTTATTGCGGATACCAGTGCGCCGTGTTGGGTCTCCTTAAGTTGTGAGTTTGAAATATGCTAGTGATTACAGCTCCGTGGAAATACACATGATAATCGCAACCAGAACTACGCCTAAATTTACCATCTTAACTGTTCACGCGTCATTAATCCGTTGTTACACTACCGATACACGCACGTCACATAGAGCAAGATTTTGTCTGGCGCAGAAAGACTTAAACTCCCGAATCATACCCAGACTAACACAGTCTTATTCAAGTCGAGCGTGCTTTGCGTCGAGGTATGAAGCAATCAGCGTATACAATCGAAACCAAGACTTCGACTGGTTTTGAAACAAAATGAAATAATTTGAAACAATATTGTTGATCTACAAGTCTCCTTTGTACATGTGGTGTTAAAAAATTGCATTTGATTGGCAAACTGAGATCGATAGCGTCTCCTATTGTGCAGCTAAATAATAAATAAAAAGCCAGGTGTTAGATGCTGAATCGTATTAACACTTCTTATAGTTATGATTATAATCCTTATTTCAGAGCGATTCAATTCAAGTGATATTTATGTTAATGACGCTGGTTCAGCACCGCACTTATTGTTAATTGTTTAACAATAATTTAATTAAATGCTTTTTTAAAACTCCATTCATATACGTAAATGGGGCATACTGATAGATATCATCAGATCATAGCCTTGTCATCATTCATGTTGAAAATCCCGTTTCTCTCAAAATTGTGTGTTTGTACCTTTGGTCATAAGAGCTTTGTTTTTCACGGGTACCGAAAATAGTACCAGCCCCTAGTTGACAAAAGGGAGCAGGTGACAAATAACTCAAATTTGGGCTATTGGTACTCGTAGATTGTACCCAGCATTCCCTACATTCAGACAAAATCTGGAAAAGAAATATTCATCTTGCTGCGAGATATTCAATCTAACGTGATGGGGCGTTGCACTGATGCCAATTCAAGTGGCAGATAAATTGTGCTCATTTGCAAGAAAGGTCCGTTTGTTAGTTGATTCCTTTTGTCAAAGTAGGGCAGCAGTGCCTATGTATGCATGCATATCTTCATATATTTCCTTATTGAAATACCCCTCCCTTGGGCCATACTGCCTGGGTGTAAAAGATGGATGCTGACAACACACTGGAGTAGACTTGAGTGCACCACCTAAACCACTCAGCAAACAAACCCATAATAAATGCTATTGTTAGTGTACCATTGTTATCCTGGTTGCCATGGCAGTGAGACATAAACCTGTCAACAACCAGCGCTTCCTAGACGCTGTTTGCCAAAGATGGACCATAAACACAATTGCACTCTATGCTGGGAGGTTGGAAAGAAAGCGAATGACGTATGACATTCGTTTCCTGCATACCACATAATACACCAACGACTTAATATACTCTGGTAACGAAATAATGGACATCCGAACAACGTCTTATCAAAGACAAAGATTACAACTCATTCAAAATTCAGCAACGAGACTCGTAACACGAACAAAGAAACATGAATCAATATCCCCAGTTTTATATGTTTACATTGGCTACCCATCCAGTCTTAAGTTCGCTTAATTTTTTCCCTAACTTATCAATGTTTTCATCAGTTTACTGCATCTTATCTCACCGAATAGTTCAGACAATACAAACCAGCAAGAACACTTCCTTCTAGTTCAAAGTCATTATTCAATGTCCCGCAAATTGTAACAAAATCTTACGGGGAAATATCATTTTAAAGTGCAGCCACTGCTTAATGGAATACCTTGCCGCATTACATCAGCAACTTATACACGCATGAAAATTCAAGAAGCAATTTGAAAACATGGTCCGTTAATTCATTGACTCGACTTCATGGTTATTTGTATATATCACAACTCTGAAAACAGAGCACTATTTATAGTCTGCATGTGTTATTTCAAGCGCATAGAGACATGATAGTATGCCTATGTATAATGCGTTGTAAAAAATATTATTATTATTATTATTATTATTATTATTATTATTATTATTATTATTATTATTATTATTATTAACATCCAGCAGGGCCAAAAAAGAAGAATATTACTTCATCATAACAGGATAATATATAACGACGGAAACAAGGGGCCAGAGCGTGTTCTCTTACCCGATTAAAATTGCCATATGAAATACCAAAACACCATAGAAATCATCAAATATTCATGAAATGATGTATATGTATATGAAAGGAATATAGTTATATACGGTTTAATGAGACAATGTACAATTCGATAAAATAGTAAAAGTGAACAGAGTCACAGTGATTTCCGAAAGGGGTAGTTCGAGAACTGGGTGTAGATTCGTCCAGCAAATCGGCGGCTCTGAACGGCTAAACCCATCAAGCTTCTGGTTATTCGCCATGGACCATGATTCGACCACATGCAATGCCTACATTCATTTAATAATGGTACAAGCCACACTCACGTGCAAGGTCTTGTTGGTCGGTACCCGCGGCGTAGACATCGAAGTTCATGGTGTGGAGCCCGATCACCGATCCGTTGTTGATCGTCACCGATAACGACATCGTCACGAGAGCACCGCCTCCAACCGTGACCAGCTTATCATCCGGGTACGTCATGGTCGCTGACGTCACGGAGAGCACCACTGTGGTTTTGGGGGAGGGGTTGGGGTACACAGCCTGATTAAGAATGGTTGATCATGGAGGCTATGGAGTAAATTCTTTTTAAAATTCTCAGCGACACTCTCACAATTTCAGTGATGCACCGTCATACAATCTTGTTCTTCCGACATGCCCAAGAAGCATTAATGTGGAGTAAGAAAGGAACTAAAATAATTTTCAAGTCAAGTTATATTTCACAAAACACGTGTTACACAAGTAACAATACCAAACTAAAATGCTGCTTGCCGTGCAATATAATCAAATTGATTGAAAATGATTGGTGTGATGGAGCTTAAGTTACAGCAAATATTATTATCATTTATTAATTTATCGTATTTAACCATTATATCAATTAGAAGTCAACCTTTCCAGTTTGTTTCGCATATTGCAAAAAGGGACTTCTATCATTCACTGAAGGAATGTCACATTTTCTTGCAACACTTTTTCTGTCTCCAATCACATTGGCAATCACAGCACCCCGTTAATATCTATCTCCTGTTATTTGCAATGTGCTGTTTTTACTGCTATGATTCAAGACAATGAACATGTCTATGTATTTGATATAATGTCTCTCAGTGCTCCTCTCTACGTCACTTTTGTTTCTACCGTTGAGATTGTCTTTTCCCTATGACGGTAAAAGAATGAGTTAACTATTACACGTAAATGTCAGATTTAAAAAAAATCTCAATTCAATTCCAGCATGATCAAACTCGTGCATGTACAACAAGATTGAAATGACATAAGTTGAGACTCTAAGGTGTATGTTGCACATCGTATTGATATGGGAAACACTTTTGGTTCTAATTGATTTAGACATTGTGGCAATTTCGCAATTTATAATTTCACCTTAATTGTATTTCATAAACTGCATGCCATATAAGCTATAATTGAAAGATGCGTCAGCATTGATAAGTGAAAACAACTTACCATCAGTCAACTCTATTTCTGCGACGTGAGTAGACATAAAACAAAATAAAGACAAGAAAAGGATTTAGAAGAGAAAGCAAAATTCAAAGCACTGATTTGTACGTAATCAACTGGCGAATTCTAATGCGTGATTACATCGACGGGTAAACTTATCTCAATCGATTCCCCCTGCCATTTTGACACGACACAAGAAACACCATATGATATTACATGTACGCCTGTTGATGCATACACCATGAGGCATATGGTCGGAAGATGCTTTAAGTAACTCCGATGGACCTTTTTCGTCATGTATTCGCATGTTATGAACGTCGTTCAACCACAAAGCTTGTCCGAGGTTTTCAACTGCGAAGTAACGCGTTATTACATTCACTTGTACGCATTTCGTAATTCATTTTCAATGGGTGGAATACACCCTGAATGTAGTTCGTCGTTGCTCCTCGGAAAACCTCGGACAAGCTTTGAGGCAATCATCAGAAACGTATTGAACGTATTGAAACGTATTGAATAAAACGTGCATACATAGCGAAAAGTGTCTATTGTTACCGTTTCCTATTACCTCAACGATGAAGTGAGGAAAATCTCGAAATGCTTTAAAATTGAATGTTACGCTCTCCTCTATATTTTCATACGTATTGCTTTAAACATGGGCCATACAAATAATTGCATCACGTGGCAACCTCTTAGCTCTAAACGTGGTACCGTTCATTAATGTAGCACATACACTGAAGTCCAAACCTCGGCATGCGGGCCAGTACCATTAGAAATGATAGATGATAAACATATTATAATTAGATTCGTTTTCTCGGAGCTGGTGGGGTTCGCAAACATGTAACGCTGCGTGGTATTTACACGGCTTAACAGATGTTCATGAATCTTCATGGAGCGGCTATGGCAGACCTAGCCTGTCCTCCAGGCTATAAGGCATTTTTAAACAAAACTTTTTAATAATTGAGTATGGCTGCAATCAACTAATCATTCTCGATTTCTTTTGCTGGTCTATATGACGGACTGAAGAGAGAGGAGGATGTTTAAACTAAAGTGGCTCTTATTAGAATAGTATAATCATTTTTTTTGTTTGGATCAGAAATGTTTCCAACCGTCTGGAAGCCAGGCTATTGCAAACGCAGAGAGAAACTCGTCAGCGACACGAAGTCTCCTATAGAGTCTGCGCTCATAGATTCAAGTATGCCACGTACTGTCTCCAACCTACGTCTGTAACACTGGAGTAGAGCATGACGTACGAGTTGTGTCTCAGTTATATGGGGATCTGCTCTGTTAATTTTCAGACTCATTAGCAACATAAACAACATTAAGAAAAACAACATGAAACATTATTGTTTTTTCGATAAAATTGATTTTGATAGACTTTGACATTTTAAATTAATTTTAAAAAGTAAATACATGTAGATTCTAAGAACTCATTGAGATGAATGTTAATTGTCAATTCTGTGAGGGCAAGCACACAATTTTATTGGTAGCTTCAACCATCATTTTTCATTTGAAACAGAGGCATATAATCATTTCCACTACTATAACTTGCTTTTAAGTGTCATATTTCAAAAACTGGACACATATATTACCTGTGGTTCAGGACATTATGTGCAGAATATGATTTATTCTGAAAACGGGATGTACTACCTTTAGACATGAATAAGTAACATGCTGAGGAGAATATGATCACGGGCAATGGAGAAAAGAAAGTAAACACCCCCACAATCATGACAATAATCTATATCCAGAACAAGGGTGAAAAGTAAATTGGATAGAAAAAAGGAACACAAATCGAAACAAAAATAATGACAAGTACGAGTACATGAAGTTGGAGGAAAGCGCGAAGTGTCACGGAAGCAGACGGTCATAATTTGATGTAGTACTACCTCTCTTTGTTCCCGCGTCTATTTATGCCGTGGCTGCTTGCCCTGTCGATCACCTCATACTCGAGTTCATTGCGAACAGTTTACTTGATCTTCCTCCTAAACTTACTATGCAACAAGAAGGCATGGTTTCAATTTCGCATTTCCCTTTTCCATCTTTTTTTTGTTTCCCTCTTTTACCTGGCAAATGAAAGCCCTTGAAACATAACACTGAAGTCCCCTCTTCAAAGAAACTGACGTAGAAATGGAGTGGAAAGAGGAAATACTGAGGTAAGATTCACGACAGATCTTACGCAGCTCTGACATTAAGTTTGTGTGTTTTCTCATTTGTGCCTTCGTTGAAGTCATATGACCGTGTTCAGAACACACGTTGAACGCAAACAGTGTACTTAACCTGCACTAACTGTATTGGTTGCAAAATAAATCATCTGATGCTGTCACAAATACATTGATTTTAATCACGGAATCACAGCAGTTGGTGATTTCAGTTATTCGCTGTAATGATTATGCGGTCAAACTCCATATAGCATAGATATTCTAAGGACAAACTCAATCACACTGAATACATAAGTACGTTTCATATTGTTTTATTCGGCGTAAAGTTAGTCCAGGTTTTTGCTTTAATCGTCTGTTCAGAATACGGGTCGTTATGTAAACGATTCAAAATCGCAATGAATGATCGAAGAGCTACATGTCTAATGCCTTAACTGTCTCATTACCAATGGCAAATTTATTCCACAACTCTACATCAAAGGTAAGGGGAAGAAGTACAACGGGACTCTTAATCATGTTAATACAGAGTACCGCTCTGGCATGACGTCTGGGCTCCGTAACATAAAGGTTTGCGATCAATCGCAAAATGGCAATGGCCAATCAACATCACTGTTGCATGCGCTCTTTGTACAAATAACTGACCAGTAACCAATCAGAATTTGTCTTTTAAATTTGCGATTGATCGCTTTGTTACTGATCCCATTATTGTTTGATTTTCAGGATACCAGGAAGGAATCATAAAAATCATAACATCGTTTGATTTAAACAAACTCCGGACCTAGTGTTGACTGCAGAACAGTTCAGCTATGATTACGACCCATGATCACTATCACTATTACCCCTTGCATTAAAGGTCTCGCACTATGACGATGATAAGTGTGCACTAAGTTACATAAACTACAGTTCATGTATATCAATGCATATCAAGGTTCATTGTACATTATTTACAAATGAGATGAGACTGCATTTACGACTTGTACACCTATCGGCAAAAAGGTGTGGTTCCCATTTCCACGAAAGCAAACACGCGTATGGGATACTTTTATAAAGTGAATAAAATAAATATGGAATCACATGGGAATGATAACTATTATAACAGTTAACCATATTTACTTTTTGAACATAAAAATATACCATATAAGGTGAAAATGCTAACTGTTAATATAAATATATTGTATTTCAGGAATGATGTTTAAAGACTCCCCGGTCATGGATGGTGCCTTACTCTTTGTCTGCCTGAACAATATTCTTAATGGGATTTGTGTGTAAATGACACATAACAAGTTAACGTGAGCGTGTATTTACCCTCTGGTATGTTTGAACCAGCAAGGGTTGCCTGACTTGGCACAATTTGATGTAATTGACATGATTGATGGGAATGTGATAAATCACATGTTACAGAGTCGCCGCACGCATGGCATGCAGTTGGGGGTGTTTTAACTCCACGCTAAAGTAAAACTCTTAAAGCGAGTGAATCTCTTTAAATTTAAAGGGAAAACCAACTTCAGTGTCACTTTAAGCACCAAAAGATCAGGATATAGGCCCAGTTTGTGAAATAAATACCTTAACAGAGACGTAGAATTAAAAAGAGTATACAAATGTTATATTCGAATATTTTGAATTGCCTTATAAAGATTTAAGGTTACCTGGGGGATCCGTCTCAAGAAGATCAGTGACCAACGTGACCATCACGTCTGTAGCTGGTTCACCGGACGGGTCCACGGACGGGTTTACGGATGGTTCCATGGACGGGTCAACGGAAGGGTCCACGGATGGGTCTACGGATGGATCCACAGGTGGGTCCACGGATGGGTCGACAGGTAGATCCGTAGCAGGATCCACGGATGGGTCAACGGGTAGGTCCGTAATCGGGTTCACTGATGGTACCACAGGTGGGTCCGCAGATGGGTCCACGGATGGGTCCGTCACTGAGATAGTGGGGCTCGTTCCTTCCTCGCCTGGCTCTTGGGAGGGTGCCTGGCTGCTGGCTGGTCGAGGAGTGGTGTCACCAGGGATGACGACTGGATGAAGGAGAAGAAGAGGGAGAAGAGGAAGGAGAAGAAGAAGGAGGAGGCGAAGGAGGAGTAGAGGAAGAAGAAGAGGGAGAGGGGGAAGAATCAGAGAAGTAGAAGAAGGGGAAGGAGAGGAAGGAGAAGGAGAAGAACAAGAGGAATATGAAGAGGAGGAAGAAGAAGGAAAATGAGCGGAAGAAGAAGCAGAAAAGGAGAGAAAGAAGGAGAAGGAGAAGATGGAGAAGAAGAAGTAGAAAAAAAGAAGAGTCAGAAGACAAGAGCAAAGAAAACGAAGAATAAAATGAAGGAGAAGAATAATTATAAAGTATAACAAGGAACCTTTTTCATGTTTTATAATTCTTTTACTGCACGACATCCTTCCCCCCCGAGAGTTCTTCCCGTGAAACAACAATTTGCGATTCTTTTTTATTTGTTCCAAAAATATTAACAGGTTAAAGTGTAATCAAGGCTTCTAATCCAGAATAATATTAGACTTCACGACAACCCTCAAGCAAGAATCTTTTTTTTTTACATCAGCAAAATAGAACAAACGTTATTTTGTCACGTGATCACTTTTAACATTTTTTTGCGGATTGTGATGTTCTTAATATCTTTGCAATTGGATAAAGGCACCAAACTGCACTGGCGCATCGCTATATTTGCTGTGCCTGGCTAAATAAATACCATCATTTGAGACACTCACTTTGCTCCAGTGGTATTGCATACTTGGAATATTGACACAATGTCAATGTCAAGCGTTAATTAATCCGACATTATCATACAATCAAGACGGATCAAACTGCCTTACAAGAGCATGGTACCCGAGCTGCTTCAAAGATTATTACAGTAACCGTAATGAAGGATAGGGAGGTGTTGAAAATACTCCGCAATGTATGAAACATTTATCATGATCACAATGATAAGGACATTGTACTACGATTTAATTTACGTTGAATCACGTTAAATAACAAGTATGGTAAAGTTACTACGTTGTTCAGTTAGATGTTTGTTTGTTTGTTTGTGTGTGTGTGTGTGTGCGTTTTAACTTTGTTTGAAATCATGTTGACTTTTTTGACAAATGGTTAATATTTTGTATTTCTTTAAATGTTGCTTTAACATGGGTAAAGCATAATATATTTTCATATTAAATGGTAACAGGGTCTTTTGACAAGCAGATCATTGGGCTCTGAATGGACTAACTTGTATATGGAAATGAAACTCGAATAAATACATAAATGAATGAGTCAATAAATGGAGAAAGCATCCTTATAACCACATACACGTATTATTGGATGAATCTTTCTGTAGCGCTTCGTCGCTTTGAAAGGAACGATCACTGATTGTGTTTGAAGCACTTTCTCGAAAATGTTTCTGTGCAAACAACTAAATGATTTCAGTGTACTTTTGAATTTGAACTCAAAGTGTCAGAAATGGACGGAAGTCGGCGATTATTGTTTCCGGATAAACTCTTAAGTACATTAAGAAAATCATTTAGCAAAATTACGAGTTTCATTTAATGTCCAGCGGCTGAAATGAATACTAAGTACTGTAAATCGATTGAACATCAATCACTTGGAAATACAATGGAATAATGTAAAAACTTTTATATATACATGTACAAAAATATATGAAGGAGAGTAATAGGTTTCAATTCAAAATTTCAATTGAATGTTCACTTGATTACATTGATTGAATTTTATTAATTACCATCAACAATCAACACACAACTTACATACACAATAAAATATGATACAATAATTAAAAGTATATTTTGAAATAACAATGAATAATAAACTAATATCGGGCATGTATAACCAGTAGATATATGAAATATATGAATGATAATCACTGAGAAAACACAGACGCCTATAAAAAAATGGAGAGGTTTGATTAGGCGCACCTAAAGGAAAATCACATATGATACATAACAGTTTTAAAAGCTGCCGAGTCATATGGTGGAAAATCGTGGATATAAATACAAACCTGGATCAGTGTTTAGATCTTCCATTTCAGTGACAACGATGACGCCATCAAAAAGAGCTAGAGGAGAAGGAAAGGAACACAATCACTTATTAGAATATGTATTGCTGTAGCAAATATTACCATCACGAGGCATCATAAGAAGCAACTGTATTATATTTTCCCCCCAAAAGATCATAATAAATGTTTTGATTGAACCCTGGATTGTCCGCAGGTTTGGATAAGTAATACATTAACCAAGAAACGCTGTTTACTGTTATCGTGACATCTATATCAATTTACGTTTTAAATAATTAATATTAATCACATGATGATAATAACAGGAAAAAGAACAGGAATAAGAAAAAAATGAAACCATTTCCGCCATTA
This sequence comes from Arbacia lixula, assembly GCA_963669155.1. Classification (NCBI taxonomy): domain Eukaryota; kingdom Metazoa; phylum Echinodermata; class Echinoidea; order Arbacioida; family Arbaciidae; genus Arbacia; species Arbacia lixula. The sequence goes on along the minus strand of OZ022584.1, from coordinate 5,885,385 downwards.
TAATGATTCGTTTAAAAAAGCTTTTGAATAGCAACTCCTCTACCAAATATAAATTCACAAGTATATGACATGAAAGATGAATATATATATATATATATATATATATATAAATGTGAGAAATTATACATATACAACAGCTTTGGCAACTCTTTTATTTAAATATTTTGTGAAAGAAATGGATGAAGAGAACAATGGTAGGCGTAGCTTAAATCAAGGCTCCCCAGAGCTATCTACCCTTTGGAAAAATTGGTAATGCCGAAAAAATGTCTCTGCCGGGAATCGAACCCGGGCCCCCAGCTTTGAACGCCGGTGCCTTAACCACTAGACCACAGAGACGGGTTAGTGGCTAAGGCGACCCCGATCCGATTGACCGTCAGATTGACAAATTCTCGACACTATACCAATCATAATTTCCTTTGTTGGGTGTAGGTGGGTTTTGAACAATGACAAGCCGCCATGCCTCAGCTGGATCAAAGCTATTTCTTTGATGTAGTACACGTATGGGAGAAAGTATATAAATGTGAGAAATTATACATATACAACAGCTTTGGCAACTCTTTTATTTAAATATTTTGTGAAAGAAATGGATGAAGAGAACAATGGTAGGCGTAGCTTAAATCAAGGCTCCAAAGAAATAGCTTTGATCCAGCTGAGGCATGGCGGCTTGTCATTGTTCAAAACCCACCTACACCCAACAAAGGAAATTATGATTGGTATAGTGTCGAGAATTTGTCAATCTGACGGTCAATCGGATCGGGGTCGCCTTAGCCACTAACCCGTCTCTGTGGTCTAGTGGTTAAGGCACCGGCGTTCAAAGCTGGGGGCCCGGGTTCGATTCCCGGCAGAGACATTTTTTCGGCATTACCAATTTTTCCAAAGGGTAGATAGCTCTGGGGAGCCTTGATTTAAGCTACGCCTACCATTGTTCTCTTCATCCATTTCTTTCACAAAATATTTAAATAAAAGAGTTGCCAAAGCTGTTGTATATGTATAATTTCTCACATTTATATACTTTCTCCCATACGTGTACTACATCAAAGAAATAGCTTTGATCCAGCTGAGGCATGGCGGCTTGTCATTGTTCAAAACCCACCTACACCCAACAAAGGAAATTATGATTGGTATAGTGTCGAGAATTTGTCAATCTGACGGTCAATCGGATCGGGGTCGCCTTAGCCACTAACCCGTCTCTGTGGTCTAGTGGTTAAGGCACCGGCGTTCAAAGCTGGGGGCCCGGGTTCGATTCCCGGCAGAGACATTTTTTCGGCATTACCAATTTTTCCAAAGGGTAGATAGCTCTGGGGAGCCTTGATTAAGCTACGCCTACCATTGTTCTCTTCATCCATTTCTTTCACAAAATATATATATATATATATATATATATATATTATATATATATATATATATATGCCTTCATTAATCACATGACGAGCCATAGATACCGGGAAGAGGGCGAAGAAATGTATAATGCATGTTGATAGTATTAAAATAAAGAGAAAGTACAAATTAAAGTTTATGGGTTTTCATGTATTCCTAACATCATGCATCATAATCATCATATACTGGAATAATGATCATGCAAACCATAGTGAAAATGAAGGTATAAATACTAAAAATTACATAATTTTTATTATTTATATCGTATATTTGTGTACTTACTGGTTTGTGCAAGTATAATAGGTAAAGCAGCAATTCAGGAGCGATATGATCCTAAAGATCTCCATGGTTGTTTCTCAGCGGCTTTTCTGCTCGATCGGCTTATCAACTATATCTAACTGTAAAATGAGCGGAGCGCCAATTCGTTTGGAGCACACATCCACATCCACGGCGAGAGAGAGAGAGAGAGAGAGAGAGAGAGAGAGAGAGAGAGAGAGAGAGAGAGAGAGAAGAGAGAGAGAGAGAGACAGAGAGAGAGACACAGAGAGACACAGAGAGAGACACAGAGAGAGAGAGAGAGAGAGAGAGAGGGGGGGGGGGGGAGGGGGTGGGGGTGGGGGGAGGAGAGAGATCTTGCGTCACCTGTCTAAAATATCCCCATCGCCATGGCAACAGTGGTGAAGACGGTACACAAGGAGGTACACAGAATGATGTGTGGATTGAATCATATCGAGAGCAGACGGAGGGAGAGGGAGAGGGAAAGGGGACAGGTCGGGGAAACGGTGCGATGGACTTTGTTTCGTCGTTTTTGAACTTGTGCAAATTTGCCATAGTGTGCGATGAAGAGTTATGATAGTGGAGCAAGGGGCCGTTGTGTCAACACGATAGCATTCTTCCAAGCACGACCGTACTTCACCGGTGACGCGTGCCCAGCTACCACACACCATTATGTGGTTGCTATGCCTCGGTTTTCGAGCTAGACATTTCCCCTGATTTTTCTCATGTTCTTTCCCGTATCAATTCTCGAAAGGACCCTTACATGATTTACGCAATCGTATTATTCACACCAAACTTCTAAAGAAAGCGACTACGGGCAATGGGACTTGGAGCAGTGCTAATAACAATAATTGTCATGGCAACTCCGACTGTCTCTACAAGTCTCCTTCTATTCCTTTTCATATAATTCTTCCCCCTTCCCCTCATCTCCTTCATGTCCCTCTCCCTCCATCTCCTTCCTCATGTAGCAGAACCTCACACTGTCCCGTTCTCCTCTCCCCCTCCCCTTTTGCACTTCACCTTAAGATGTTCGTTATATTTTAGCAGAAATGCCTTCCAAAAAAAAAAAAAAAATCAAACCACGATTTTAACGCACATGATACTGATACTGATGCTGTTTTTTCAATCAACATCTATAAGAAAAAAAATGTGATTAAACACGAGCAGCTCTCTTCACAGATATCGGGATATTGAAAGCTCTGATAATATTTGGGCAGGAATCGGCAGAATTTGATTAGACTGAAATGGACAAGGAGGATTGCATTTGTGAGACAGTGAGAGTGACAACACACACAGGTTCAGCTTGGGATCGGGGGGGGGGGGGGGGGGTGGGGGCGGGGGTAGGTAGGGGGAGGGGGGGGAGGGTGGTTGTTGGTGAGAGGCGGCCCTCGGTCAAGTAAGTATGCTTGCTCAAAGTGCAGTCATTACCACGTAAACCTGTCAAAAAGGAATGGCAATTGAGCTAAGTATTACGAGACTCCAGTCATTCATTTCAAGTTAACACCCACGTTATATGCTACCATCTACCTTTCCATGCATAATGTAAAAGTGCGTGTATTTCCTTTCGTGTCTCCATACAGCATTTCCATCTACATTGCATGATTGCAATGACATGTATGTACATGTATATCGTATATGAAAGAGAAATCATTTCATATAACCGACTACAAGTGTAAAAGCTATGTTAATACATAATATAGTGTATTTTGTATTCTTATTTGTCTGAGATTAATAAAATGGAAAACATCAGCTATTGTTTTACACCCATTCTTCTTGTTGTTCTCTCTCCTTTTCCTCTTTTTTGTTGTTGTATACCTTTTTATGCCTATCTTTCTGTCTCAACGCTCCCCTCTCTTTTTGTAGCCCGCTCTGTCTATCTCAGCCCCCCCCCCCCCCCAGCTCTGTCCGCATCCTTCCTATGTTTCGCATCCTACACCCAGATCTACTGTTTTTCTATAAAATACCCACTTCTCTCCCCCTCTCTCTCTCTCTCTCTCTCTCTCTCTCTCTCTCACATCATCTATATCTCATCTATATCTCATCAACCTCTTTCATTCTCCGTATCTTCACGTATACCCTCTCGCCGAGTTGCATCGTCAAAATCGACCGTGCTTTCCTTGACTTTTATGGATTGGTATGAATTGATGGCGACTGGAACTTTCATTTATTAATCATCAATCTGAACTTTCTCTGTAAAATGTGCCCTTTTTTCATAATGCACTCACATCACATAGAGCAGATGTTTAGCCGGCACATAAAGGATCAAGTATTTATACATTTAGTTTCTTTCTTGGACTCGAATCAAACATGTTCAGATTGTAGATGGTATGTCGATACCGACACAGACAAGTCCGCATGAAGAGGGATGGGGTGTACGTAAGCACCAGGCTCTAACTTTCCGTAGGCCGAGTCTCGGGAGAATAATCGAAATTTATTTTCTTAAATTACTCCCACCCCCCCCCCCCCCCCCCCCCGCCCCCTCAGTCCGGGCCCCTCAATCGACACGACTCGGGCACAATGCAGTCCTTCGCGATGCATTTTCACTTCGACAGACAGAGCAACAGATGTTTCTGTGTTTGTTTGTCGCCGTCAAAACAGCGTTCTTCACCATGGTTTCAGTCCATATTGACTCAAACTCTGCCGCCGCGATCAAACTTATTCTGTGTTTGCACGATAATGTTGATTTTCTTTTCCATTAGTCATTTTGGTAGTGTATTCCCAACTTTTTCCCAAAGTGCGTACTAACGCGGTATTCACCTGTATCTGGTGTTTCAGTTTCAATGGTGGAATGCACCGGATTCGAATTTCGCCCTTTTCTAATGAACACGCATTATGATCCAAGGTATAACGGACTTGTTCATTTTCAAATATAAAGCGAATATATTAATCAAGTCTCCCAAAGTGAGGCAATCGGCAGAGAGGACACCCACACACACACACACACACACACACACACACACACACACACACACCTCGCATGTACACTCATACATACAAACACACTTTAATCAGTGGTTCCATGGCATCGTAAGTCGGGATGGACTGGGTAGAGGGACAAGGAGAACTGATACTTTTACCCTCGCTAACATCAATATCAAACAACGTTCATCTCCATGACTCCTGCAAATAATAACTACAGCCCGGCCGGTAGAATGGGAATGCACAATGCTACACACATACACCTGCTTTTGATATTGACTTACTTTATTTCTCATATCATCGTGTCAACTGACATAGCACTGTTAGAGCATGGAATTGAACATAGCTGTTATAAATGCATCGCATAAAACCATGGTAGCTGTGAATATCAGCAATTTGCATGTATTACTTTCATCTACATCAACAAGGAAATGATGTACTTCACAGAAAGTGACATTCTTACATATTATGCTGCCAATAAATTGCTTTCAATACTTGGATACTTATAGCACTGTCAGTTCAAGAAGTTCTCATAGCTTCATAGTTTAAGGCATTGCATAAAATCAGGTGTGAAAAGTAATTTGGCCAAGCCCATTGCCATCATCTACATCAACAAGGAAATGATATATATGTAATGTGAAACTCACTTCAGCTTACACCAGTTGGCTTTCAAAGCTTGAGTAAATATCATCTCACGCAAGTTTTCTTTCACGGCTCAGAACACTCGTTACCAACAGACTCTCGGTTCTAATTTAGCAGCTCAGTCACTGGCATGTGCTTTGCGCAATCCAGTTGTGCGACTCATTTTGAAATCAAACACAACACTTCCCCCTTCAGTTTTAGAGAATGTCATGCCATTTATGTATAAGATTGATGATCTAATATTCAGTCTATTTTTTCTCAAAATAATACCTTTTTAAGTTGGCACAACAGAGCGACATCTCTGTTTTTTTTTATCTTAAGGTTCACAATCAACGCTACTGGAGCAAATAATCAATATTACCTCCTGTTTGAAGAAAAAATCTTATTGCTGGATTTCCTCATTTATATACTTGTCTTTTGCAGCTTCAGAGCTCTCTTTTCAAATTGGATAAACAGAGATGCCAATATTCAACTTATTTTCTTAGAAAAAAAACACAATGCCGTATTTTTAGTAAAAAAAAAGACATAATAAAATTTGGCAAATGGAAGGGTTGGCTTCTCTGAATAAACAAATTAAAAAAAATACCTAGCAATCATGAAGAATTTTGTAACTAATCCTTAAATTGGAAACATCCTGGTTGACTGATCTTTGCTTCCCACACTGAATTGCACTTTTTATTAATTAATTACGATACAGCCTGATTACAAGAACATTCATCCGTCCTGCTTTGGTATACTACATCAATCGATGTACTCTCCAATTACGAAATTAATGCAATGCATGCGGGAAATAAAAAGCTCTGATATTAGAATGGTTAGATAAAAGCTAAGATATGATGAAGATGAAAAAGAAATAGAAGGACAATGTATACAAAGCCTTAGTGATGTAGAATAACTTATACATGATATAATAGTATTTGATTTAAGTAAGGGTCAGGATTTTATTGATTTTCTGCTGAGCAAGGGAGTCAAATTAGATGCCTAAATATTGCTGTCCACAAGGGTCATATGACTCTCCTAATTTTTGTATTTTACATTGTTTCGGCAATGCGTAAAAAAGGTTTCTGGGGTAGAATTAGTTGCTTACTGGATTCAAATATATGAAATATTACAAACAGGTTAAAAGCAAAACAAAATGAAATGTAATGTGTTTGCATTTCAGAAATTTACCAGTCCCTGAAAACAACTTTGACTCACGTCCCCTCTTTCTTATTTGAATAACCCTTCTTCTTCGTCTTCTTCTTGAAGTATAAATATAAACTATTAGGCAATCATACTACATTCAGGACTAAAACACAGAGTATTGAAATCTGCCTTTCATATTTTAAATTTAAAACACATCCCTTTCTGTTGACATTGTCAACATTTTGTTAGATTTCCTTTCTTGGAGTTCTACCACTTTCCTCCCTTCTTCTTCTTGGGCTTGCCCTTCTTGGCGCCGGCGGTGGCTGGTTTCTGCTGCCTGGGGGCGGGGTTGGCTGGGGATGGGGAGGCGGTGGTGCTGCTGGTCTGGGACCCGGGGCGGGGTGAGTTAGGCACGCTGCTTGGCTTGCTGGCATCCCTGGTATCGAGGAGGGGAGAAATCAAGAACGAGGGAGACAAGTTAGCGAGATCACATACCATGCAGCGTATAGACAGAGAAATAGCTTGCTAACCACAGATGTCAATGGAAGAAATCAAGCACAAGCAGAAGTTCATATTGATAACAATACTAGACGGCAACATATCCTCTTTCTGTCACTCATCCACACTCTCTCTCTTTCTCTCCCTCTTTATTTACATACTCTGTGTGTGTGTGTGTGTGTGTGTGTGCGTGTATAAATATATACATGTATTCAATTCAATTCCATTAATTTATGTATAGATATTATATCGTCAGTGGGGTAATATAATCCTATCATGTTTTATTTCAACTATCAATTTTGATGATATTAAAGAGATTATGTACCGTCCTAACATTTACCCATCATGCTCTGTTTCTATGTATGTATGTTTTTCAAGTTTTGTGTCATGTGCTCCAAACAGGGCCCCATGAAAGGCCATCTGTGTGCGAATGGTTTGCCCTGTATACATAACAGCACAATCAAACCTGTACAGAAGGACCGCTCAGGGAGAAAACAAACATGGTCTTTATAAGCAGGTAGTGTTACGGAACAGGTCATTTTGATACAAATTTCAATGAAAAACATGGTTAAAGGGAAACACAAATGTGGACTTTCTATAGAGGTTGTCTATTTATATAGGGAAACAAGAAGCATGGTCTGTATGAGCAGGTGGTGTTCAGGCATGTTTCATTTCGATACAGGTTTCAATGAAGACAATGGTTCAAGGGAAACATAAAATGTGGTCTTTACAGACAGATAGTCTTTCTACACAGGTTTCACTGAAGTAAATAATTCTTGATATTGTGATGAACTATAGAATTGCGTGTTGTGCTCCAGCACTTGAACGATTTTAGCGTGTTAAGTGGTGAACTGGGCATTTCTGTTTATATTAGTAGGTCAGTGCAAACAATCTACTACCATGGACACTTTCCCTGTAACCCACTTTCCCACAGAAATTTGTCCTATATTTGCTACTCTACTGCAAGATAGAGAATTTGTATGAGATGTTTCAGAAGATGACTGTTGTAGAACTGAAACCTTTCTTGACGAAAAGTGTGGTTCCATGCACCGACGCAAAGCACTATGTGCCGGGCTATAAGACTAGAAGAATACACGTCAACAAATTAGTCTGTCAAGCTGTTAGCGGCGCGTATGGTGATAATGAGCTAGATGACTCACATGTCTGCCGCCCCTCCTGTGGCTCCCTGGGTGCCCTTGCCGACCCCACCCTTCTTGTCTCGTCGCCTCTTCCCCTTGAAGTAGGACCGCTCCCTGATAGGCAGCCAGCGCTCGGGATCCGGAGCCACCGATGGGTCGTAGTTCTTGGGCAGCTGGGCTGGAGGACAGACACAAGAGATTCACCATGGTAACAGTTAAATCATCATAATACACACAGAATACCAGTTCTAGCATTAGCACCGAGTTGGGTTCATTAATCTTTGACGGCAACTCTGTTGGTCCAAATTGCAGAGTTTTAGAGAGTTTGCCAAACTGTGACTGTAACTGCGTCATGGAATCTGCATCTCCTATTGAAACATCCAAATGGTCGTGACACAACCGTGTATTTATCGTACTGTATAGACCTAAAACTCTGAAGTGATAAACTGTAAGGACTTCTCACTGCATTTCATTAATCAAGAACCCTGCATAAGCAGGACAATAGCAAAAGCGTCACATGTCTCCACTGAATTTGTACAGCAAGATCTCAGGGTTAATGCTCTGAGATTTTAAAATACAACTAAGGTCCTTATAACATGTCTGATTTTTGTACTGTTTTTGTACTAATATCAAATTCAAGTTATTGTTAGGATTGCATTGGACTTCAAAGGATGATCGGAGCCCGGTCTTATTAAGAGTTGCGAGAGATCTGAATTGATTGCAAGTCCAAACCCCTATCTCTAATGTACAAATTCATGACTGATAGCAATCGCAGAGGAAGTTGCAATCAATCGCACTCTTCTAAAAGATAGGGCACTGATTTGAACGAGTATATAGTACCCAAGTGGTGTCATCATATCCATCATATCATTACCCCAGCTTCTGGTTTAAACAAAACAACACTCATAAATATTAATGAGTCAGATGAAATGAGACTCTTTCTGTATTTGTTTTCATGATGTCGTGTCTTGACCCGTGAACTGCCCGGTAATCAGCAGATTGCAGGTTCAAATCCCGTCTGGTTCCAAGACTTTTGTCTGACTTGTTTTTCATTCATTTACAGGATAGAGCACACTATCCTTACTGCTGGGTGTATGCCTAAAATTTCTTTGTAAAACAACATCATTCATGTGAGACTTTCACTAGTCCGACATTGTTGAGCAGGCTAGTGTCGGACACTCCAAATGAGAGTTCCCGCTACGATCACCGCTGTTTGCTTCTACCCTCCTAGTTTAGAACCAGTCGTCTTTGCAACATGCTCATTTAACATCATCACTTTAGTACCCTATGAGGATGGTCCCACTCACGTTTTCTCTTCCGTTTCCTCTTTTTCTTCAGCTCCTCTGCGCTGGCGGCTACGCCTGCCTTGTCTCCGTCCGCCTTGCCTCCCTTCCTGAGCTGCCTGGAGCTGAGGGTGAGGGGTGTGGTCTCTAAGACATCTACGTCCACGTCTCTAGACAGCTGGGCTACAGAGGGCAGCTCTCGACTCAGTCTGGGAGCCAGGGGGTTAAGAAACACCTCCTTCACAAGGTCTCTTGTCAGCACAAGTCCACTTCAATGATATAACTTTCTCATGTTCCTTGTTACGTGAAAAAGACACTTACTTCTTTCTTTCTTTTTTCTTTCATCACATGATGAAATGTAATGTACCAACAAATCTTGCATACTTGTAATGTTATTCTATATTGAAGTACATGTATATGTATTACTTTTTGTGAGCAAAGCAAATTTCCATGAATGGAAAATAAATGATTCAATTCACTTCAATGTAGATGACATGTTCTCAAACTGATAACGTTGATTTGCTTTGTACAGTTCCGTTCATCTTCTAAGTACATCAAGACATGTCAGGGAAGGTCGACCCAGTCTCATTCTTACATGTTTTGGTATCCAGTTCACTAGTTAAAATACAGGTTTATCATTTCTTGTATTGCTAATAAAATATATACTGTCTCGCAGGGTTCCAAATGATCATTGTTGCTGGAAATATAGTATCTACGAGTGAAAAACACACACAAATTTTCTTGTTTTGTTTGTCTTAAAAAGAAGGAAATTGTGTAGTTTGCATGGGCAATACACATGCATACATAAAAGTAGCACAGGTGTCTATCATAGAAGCAACTTGCAAAAATGTCTCTTTTCTTCCGTGAAATACTAATATCTGTATGCGAAAACATTCGCTACTACAGTCATTACAGTAGGAGATGGTCGGTTGCCAGGTTTGAGACCTTGGACTCAAACGAGCCATCAAAGGATACTCTTGCGCCCTCTTGGGGTCAAACTTGGAGTAGGCCGAGATCAGCTGAGCTAGAGTCTTGATGTCTCCTGGGTTAGATCTGTCAAACACAGAAAGAAAACAGCAGTAACATCAATATGTCCATAAACTAACATACATGATATCAGACTAAATTACCCTGAGGTATGAAATAATAAACACATCGGAAAGTGAAAGGAGTTGTGTATTCAACATTAACTCATCATGCAGCGATATAGTAATTTCACAGAATTCTGCAAGCCTTTATTCAGGAGGCATGAAACATATACTTTATCAATGTAAAACAGGACAACTCATGAATATAATTTTGTGCTGTGGTCTATCAAAGTTAAGTCCAACATAATGTTCCATGTGGTGTACTATACGTACAATACTTTGTTGTGCCACACATTGAATTTCGCATCATTCTATAAACTCAGTTTTATGTTCTGACAAAAGTACATCCTTTATTGGGGCATTTGTTGCATTTTCTCATACACTGATCCTGTTTTGATCCTATCAAATAATGTTTTCCTCTATAATGGGTTCTGTGTCGTTCTAAACTTAAAATATTGTATTGTCCCATATAGTGAATTCCATGTTATCTGATCCATTGAATCAATTTTGTGTTGTCCCATATATTGAATGATGTGTTGTCCACTTTATCGACCTTCATTCTGTGTCATGCCCTACCCACCTCCTAAGATCCTCCAGCATGGCTGTGGCTGCTTGGGATTGGCCAGTCTTCAGCTTGAAGGCTGTGTTCTCTCTCAGCAGAATGTTCAGCTCACTCTGCGGACCCTGCAAATGGACAGATGAATCAAGCAATTAAGGCCGGGTGTAGTAGGCGATGCTCACAGAAATAAAATGTCCAAAAATGTTGTGATAGGGGAGCCTGAGGGAGACTCCAACAAAAAAATTGTTTTATATATTGTTTTTATCATTGTAAATCAATATCTATAAGCCTCTGAACTTTGTAATTGATGAATGTACATATGTTTGTTTTGCTTTCATTAATAAATACAACATTGAATTGAACTGAAATAAAACCAGCGCTCATGATGAGTAATACACAACTTTTGCCTGTGGTACACAAACCTATGCCAAATCTCACTTATTGTCAGATTTTGGTCTGACATCACATGCTATTACATAATGTTGCGTAACCTCTGATGATTTGTTCAAATTTGGTGTCAAAAGTGGCGAGACACTTCAAAAGAAAAACTAAACGGAAAGGTGTGTCGCGATGTTTAGTGGTTTCATACCGGAGGGGGGGGGGGGGGGGGGTTAAACAATTACAAATTGTGGAATTGAAAGACAGGGCATCCATTCGTAAACCTGGGCTCCATTGCATAAAACTTACCATTAATGGTAATTCTGCTATCAATGGTAACTACCACAGTAACATCACTTGAAAGCCAATGAAATTCAAGGTTTCCATAGAAGGTTTCCATTGCCATTGATAGCAGAGAAACCATTAATGGTAAGTTTTATGCAACAGGGCCCCATTGCATAAAAGTTACCATTCATGGAAAATCTGCCAACAATAGTAAAATTGCTTGACAGCCAATGAGATGCCAAGTCTCCACAGAAATTGCCTTAGGTAGCAAAGTTACCATCAATGGTAAGTTTTATGCAACAGGGCCCTGGACTTGAAAGAACTCTTGCTCACCCCATGCTGCTTGTACCAGTTGACTGCTTCATCCAGCACTCCGATGGCTGCCTCCCCATCCTCCATGCCTGTATATAGCGCCACCAAGGTCGACACCACGCCAGGGCTGTACTGGTTGCTGTGCAGCGATTTAAGAACGTCGCACGCTCTGCCAATATTTCCTAATTAAGTACAGTATTATTGTATTATTCCATCATTTTTAAAACATCAATACACTATTTTCAATTTCAATAATCACAATAGAGGAAATTCACTAACTAAATACATAAATAACATACTGCTTCAGAACAGTGTTTTTAATTTGAAGAGAGAGTTGCCCTTTTGCGGGTCAAAGAAATACATTTTCTAATGTATGGAAGGTGGAAGAAAATACCGTGTAAGAACTTCCCTCCCAATAATAGAACTGGAAACTGAACTTGATACACTATGCGGCGCAATACATGTATGTTACATGAATGGTCACTATGAAATGGAGCATTTTAAGCGTAAACAAAGACGGTTCTTCAAATTTTTCCTTATCAAATTTGTGAAGCTATGACTGAGATTCCTGCAGAGCTTTTTGACTTTTGCAAATGGGCTCCCCTGTCTTGTTTAAAAACAGAAAACATGTGCATGTTGTGGGAGGCATGTGGCTCAATTTACAACAAGTTTGTCTCTCATATGTGAGTCCCTGACTAGTCCATTTAAAAAACAGTAAAATTGTTCACACCTTCTTTTTTTCAAGATCACTTTATTAGCCATACAGAAACAATAAAGGAACATGCTAGCAAATGTATACAATTCCATGTCCCTGTTGCATAAAACTTACCATTAATGGTAATTTTGCTTCCAAAAGCAATTTCTATGGAAACCTTGAATTTGATTGGCTGTCGAGCTGTGTTACCATGGTAGTTACCATTGATTGCAGAGTTACCATTAATGGTAAGCTTTATGCAATGGAGCCCTGGTCATGGATAAATTACTGCTACATGCAGGGTGAAAAACATACAGTCATAACAAAACCTTACTAAGAATATTATGCAACAGCTTGACATGTACAGTAGTGACATATGTACTGTAATATCTACAGTTGAGGCCAAAAGTTTAAATACACCCATGGAATTCATTGAAATGTGTTCGCTTGCCGAACGTCTTAAAGTTTACTATATCTTCAGAAATATAAATACTACCATGACAAATTTGGTATCAAATGAAAGAGCGTGTTAAGCTCTTTCACAGATTGGGATGCCGTTGGGATTAAATCATATTTCAGGTGGTATTTTCTTTGAAGAAAAAAGAGTAATATTCGTGCCAAATGTATTCTATTGTTTGTTATGATATTTTCAAACATCGTTTCATAGAAACATATAAATGTCAAATCTATGATTTGTATTAGATTTTCTATAATGATATGTCACCACTGAACAAAAAATGTAATCTGAAATGTTTGTGTTGAGAAGTAACTAGCACAAATGTGAAATGTTTTTGTCAATTTTTTTTAATTTAATTTGTCTAAAATATGCAGATTTTTTTGGGAACAATGACACCTACATGTTTTTTAGCTCCTGATGACAGAGCAATGTGATGAAGGGGCATGACATATTCATTTGTTTGATATCAATTTCATTATGATAGCACAATTATCTTATAAAATACAGTAAATTTCATCATGCTTGGCAAGTGTCAACTTTTCTTTGAATTTCATGAGTGTACGTAAACTTCTGGCCTCAACTGTATGTACAGATCAAATCTAATTGTTACCTTGGACCATGAACAACTGTGCAACAGTCAGCTGGATGGGCAGGCTAACATCATCATGGGAATTCACATACTCCTGAAAAAATAGAGCAAATGTATTTTGTTTGTTTTGGCATGTTTTTTCTATTTGCTGTGATGTTCGTATCATATAAAACATGATGCTATTGTCTACATGTCTATTTTAACAGACATGCCAATAGATTTCTATTGATATTGATGGATAAAAGCTTAAAAAGTTTAAAAGGAACCCAATTAATTGCAATTGTTTCATTCTAATGTAGAGGAAATTAGAAGCTGATTAATGTTACTTGCCTGATTGAGCTGTTACATACTACATCAATATTCAGTTAGCTCTTATTCTAAATAACTAAGCACAGCTTTTTTTCTTACAATATTGTATATTGGTTCATGTAACAATAAACACATCTTTGGATCAGGATTGGATGAAGTGAGATAAAAAAAAGTAGACATATATTCAATGAGATAAAAAAGAAATAGAGAGACATATATGTATATATTTAATTCAATTCAAGGTGTTTCATTCAAATTTGTAGCCAAAAGGCTAAACTGCATACAATTTACAAAGTAAAAACATAGAAAATTACATACATTGAAAGAAAGTATACATAAAAAATAAACAAAACAAATTATAATCAAGAATACGATTTAGAGAGAGAGAGAGAAAGAAAGAGGAGAGAGAAAGAGAGAGAGGGAAAAAAAAAGAGTGTCTTTACCTCAATTTTCTCTATGGCCTTTGGTATCTGCTTCTGGCGACACAGCAGGCTAGCCTGCAGCAAGCACATCATCTCCTCTCCATACTGCTCTGTCTTTAGGCTGGCAAGCAGCTTCCGACACTGCTCAAACTACGTAATTACAAATTGTATTTTGTGAAAAAACACATGAACAAACAAAAAATTAATGTTGATAATAGCAAAAAGGGCATTTTTTTTGTATCTTTAAAGAAAGCAAAGACCCAAAGAGGCCATGGTTGTGTTCACAATTTGTTAGATCCAAATAGTATTTGATGAAATATCACAAGACCTGCTTGTAAATTTGACATCCCTTGACTTAAGGATGTGTAAATTTCAGCTTGATTCCAGTCGTAACTTATTTTCAACTATTTTTCAACAGTGTCATATTCAGTCTTTTTAAGACCTAAAACAAACAGCCATCTGTTGAATAAGAATATTGCACACAAAAAACATATTGCCTTATTTTACTTTAAAAAAACATACCACTTGGTGGCTCTGTGTTAGTATTTTGACAGGGAGAATTGAATGCTAGGTCCCGGTGCTTACCTGATTGGTGTAGAGCATGAGCAGGAAGCGATTGAAGGTGAGGAGAGACTTCTGGTCCTTGGTGAGTTTGTTCTCCAGCCCAGGCACTGTGGTGGCCTTCACCTTCTTCTTGGAGTCAAACACATTCTGGTCCTGCAGGGGAGAGAGGACACCAGGGAACAGACTGGTCAGAATTTTATAATTATGATCATAATAATAGTAATAGCAATTATGATGATAGTAGCAATAGTACATATAATGTTCATCATGATGATAATACGACTAATACAAATAATGATAATGACAATAACGACATTAAACAATTATAATATTCATTGAAATTATCATTATAATAACAATTAAGCTGGTCCAGCCAGGGGGAGGACATGAAAAAACAGACTGATCAGATATTTTGAGTGATGATGATAATAACAATAATGAAAATGCTGATGATAATTGATTTTATATTCCACATACTAAGAATGTTGCTATATGATTGGTAAAGAGTAGATCACATGAAGAATAGATCAACTGATTAAGCGTAGTTTTTCCCATCGGATCACCTGAGAAGAAAAGTTTGTTACACTCTAGGTGATAGTACTTTTTGGTTTCGCTGATCTCTTCACTCCTCACAGTCCTAACGTGTGATCAATATTTTGAGTAAGCGCGAAACAAAAGTGCGTTACACTCGGACTATCAATTGACGCCTCCTAACACGCGTCCTATACGTGTGTTCCGCATAACAGCGGCTCGGGGTTAAGAAGAGAAGTAAACATTACTTTTGTACGTCAAATTGTCATTTTTTGTAAAGATAGTTGGTTTCAGATGTGAAATATAGAGCACATAATCAACTTTTGGTTCCAGGCAATGAGACCTCAAAAGTGGGGCGGCACAACTCATTCATGGGTAGTGGGGTATAAACAGAGGATCAACATTTGGTTCAGGTGCCACCCATAATTGATCATATCATTAGCGTTTTCATGAACCATTAAATCTGTGTGCTGTGTGCTATACAGATTTCATGGTTTGTGAAAACACTGATATTATGAGGCTAACACACCTACCTTAAATTCACAAATGGATCCTAGATTTACAAAAGAAAATCCATAAGTGGACTTGTTTTGGTAAGGAATGCATATGTGAACCCTCCTAAAATGTGTTTCTTCTGTTCTAAATATAATCACATCCAGGAAGGGGGGGGGGGGAGGGATATCCCACAAAATAATCAGCCCCAAATAATAGGAGTATGATTTCTTTCATATTCTTCAAGAAAGAGAGACAAATGCAGATATTCATTGGAGGCATACCCTGTTGAGTGAGATGATGTTAGCCGAAGCCACTGCCATCAGCCCAATATCCGACGGTCTGGAGTGGGTAACAAAAGTTGAGTCACGGTATGTCAGGGAATGTTTTTCTCCACATATAAGAATGTATCTACCAGTACATCGCCAAAGCCAAAGTCATACTTAAAAGAAGTTCAAAGATGTTTGAAAGGCACCATTCTACATTACGGCATTCATTTTGAGCCATCATCTTACATTGCTTCTAGAAAGCAGAATATCATGTTTCATTAACATATTCATAGTGCAATGAAAGTAACTAAACATTGACAAAGAATTGAAAACATTTGAAAAATTGCTCTGTTTGTGAAAAGAAAAAATGTGAAAAGCAAAATACAAGCTATGTTGTAGCATGCTACGTCATATCAACTATTATAAACCCAGCACATGAGCTCAACACATTGTAAGTATATCAATGCAAATTATAATTATCCACTTCAACAAAAACTTCTAGTGCCAGCATCTATCATCATTAGATATTCATACATATCATATATTTTTTATTATCTATCTTTTTTTTTAAATGGTGTAGAGGGTCTATTCCATTTTGCAGCACAGAGAATAAAAGAAGAGGGGTGTAACAATCACAGCCCTGGTCCCTGGTCGCTGGATACAAGATTGTATCATGCACACATACATGCACCGTCTTCACTCCCTGGGGAGTATTCACTGCCCGCTGCATGATATCAAGAACATTTACATAATCGTCCACCTCCTACCAGGTACCCACTTTGACGTCTAGGTGGAGAGCAGCAAAGTATTTTGTTGTTGGACACAAGTGCCATGGGTGGGCTTGAACCATGGACCTTGAGATCTTCAGTCACGGCTTGCATCCACTATACCACAACAACACTATATCACAACAACTCCACATATGTGAGGGATGTATTCTTACTTGGCTTTGACGACCTGGTTGTAGAGTTTGATTGCCTCCTCATTCTTGCCCTGTAGCTGCAAGACGTAGGCTCTCTGCACATGGATCACTCCCAGCTCCGATTCAACATCATCCTAGCAATATCAAAATAAGAGAAAGAGTGCAGAAGACCAATTAATGTTACAGTGAATGAACTAACATTATGTGCTTTATCACTTTGTAGCTGTAAGTAAGAAATTGGCTTTGACAACTCTTTTTTTCTCAAAATCAGATTGTTATCCACCTCAAATGGATAGTAAATTAAAGTAATGTCATGGAATATAATTTAGAGCAGGAGTGCCAATTTTATGGGCAAAAGTGTGATTTTACATTTCCACCATGCAGCCAAATTGAAAAATTATGGGTGTTGACCATTATTTCAAGTTAAAAAAAAAAAAATTAAAAAGTTTATTCATATCCGTGTAAAATACAAATATTTCATTTTGCGCATTCAATTTTGCTCTTTTCTTCGATACACATATTATTAACTTTATAAAACTTGACATCCAGTGTTATAACAAAAGACAAAAAAAAAATGTGTGGTGGCTGATATGAAACGGGTCACACAAGTTGTCTTTCTACAATGTACACCGGCTAGGTTCAACTCACATCCTCCTCCATCATCTCCCGGCAGAGCACTTCCGCAGCAGCCAGCTGCTTGAGGGCTTCTGGGTAATTCCTCTGACCAATCAGAAGGCAGGCTCGGTTGTAGCTCAGCTCGTACGTGTCGTCACGCAACCCAAGATCCTCCTGTGTGTGATGATTACACAAACAATTCTTCAAACTCAACTTATATATATGATTGTAATGTGTTATATAGAGCAAAAATTCTTGAAATATTGATTAGCTATCTCTCTCAACGCATTTACTTTTCTGCACCTTGATCCATAACAACAGGGTGTCCCTTTTGCACGTTAAAAAATGAAACTTTGTGAAAACCACAGAAAATGGATGGAGATACTGATAACTTGGCAGCAATCAGCAGCATACCATAAGGATAGTGTATATGAAATCTCATAGTCAAAGATTCACTAACTTTTTCAGAGAGTGAAAAACTATTTTTCCGACCACAGTCTACATTCATACCAATAATCGTCTTGCCCTGTCAGTGCGTGACGCATCAAGCAGTGGACATTGATCCAATTGAACGCATGCGCTGTGGTGCTGACAGTGGGTTCCAGTCGGTAGGCTCTAAGAACCTCTTTGAAATCTAGTCATCACTATAATTCCAGGTAAAGTCAGTTTCCAGTTCTATTATTGGGAAGGACGTTTTTACACAGTACCTGTATTTTCTTCCACTTTTTATGGGTTTTATTTTGTTTTTACCTGCAAAAGGTCTACTCTGTCTTTAAGCCAAGTCTGGTGTGCATTTACTTGGATAAGGTGTTGTGCTCATCAGGCCGCTCATGCTCCACCCAAATGTAGCAAATGGGTACCTGTCAGGATATATTCCTGATCTAATCTAATAGGTCAACTTGCTTCAAGCACTGAACATGGCAGCATGGCTAAAGCAAGGGTAATAATCAAGTGCTTTGAGTGGTATTGTACCAA
The DNA here is from genome assembly GCA_963669155.1 of Arbacia lixula. Classification (NCBI taxonomy): domain Eukaryota; kingdom Metazoa; phylum Echinodermata; class Echinoidea; order Arbacioida; family Arbaciidae; genus Arbacia; species Arbacia lixula. The sequence goes on along the minus strand of OZ022584.1, from coordinate 5,866,665 downwards.
GAATGTGTTATATAAAATCATCATTTTTGAATAACTTCAATACAAATTGATATCAACAATTATACATTATTCAGGACTTCAAAACATTGCTTGGAATGTAAGAGATGAGGTTTTTATCAAACTCACAGTAAAGCTACTTCCATTGTGAAGACTTTGATAAACTCAAACCAGCTGAACCTTCCACTCACCACATCCTCGTTATTCCAGAGCTTCAGGCCAGCAATCACAGCAGAAAGGTTGGTCTGCCTCTCCTCCTCATAATCATCCTGAAGAGAACAAAAAACATTACATGATCCAGTCTTATTGGCACATAAGCAAGTACAGAGATGCCACCCCCCCCCCCCACAAAAGAAAACAATCATAAAAAAAGAAACTTTAAACAAACAAAGAAATTTATTGACAAAGAAATATTAGGCATACACCCAGTAGGAAGGATAACATGCTCCATCCTGTAAATGAACAAAAAGCAAGTCAGAAAAAAATCTTGGAACCAGACGGGCTTTGAACCTGCAATCTACTGCTTACTGGGCAGTGACTTAACCACAAAACAAATATATGTTGTGAATAATAATAACAAAACACAATATCAACCCAGGACAGAAGTATCTAAAAAACAACAACAAGCAAATAATTTGTTTAAGAGAGAACGGAGCCAAAGAGATTCTCATCAAATGGAAGAGAGCAAAGGTAAGACCCCCCCCCCCAAAAAAAAAAAACAAAAAAAAACACAACAAAACAAAAACAAATTGTTTGATTGGAGTAACAACAATTAGAGTAGCTAGGTAGGGATTTTGAAATTGTTCACCTCCGCGATAGCACGTATTTCGCTTCGCTGTAATAACGATATTGATCGCAAACACGATCACAATCGGAATGAAAACGGCACAATCCTCTAGGGTCGGTGGTATTTTTCATGGCCTAAAGGACATTAAAATTAGGAAGAAGTTAATTTGGGAGTTATAGATACAAAATTTGAGGGAGTGAGGCAAACAAAGGATCAGATAAGTCCTTTTTGAGCAATAACACTAACAATGGACTTGTGCACTATGGACTTTGCAATTATGGGAGCATGGGTTTTGATGCATGGCCATAATAGTTAAATAGGCAAATTTTATAATAACAACGGTTAGTGCTAGTGGAGTCTTACCGAGGTGTTCTTGATCAGATTCTTGTAGACGTCAAAGCATTCATTATATTGCTCCAGTCTGTACAGCTGGACAAAAAGAGAGAGAGGGAACATAAGAAAACTTAAACCTTCTGAAATGGAAATCACAGTATATTTCATACAGTATTCTTCACTTGACAGAAGACTGCATATAGGTGCAGTTTGTCATAATATTGTTACAGATGCTAATTTTGTAGTACGGGTTTCTCTATTTGGAGACGTATAGACATACATAATACACGATGTCAACAGGAGTTGTAGTTTCAGACGTTTATTTCGGTAGTCATTTCGATGGTCATTCCAATGTTATTTCGATACTCATTTCGATGGCGTAACATAGCGTAACAACATGGCATAGAGTTGAACTCCAATTGTAACAGATCGCATGGCATCGTTAACAATACGGCTTAGAGTTGAACTCCAACTCTCAAAGCTAGACTGACTTGTCTCCTTCTGATCTGTTCTGTTAGCGCTGTCTCTCCTCCTACTCTATACTGTGTTATCCAAAGCTAGGCTGCCTCTATTTATACATGCTGGTGTACCTTATCAACTATATTCACATAAAGGAAATACATGACATGAAGGCTTTCTAAGTACAAAGTAATGCAGTTTTGTAGGGACATCATAGCTTAAGCAGAAAGGAGTTGATTGTATTGACGTCAGTCTTCTCCTAGAAGTCTTAACTTTCTCTTAATTGAACTTCAAACAAGAACTTTACCAAAAGCATCTCGTTTCCATAGAAACGAGAATTGCATCTCTCGAAGAGGTCCTTGGTCTTCCCCCCATAACAAATCGTAAATGTCAACCCCGATAGAGTTGAGTGGTCACAAGAATGACAAAAAGAGAGAAAATGGTTTATTGCTGGGTCATAAAATGTACTCTGCACCCAAGGACAAGCTTGACCAGAGTTGAGACGTAGAAGAGGTCAGACTCAGTTTCATGCCTTTCTGAATAGGGAGTAGGGACTTATGCAGAAAGTATAGGTCAATAGTGACGTAAACATTAAATGTCCAAGAACTTGGTCAATGTAAATGTTGATTTGAGCTCGAGGTTATCTAAGAAAGAGGGGGTGTTTGGGAGAATTTGGGCTTACTACAAACATGGGAATAAAGGGAACTCGGGGACCGTAACAATATAAACTGGGTTTCCCTGACATGGTATAGTCAATCAAATAAGAGAACAAAAAGAATGAAAATTATCAATATATAAAAACCAGTGTGTCAAACATAAATCTAAGTCAGAAAATAAATCCATATACATGAATAAATATACATATCTGGACAATTTGAAGTATTATTCATGCTAGTCATTCAACCTAAAGTAAAACAAGGGGCTTATCTTGTACGAAATTGCTCCTTGACCAGTTTGAGCAATTTCCTTATACCAAAATATCCCTATACTTTGTAAGTCCTACTTAGTACAAGAAGGAAAAAAAAACATTGACAAAATCTGATGACTGCTGTTTTTTGCTATTGAGTCCAGAGTAAAACTTTTTCTCAGCTCTCAGACTTACCACTTGCCCCAGTAACTCCAGCAGCTTTGGTGATGGTTCAGAGACATTCCTGATTGTCGCTAGAGCCTCTGGGATCTTGTTCATACGGTACTGGCAATACGCCTTCTCAAAGGACATGTCACTGGAAGAAACAAATGCAAATACACTTCAGCTCAAAGGAACTGGCATAGGGAAAGGGAAGGGGAAGAAAGGGAAGGGGCCTCAGTTTTAAACCGTGGTATATTTTGTTCGGTTCAGCATAAAGCATTGTGTTTCATGCTGAACTGGACAAAACATACTGCGGATTAAAACTGCGGGTCCTTCCCTTTCTTCCCTTTCCCTTTCCCTATGCCAATTCCTTTGAGCTGTAGTGTATGATCTTGCTTTTTTTGTGCACAACTGTTTGACTCAGCATTGTGCCTTCAATTCATCCGTAAGATCTGCTTGTATGATTTACTTTTTTATAATCTTTTATCACTCTCTGTATGTAAAAGATTCTAAGACATACAATACACAGACAAATTTGATGTATTCTAAAATGAAACAATACAATGATATATTCACATCTTCATTAATGGAGAAATATCGTCATATCATGTGATCTTTCAAAATACGTGTACTTCATATGTTCTTCAAATTTAGTGACAAACAATAATGGTTATGAAACTTTTACAAAGTTGTGAATTGATGATTGCTGGAAAACTAATCACCAACATTTGCTACAGTGTGCCTTAAAGACAGGGTGTCCCTTTTGCAAGTAAACATTTTAGATTTGGTCAAAAAAGACATAGAAAATGTAAGAAGATACAATTTAGGAACTTCCATGCCAATAATAGAACTGGAAATGAGCTGAAAGCGAAATCATAGTGATCAGTAGATTTTGAGGTTTTTGGGCGGTCTTCCTAAACCTTAATCCTACAGACCGCAGTACATTGTATGTTATGCTTTGCACCGGTCCATTCCACAGTGTATATGTTCAACGGGAGCAATGCCTGCAATTGCGTGCTGAGCTGAGCAGGACAATATGATTATGAATGTGATGTAGACTATGCTCGCTGTGGTTCAAATGCAAACAAGGATAGTTTTACACTTTTCCTGAAAATGTTAATAAAGCTCTGACTGAGATTCCATACAAGCTTTTGTTAAGGTATGCTGCTGATTCCTGCATCGTTTCATAACTTTTGCGAATAGGACACCCTGTCTTCAACTTTTTAACCAGTGTTCAGTGTGGAATGGGCCCATGCAAAGCTTTTAGAGAACTCCTGCATCAAATTTAGGCCAAGGACATCAAGACTTGGCAGGAACACGCAGTCTCACCTTGCAAGATTTGGGTTGTTGACAATCTCCTTCAGGGCAATCTGGAACTGAGACTGATGAATCAGACACACTATCTTGCACTTGAAAGCTGTTTCATCTTGCCTTGATGCCTTTAAGACTGGAATGGAAAGAGAGACAGACAACAAAAATATGACAGTAAGTGTCTAAATTAAAGATAGATATTCTCATTTATTTCTAACTTATTTTTACACAATAACTGGTGCCTGTGAAAGCTGTATCCGTCTCTTTTATGATATATAGTATTCACTCATAATTTATAGAGGCAAGTTACCATTTGCATCAGTGTAAGTTAGACCAGTTCTAGTATCGTAAGTGGTCCAAGGTCCCTGCCCTTGAAACTGGCCCCTGTATTACCGTATGTTGGATATCCCATTTCTTGTTTATTTACATGTTGAAAAGCAAAATGCAAAGTTTTCGGAGGAAAAATAAAGGATAATGTGAAAATATTTGACAATTGCCCATTTTCATTCAAAATATGTTTTTCAACTTGCGATTGTACTTCCATAATTTTCCTGCGCGACGTAAAAAGCTTGCATCAACTTTCTTTACCACTCAAAATAACAAAATAACATGACCCATGTGCAACGCTGATGAAACGACAAAGATATCACACATAGTCATGAGTGACAGGGCCGGTTTCAAGGTTCAGTGAACTGAATGTGTGCCATCTTACCAGGCAATATTCAAAGCGCAATTTCTCTGAAATGTTCTCGCTAGTATTTCATGTAAAAAACAGTCCTTCAAAAAGCACAATTTCATTAATATGTGAGTAAAATTTCAGTATTCTACTTGATCATCTTAGTACGAATGTATTCAAAGAAAACAAGGGGACCAGTTAAGGGCACCCGCATCGTCATGATTGGGTTGCTTCAGTCACGGGTAGACAGGAATGGTAGGGACGCTCGTGTGTCACTAGATGGCGCTTCGCACGTAAGCACGAAAACGGAATGGCAAAATGGTGGGCGCAGTTTGCAAGGTGCGTGATCTGTTCGGGTAGCGGCCTTCCGATGTAGAATATTATCGAAGTAAATTTATGGGTGGAGATTTTGAGCTTGGCGACCCCATGAGTTCTTCTTTCATTTGCAATAGAAAGTTTTGGGAAAACTGCGATGACTGAGCGAGATTGAAACATTTTGAGGTAAGTTTTTAAAAATCCACTTCACTTTTTTGTGAATCATGGTGAAAACGAAAATGTCCCATCATTTCGAAACAAGAGTAGTGTCAAGAGCGAATACTGAGATTCTATTTGGCTTTTGATTTATAACATTTTACAAAGGTGCAGTTGTGCCACAAAAGGGTTTTATGAGCCCATGTCTAGATCTATGAATATGCGGTGTTGATAAATTGTATAAAATTCCGGAGGGGCAACGACACGCAATTCTAAGCCTGGCTTGTCGGCTGCTATGATAGCTCCGGGTAGCCGCGTGCGGCCGCCACAGTCAGCCACCCGTTACTCGCTAAACCTGAACCGCTCGGATCGGTGCCATAGATAGCTGACCGCGATGTGTGGCTTGCGCGGACACGGCGTCCCGCACATGCACTATAGTACATGTATCGGCCGTGCTGCGCCGTTCGCATGCGCCCACCGCACGCTCGCAGTTAAGTCCGATTGCCAACATGCATGTATGCCTGACGTAACAATAGGCTGGCTGATCCTGTGCGGATTCAGCAACCCACCGGAATATACGCTAAGCGAGTACCAACAGAGCGTAAATTAACGGTGTAGCAGCAGCATTATCTGTGACTCTGAGACGATGCTAAAATCTTGTTTAAATAAATACTTTTCTTGTTATTTTGCCAAAATTAATGATTTCTATGGATTATCAATAGTGCAAACAAGCATATATGGTGAGCATTTGTATTTTGAAGTTGTTTTAATATTTTGTGGACGTCCCTACCCTAGGACTAGGTCTAGGAATGGGAATTACCATCTCATTCGATTGAATTTTGGGGTACATTCTTCCATCGAAATGCCAAGCCCAATGCACTGGCCTAGGGCCTAGGTATCATGGGCACGGCACGGGCTTACTGGCATAGGCATAGATATAAATCGTGCACAGTTTCTGATATACATAATATTAGAGTCAGATGCCGTAGACCAGGGCCATGGCAATATAACTGCACTGACGCTGGCATGGCACTGCACTGTGCATGCGGCAGGCAGTATGCCATTGCCACAGGCATGCATTGCCATGGTCGTGGTAGTGACTAGACCTAGCGTATTTGCACATTTCTCTCACTCAGACCGAGTCATACTCACTCTTATTGGCGACATTAAGAGCTCTCGGGTTGCTGTAATCGCCATTCTGAGCAAACTTGTTCAACTCGTGATACAAGTTTGTCAAATTCACTTCACCTCCCTTCTGTTTGGACATATTTCTGTCTCTCCAGCTGTCGAGTGTTCGGTTGAGTCAATCGTTAGCAGTGTACTGATGCTAATAGTATGCACATGTACGCGGTATACACGTTGGCACATCCGAAAGCTATTTGCGTAAATTGGTGTCTGAGTTCATGGACGGCATAATATTCTTCAAGGGTTATAAATCAAAGTGAAGTTAGTACTTAATTTGAGATGAGCCTAAGGTATTCTTGGTATGGTAGCAGTACAATATTGAATAATATGTAGTATAAACATAAAAATGGAACCCTGATGGACCGGGCAATACAGACAGACTCCTCCAGCGAAATGTTGGATATAGGCCTTCTGCAAAGATACTCAAACTAACAGTTATTGCAATAAGTAGTGGTGTAGCCGCCCCTAGACGCCCTACTTGAAGAAGAGAAAAAAATAACATATAATTTCTCAAAAGTAAGCAATCCTAAAAAAACAAGAAGAAAGTCACTTCAAATATTTTAGATAAAAACTGAAGGATGTCACATCGTGTTGCCCGGCTAGGTTTTGTGTAATTTCTCCTATTATTTTTTTTTTGTAATACTCATTAGATTTTCATATACATATTTTTTTTAAAATCAGGTCCATAAATTACCTTTCACATTTGACCTCAGTCGGATTCGCGACTTCACTTCTACCCTGTCAGTTGGTTTCATGAGATACAAACAGCACATCCATTAAACTGTTCTCAAATGAAATTATATTGCCTAAACAGATCCGAGACGGACGGACGGATGGACGAACGTTCGGACGGACAAGCGGAAAACATACACAACTAGCTTAACGATACTCTTCGTCATGTACATGTATAGGAACAGTCCTATCATTCGCTGTAAATTATGGCTGAACAATTCGATTTACATGTCTGGCCTTATTGATCACCCTTTCGTTTTATTATTTACAGGCTTTTCAGGCATGGGCGGAAATCCCGGGGGGGGGGGGGGACACAATATCAAATGTCCCCCCACTTTTCTCTGTCGTGTACCGAAAAAAACGTTATAACCCCCCTCCACTATTTCGAAGGGGGGGGGGGGGGGGGGGGGGGAGACAGGGCGGATTATTTTTTTTTTTCGAAAAACGTCCCCCCCCCCCCCCTCCCACTGAGAGCATTTTCAGAGACTGGGCGGGATAAAAAGAAATGAAGGAAAAAAAAAAACACCTCCCCAAAATCCCATCACTCCCCCCCCCCCCCCCCTCGCTCAGCTACTTCTTGAGGAAAAACATGTCCCCTCCACCTTCGGGGAGCGATTTCCGCCCATGTTTTCAGGTGACGAAGTGCCTTCCTAATATCCACTTCACTCGCTTTCTCTACAGACTCGTTCACATAAGAGAAGTATTAGCTGAATAATGGGCGAAGGTTCTCCTAAATGCGCAGTCGGATCGAGAGAGGCGCTGTTCACATGGAGGTTTCAAGTAGTTAAAGGGAAGACCGACCCTGAAATAAAATTTGTTTTATTTATATAACAAAAATGAAAGCAACATTAGTGAAGGGTGCGTCAAAGTTTAACAAAGTTGTGACTTTTCAATGTCTAATTTTGTGACGTCACTTGCGACTTTTCCTCCCATATTTTGTGTGCCGTAAGATTTCAGTGCGTCTTTCTGGTTTTCGATGAAGGAATATATATTTTTTTCATGGACGTATATGTGTGTAAACAAAATTAGGTTTAATGATTTATCGAATGCACAAGTAAAATGGTATACACTGTATTTCATTATGAGAAAAATTATTCTTTCAAAAGAAATTGAACACAACTTACATCAGAGTGCCTCGCGATCGAGTGACGTCAACAAATTGATCAGAGGAAAAATCATATATTTTCATCCTCTGACGGATTTTATTATATCTTTATACATTCGGTTCTATCATGTTTAACGAATGTAACTTCACGGCGGACTTTTCCTGTTGGCGCGCGTCGTTTAAATGAAGGGGAGGAGAGGGGTATTCTTATAAGTATATCCAGCCGTCGCCACATTTCATATCCTTATGTTGCACAGGTGCAGAAGTCATGGCATCTTGTTCTTCTTCTTTCTTTCCTACTTAGCTTACTTGCATATTTACTTTACCGTTTTGAGCCAAGGCTAACATTACATTTCAATCTTAATCATGCGTGAAATATAATTCGTTAAAAGGGTGACACTTTCAAGGCGCCAAACGCACATTTTCCTTTATGATATGCCAAAGTTTCGAACCGCATGATGCTATACTTTTCTCAGAAGGTTCCAGATTAAGCTCGTGCGTCTTCCCGACCCATTGTGGGATTTTAGCACAAATGAAACACATATGTCGGATCGGTTACTGGCGTCTGCCGATTCAGAGCAGCAGATTGGATACCGAACTTTACGCCGGCTTATGGTTCTAAACAACATCATTGTAGTGAGACTTTAACTGTTCCGACATTATTTCTAGCGGGATTTTGTTATCAAGCACTCACAAGGAGAATCACCGCTATGCTCACCGATGCTCACTCTACCCTCATGGGTTAGAACCAGTTGTCTTGACAACATGCTCATATGACATCACACTTCGGTACTCTACTGTGGTGGCAACCAACGGGTAAATGTGAACAGTGCCGCTGCAATCGGCGCCTCGTGATATCAATCGATAAATTATTGGGGACGCAATTTTTTAATTAGTACAGCTCGGTGTAAGTCACATCCGTGCGTGGTCATCAATAAAAACTCATTTTTGCATCGGGCGTTTTCGATGTGGAAGCAGGGTGAGAAAGCAATTAACATCAACCTGAATGGTAGCAAGGTCTGTTGAACAATAAATCCTTGAGTCAAATTACAATTATATGGAATTTGTGTGTGCTGCCTGCGCACAAACGCATCAATGACAAACAAAAAGTTAAAGGCGACAGCGTGTGTCTAAATGCCAGATAACCTTTAATCTGGAACGACGAGACCGATATTCTCTCTGTTCCAATATTATATTGATGCTAGCCGTGAATAACATACATCCTGAAGTAAAGTTCGTTTAAACAAAAGCAAAAACCTGACGGAAACAAAATAATGAACATTTGAACAAAATCCGTGAAAAAGAATAACAGAGAATAAAATGAGATTTCAAACTGTAAATCTGGTGAGTCACTTGCAGGCTGCTCTAAGTTGTGTATTTTTTTTTTGTAAATGTTCATTCTCTCAAATGGATATCATGTAACTTGCAAATTTGATACAAATTTAGACATAATATGTTTACTCACACACCCCTATCAACAAGATTTATTCCTTTATCAAGAGACAGAGAAGGGGCATCATACGGCACAAAACTGGAAGAGCAGCTCGCAAGTGACGTCACCAAGTTAAACTTTAATAAAACAATAAAACTGCCGCTCAACATGATCGATGCCTACTAGTGTATCAATAGTGTTGGGGAGTTAATTGCGTTTCTGGATCAACTATTAAGTTACGTAGTGTTGCTGAAATTTGAGGAGAAGAAAGATTCGTTGACTCGAAGTACATGAATATTAACAGGTTGCAGTACATTTTGTTCTGTCTTTTGTTATCTCTGCTGTGCAGAGATATTTATCTCTCTCTCTCTCTCTCTCTCTCTCTCTCTCTCTCTCTCCCCCTCTCTCTCTCTCTTTCCTCCCTGTCTACTCTTTCTCCCGCTCCCCCCCTCTCTCTCTCCTCTCTATCACTCTCTGTCTTTCTCTGGCTCTCTCTCCCCCCCCCTCTCTCTCTGATTGACTAATATAACGAAAGGCACATCAATTTTCAGCTCTGGCATATTGATTCACCTTTTGGTTCATCTCCGATGGCCGAGCGGTTAAGGCGTTGGACTCGAAAAAGAAACATAGATAAACATCATTGAAATTCTGCATTTGGTACATGATGTTGCAATATATAGTATATATCTATACATATATACGTAAATATAGCGTAAGAAAGGTTATGATATCGAAGCACTATATCGTCTAGCTGCGATGGCCGAGTGGTTAAGGCGTTGGACTCGAAATCCAATGGGGTCTCCCCGCGCAGGTTCGAATCCTGCTTGCAGCGATTGTCTTTTGGTCTTTAACAAACTATTCTGATTTGTTGTGATCCCTGATACTGAAGTTACACGATATCACCAAGGTTCAAACTTCATTCAAACGAATAAGGCCTTTGCTATCTCTTTTTATCAGCTCCTCTTAATCAACATAGAAGACTGTATACGCATTACAATACAAAATCTATACATTTGAACATCCGACTGTGTTTTTACCTGGTAAGATATTCATACGTATAAACATTGTAACCAATTTGTTTAGTAAATGCAATTTTGATATTCTACAGTTGTTAAAATGATCATAATTCAGAAAATAAAAAAATATTTGTATGTTAACTTGATAAATGGCATAGTTTACTGTTTGTAACTGTTTAAAAATTCCGATTCTCACACAAAAGGCATATACCTCTTATCACTTAAACAAATAATTTCATTCCATACCTGGTTATGCTAGATCCGATAAAAGTGATAGAAGATAGCAGCAATACAGAACATTTATATAATTAGTAACTTACACTCCTTAACCTGTCCTGCCTTTAACCCATTGTGTTTCAGACAAAGATATGTGCTATGGGTTTTGTGTGCATTAGTGGTGAAATAATTCACACATGGCGCGTTAAAGGGTTACTAAATTAGAAAATTAAATTCCCACTAATCTATGTTAAATTATCCACTAAAAATGAATTTCACATTTGTTTGCCGCAATAAAGTCTCATTTTGACGAAACTTTGAAACAAAAAACGCACGCCTCCGGTGACGTCGGAGAAGTCAAAATGCCATAGAGTGTACGGAAGTAAAAAATAGACCATTTTCGTAATGTATTCACAACTTTCCCCCTAACTGCGTAGTAACGCCTTATTGTATACACCTGTATCTTGTCATTCAGATTCAATGGATGGAATGCACTTTGAATCTATTAGTTGTTGCTACTCGGACAAACCTCGGACAAGCTTTGGGGTTCCCATTGGTAACGTATTGTTTGAACGGCGTGAATAAAATTTTTATTCACGCCGTTAGCATTTATGGCATTTGGGCTTCTCTGACGTCACTGGAGGCGTGCGTTTTTTTTTGTTTTTTTTCAAATTTTCATCTAAATGAGATTTTATGTGGCAAACGAATGCGAAATTCGTTTTTAGTGGATGATTTTACAAAGATTAATGGGAACTTATTTTTTTTAATTTAGCAACCATTTAAGGATTAAAAAGTCCGTCCTTCAAAATGATCGCGCCCAATAACACCACAACATCAGACATGTCAACACCATTCCGGAAGACGCTGATCGAGGAAGGTCGGCCATAATAATGATTGCGCAACATGAACCACAATCAATAAAGTCAGCCATTCTCTGTTTACCCATAATGCACTACGCCGCGGATGCCTATGGGATGCGCTTGATACTTATAATATTGCCACTCTTCAAACAAAACTTCCTACCGGCCACAACTATTATACACGGACCGCACCATATGATTCGTTGTGATATAACCAGAGAAGGGAAGTTAACAGTGGAATTCTTTTTAAAACAATACGTGTTTGTGCGACAGATTTTTTTTTGGATTTTTTTTGAGGCCGTCTCCACTATTTCGTCTACTTTATAATAACCAGAATGGCGTTGTAAACCTAAGAGTTTTAAGTACTCTTGGTATTTTGTTTTTAAGAGGAAATGGAATTCATAACGGCGGAAAGATGAACTAATGTCCATAAAATTGAACTATGGAGATTGGATCATTTTTGAGAACAGTGGTGCCATTGACAGCCGCAATTTATTTGATGATCGGCTCTTGCTTAATACGTTTATCTACCAGCAGCGCTGCAATACGTAGTTATCGGTTTGCTGCTGAGCAGGAGAGCCGGGTCCTCGGGGGACACGTCCTGCGGGATGTCGTCTCCGTCTCGCTGCTCCAATGCGTCATGAAGTGTATATCTGACCAGAACTGCCTGTCAGTCAACTATTATTCTTCGACCAGGAGATGCCAGACAAACTCCGCCACTGCCGCTCAGTACCCAGGGGATCTTATCGCGGCGGATCTAGCAAATCATTTCTCGGTGATCGACGGGAAGCTTGGAAACACACAGGTAAGAAATTAGTATTTATATCAATAACTCAAAAAATAATGCCCTTCATATATGAAACAGGTGCTTAGAAGGAATGTCCAATTTGAAGTTAAGTTGGTTTTAATAAAAGCAGAAACATGAAAGAAAACAATTAGTGAAAGTTTGAACAAAATCCGCCAAAGTATAACAGTTATAATTTTTCAAATTCTTAACTTCGTGACGTCATTTGCAATCTTCTCTGCTTTAAGTTGTGTACTAATTTTTTTGAAACTTTCAATTTTCTCAAAAGGATATATACCATTTCACCTGTGAATATGAGATACCATTAGACACACATTTTACACACATACCTCTATGTATACAAATAGATGTATACCTTCATAAAAAATAAGAAGAAGAAAAGGGCAATTTATGGAATCATATATCACACAAGATAAGGGGGAGAAGATCGCAAGTGACTGCACAAATTTGATTACTTTAAAACGTCATAACTTTCTTCAGGGTGGACTCTCCCTTTAAAATGGGGTGCATTCTCGCCCCCTTGGGGTGCCGTTCTATGCTCCATGGGGTGCTGTCCTGAACCTCGCAGCGTACAATTTCAGCGCTATGTGTAATTACATGAAAAAAGAATATGCTTCAGCCAAATCGTGATGAAGAATGATGATATGAATAGTGTTCATGTATTTTAATGCTAGATTTGTTTTCTACTTTCTCGGCTATTTTCGAAATATATCAAAATAAATGCAAATCAATTACCATTGATTTGAATACATTGATTTCACGATGTATGCAACTCGATCAATGGTAACCTCAGACTCCCTGGCCTAGTATAAGAAATAGTCACGATATGTATTGTTTTTGTCCTTAGGCGATTAGTGGAAGGTACTATAAATTAAAAATTTGTAGCTCGTTGGACAAAAGTCGGACAAGCTTTAGGTAACCAAGAAAAAAGATACATATAAGAATTGGTGTTGGGTAAATTTTCAAGAATCCGGGAGCGCGGGAAGGTGCAATCATGGCAATGTGCAATGCGCACATGTCAAATTGTTTCGATGTATACATCACATTTAAGATATATTTTTTTAAATATAAAATAAGTAGGAAATAATAATCTTTATCATACAATTACGTCACCTTGTGCAATTTAGAATTATCAATTCATCGCCCCGATATGTTCTTTTATATATGCTGAGATTACACCATGCACTATCCTGGATAATGGATATGATTAGTATCGTAATCATGGTAATATGTAAAGGTAAAGTGTTTGGGGTGCGCATTAGCACCCTGCTACGTCATTGCTGCGAGATTGGAATGATCAGGGAATTAAAATACACCCCTTCCATGTAAAGTTTAATTATAAACAGATTATTGAAATAATCCGCCCAGTCCGCTGTAACTGTCAGCCTACCCGAAGGTTAAAAGGATGCAATTCAAGAATAAATTCTAAAATCACAAGTTAATTTAATCACAAACTAATTTATCTTATCTTATCTTATCTTATCTTATTTCATTAAAAACTTTTCACATCTACCTTCGAAGTCTCCCGGGACATCAATGGTGCCTTTTACAGTAACTACCGCAACACAATCAACAACGGAATATCCTTCAACTAATCAACCGACCGATTCTGCAACCACTCAAACAACTACAAGTGCTGATCCAACTCAACCAATTACAACAGCGTCTAAAACCACTCAGCCGACTACAACCGCCACTGCAACTCGCCCGACTACAACAGCTTCTACGACCACTCAACCAACTACAACCCCTACTACAACTCCACCGACTACAACCACCACCACAACTCCACCGACCACAACAGTTTCTACAACCACTCCACCGACTACAACCGCCACTACAACCTCACCAACTACAACCACCACTACAACTCAACCGACTACTACCCCCACTACAACTCAACAGACTACAACCGCCACTGCAACCTCACCAACTACAACTGTCACTACAACTCAACCGACTACAACGCCCACTACAACTCATGCGACTACAACCTCACCAACTACAACTGCGACTACAACTCAACCGACTACAACCGCCACTAGAACCCAACCGACTACAACCTCACCAACTATAACTGTCACTACAACTCAACCGACTACAACTATCACTACAACTCAACCGACTTCAACCGCCACTACGAATCAACCGACTACAACCGCCACTACAACTCAACCGACTACAACCCCCACTACAACTCAGACGACTACAACCACCACTACAGCTCAACCGACTACAACTGTCACTACAACTCAACCGACCACAACTGCCACTACAACTCTACCAACTACAACTGTCACTACAACTCAACCGACCACAACTGCCACTACAACTCAACCGACTACAACCGCCACTACAACTCAACCGATAACAACCCCCACTACAACTAAACCGACTACTACCCCCACTATAACTAAACCGACTACAACCGCCACTATAACTAAACCAAGCGAGGAAATTGAAAGACAGACCTCCGCTCCAGCCTCCTATGATTCTGACGTAGTAAGTATAGCAGTTTCATATTTGGGTTTCCGTGTCCTTCCAATGAATACGCTACATTTTACTCTCTATTCTGTTCAGGACTACACATAGGAAAATTGTAAAACCCAACTTAAAATTTCCTCACAATGCAAGTCGCATTCTTCGAAGAACACCTTAGTATTACTAGTCGGTCGGCAACGGCCCTTTTTGGACATTAGAGTTCAATCATGATGAAAACGGCATAACATTGGTAAGTACTGAGTGTAAATTTTGGAAAGTACTGAGTGTAAACATTGGGAAGAATTGAGTGTAAACTAATATTTTTTTTTTTTTAAGTGAAAGGGCTTTATGGGATAATTTCAATTTTGAAAAGATATTTTAAGATTACACCCAGTAGTAGTAAGGAAAGCGTGCTCCATCCTATATATGACTGAAAAACAAGTCAGACAAATACCATGGAAACAGAAGGATTTGAACCTGCAATCTACTGCTTTTAAAAAAGAAAAAGGTTTTAAAGATAACCTCTGATCACCCCTGACAATTACAAACAAAAAGGATATTGACACGAGGTATGTAAATGTTATCTTCTTTTTCAGGTCTGCACCACACAATGGTTACTTGAAAATGCATTTATCGATAAAACTATCGATTGTTTCTGTCTAATAGTTATGTCATCCCTCTATCCTTCATCTCAGGATATATCGACTTTCGTTTTCATTATTCAAGAATGCTTTCCACCCGATTAATTGCCCAATGCTTACAGTGCCCTTCACGTACAGTGATCTTATATGGCAGCATAACGATGGTAGTCCTGGATCGATAGTTTAATTAAAAGTAAAGTCAACAGAAGCGAGAAATAATTAGCAAGCATGTATGAACAGAGAGAATTGCCGAACAGCATGCTTCTTCACGACCCTTTTGATTAAGCTTGATTAGTAATGTTACTAATGTTCATGGTATCATCATATTATTATTCGAAAAATTAAACTTACAAACATTAATATGATGCTAATTTGAATGATGATGGTGATGATTATTATATTCGTTATCAGTAGGGTAATTGAAGATGTTTTTTGACTTACCCCCCCCCCCACTCCCTTGGGATCTCTCTCTCTCTTTAAAAAAAAAATGGCTAATAGGGAGGTTAGGGGTCCCCCCCCCCCACACACACATTGGGAACACCCCTCCAAAAATTGGTTGTAAGCAAACAAATGTCTCGATCATCCCGTCCCCCTCGCTTAGCGACTCCGTGCGTCAAAGACCAGCAAACAAAATCTCACGCCTAGCTGTTCTCTCGCTCTGACCTTTGATTCTCTTAACCCCCCCCTCCCCCTTCCCTTTGGCAAAGACCTAGATCCGCTCACGAGGCCTTAATCTCCCTTTAACGCTGAAGCTTTCTGATTATCCCATATGAGCATGGGGGCATGGGTTATGATCTCGTCAATCATATTACCAATTATTAGGCCTGTCTAGCAAAAAAAAAAGACAGTTTGCAATGTGAATAATAAAAGTGAACAATGTCGTCTCCATGGCAACACAGTATCAACACAATCGTGCAGAAATATATATATGCCAGACTTTAATTCGCTGGCTGTGGGGAATTGTTGAACATTTTTACTCCTGTCAGACATTTTGGGTAAAACTGGTCTGATACTTTTATCGACTGTACACTTACCTACAATAATATATATTATCCGCGTGCATGCGCGAGTATGCGTATGAATGTATAAAAGTGTTTGCCGTGCAGTGGCACACGACAACACTTGCTAATTTCAGGCTATCGTACTCAATTTTAAAATGATATTGATAATCTCCGTAGATGTAATATTGCTTTAATTATGTGTTGCACCAAACACCCCCCCCCCCCCGAAAAAAAATCTTCCACAAGCCGTTATAAAAAAAAAATCAATGATAAAAGAACAGGTGGGGTCTTCTGTGTAATTGGATATTATGATAAGATAAATAGTTGTAAATGTGCATGTTCTTGTTATAAGAGTACATATATAATTTATATCCTATCAAAGCACATCCGTATCCAGCAGGCTTATGAACTACAGATGTCCAGTGATGCATGGTTACCATAAATACAGGAAGATACTACCTGAATCATCCCCTCAGAAGAAAATTGGTACAATTCAATAAACCAATACCCACGGTGAATATTATTTCTTTATATACAAGAGGCTGCCTATTGCTTACTTACCAGGCTAATATGTGGAATAATACAGTATGCTGTACACATCACGGTAGCCAACTCGCCTTGACCTTTTGATCCAAAATCAATACAAATTCAATACTATTTCAGCCGTGCCTGCAATACGCTAACCCGCCCGTAATATGGAGGCCTGAATTTACAGTATCGGCAGCACTACAGGAGATCCAACCGCACGCTTCGATTAGTGATAATCACGAAGCATGTATTGTCACGTGTTTCAAAGAAACTGGGCATCATTCTGAAAATACATCGACACGATATTATCTGGCTTGATTTTTTACATCTTATGTCTGGTATCTCAAAATACTAAAATGTCTTACTAAGTATAGAAGGCAAACTTTACCTAAATATCATCACAGCCGTCTTTTATACAAGAGTATAATAACAATAGGTAAGTTTTCGTATACATAAGTTGTTGCTAAGTCGGGCAATCCGCAGCCGATGAAGCTTCAGAGCCTGTGGATGAGTACATGTTATCGGATAGTCATTTTCGTGGAGAGCATTTTGAGTAATCTTCGCAAACAATGGGATTGGTCTTGTTTAATGATTCATGGTAACATTGTTACTTGCGATTTTATCAGAAATATCGTGCCCATCTCCTAAGTAACATTCATGTGCGCCCGGACACGCAATTTAAAGGGCTTCTAAATTAGAAAAATAAGTTCCCACTAATCTATGTAAAATTATGCACTAAAAACGAATTTCACATTCGTTTGCAGCAATAAAGTCTCATTTTGACGAAAATTTGAAAAAAAAACCCGCATGCCTCCAGTAACGTTAGAGAAGTTTAAAATGCCATAAACATGATAAATGCCAACGACGTGACTAAAATATTTTATTCACGCCGTTCAAACAATACGTTACCAATGGAAACCCCAAAGCTTGTTCGAGGTTTGTCCGAGTAGCAACAACTAATAGATTCAAAGTGCATTCCATCCATTGAATCTGAATGACAAGATACAGGTGCATGCAATAACGCGTTACTACGCAGTTAGGGGGAAATTTGTAAATACATTGCGAAAATGGTCTATTGTTGACTTCCGTAGAATCTATGGCATTTTGACGTCACTGGAGGGGGAGTTTTTTTTTCTTCAAATTTTCGTCAAAATGAGACTTCATTGCGCCAAACAAATGTGAAATTTGTTTTTAGTGGATAACTGTACATAGATTAGTAGGAACTTATTTTTCTAATTTAGCAACCCTTTAACTTGCAGGCACCAAAACTAATATTTTGTTTACCGGGCATGTGTGTATTATGTGTGTGTGCGGGCACCTATGCGTGCGTGTGTGTGTGTGCGCGTGTGTGTGTGGTTGACAAAAACAAAGAGTGTGTCTGTGTGGGAGGAAGGGGGGGGGGGTAGCAATATTGTTCATCTGACTTATCTATTGTGCCTCTCATTCCAGGTGATGCAGCGGCGCCTAGACGGGGAGCTAGATTTCTTCTTGGGGTGGGACAGCTACGCAAAGGGCTTCGACGACGGCCGTGAAGACGGTGAAATGTGGCTCGGGCTCGTCTACGTCTTCGAGATGACGACCACAGTCAAGTGCGGCCTACGGATCGACCTAGAAAACATCAATGGACGATCGTACTACGCGGAGTACTCTGCGTTTGAAGTGGCCAGTGAGGAAAATAACTTCAACATGGTCATCAGCGGGTACTCGGGTACCGCAGGTAGCCTCCATAGAAAGTTGATTTACACGGTTTGTGTGTATGTATGTGTGTGTGCGTGTATATGTGTCTGTGTATGTATGTTAATGTGTGTGTGTATGTGTGTGTGTGCGTGTATATGTGTCTGTGTGTATGTATGTTTGTGTGTTTGTGTGTGTGTGTGTTTAAGAGTGTGTGTAGGGGGGGGGGGGGCTGCCAATTTCCTTATCTCCGTACTCCTTGCGTAGCACTGGCCTACTAATACCGTAAGAGGCAAGTAACACGTCCGACCAAAAAGGTCTTGATTTTGTTGTAGGCTTCTAATTTAGTTCATGTAGATTGATTAGCCTGTTTCACTCTCTAGAGCATAGTTTTAAGCAGAAATGCAAACATAAATGTGCACTTTATTCGAGAAAGGTAGTGTCATGTACCAGTAATCGATTTTGTTGCAAAGAATAAGGTAATTCACTCGATGCGCCAGACTTGCTCATAAACAAAATGAAGGACAAAGTGATATCATTCGAGGGGCTCGCTTTGCTTTAGGTTAGTATCGAATTAGGACAGTGACGATCAATTTTGATACAAGTTACCTGTCTCAATAGCATATGAATGGGTTATGGTTATCAGACAATGATAGTTATCATGAGGCGTATGAATACATTTACAACATTCTGTCTGTCAGAGATGACCGTGGAGAAGAAATTAAACAAGTTAAGAATTTCAATCGGTTTGATGGTTTGCTTACTTTTTCGATAGTGAATTTAATAAACAAAGCTTGTAGTATTGAGTAACACTTATATTAATTCACAGTTACTGGTTATTTCCAGCATCATGTGTGACATGGGGGTATAACCCTAGGAAGGTGGAAGAGGAGTTTGTGTGTGTTTTACTAATGAAGATAAGACACTATTGTTCTACGGTTATTTTTTGTGTGCTATATGAAGCTATTGTCGTTCTAAATAATGTTTTTTTTCCCTTTCTTTCTTACCAGTCCTCTCTCTCTTGAATCATTTACCCTTATTGTTCCTTAACTTTCTTTTACCTTTGTTTCCTTTTCTTTGTTTTCTTCTTTGTACTCTTTCCCCCATTCTTATTTCATGCTTTCCGTCTCTGGCTCATGCAATGAAAAGGCTCTCTCCCATCTCACCCATATAGGCTGGTGGATGCAACATGATTAGTAGAGTTGGGGTCGGCTTGTGTTTAGGGTAAGACGAAGGGTTTTGTTTGCGGCTAGATTTCAAATCTTGGTGTCCCACGTCCCAAATACTACATATGCACAAATTCCGTATGGCCAACTCAGGTTTCAATATGTAACAATATGATGCGTGTTGCGTTGTTGGGCAAGCATATATGTATAACAAAAGAATATGCGCCAAGTTAATTGCTACCTATTGAAACCGAGTTTACAAAACTATGTGCATAGATAGCTTTAGGTAAACCAGTGCCAGAGCCATTCATACACAGAGTTTGGTCAACTCGGTTTCAATATGGAGCAACATGGCACGCGTTGCTATGTTGGGCAAGCAGATAACAAATAATATGTGCAATGTTGCCTCTTTTGAAAACAATCTCGAACCGAGTTGGCCAAACTCTATGCGTAAAAGGACTCTTACCAGTGAACTTATAAAGCTCCCTCGCATTTGTTTGACCCTCTTCCATTTATCTCTCACTTAGGCGATTCCCTCAGCGAGATGTCAGGGAACCCGTTCTCGACCCGCGACCGCGACAACAACCCTTACCTCGAGACCAACGAGATGGAGACCTTGCAAGGAGCGTGGTGGAACTATGATACCCGGACCTCCAATCTCAACGGGGTATACCAAGCCAGTGGGGTATCACCCGACCGGGGCCAGGGGATCGTTTGGGAGTCGGCTGGTGAGAGGGTGTCTTTCATTCGCTGCTTGATGACTATAAAACCCCTCTCTAGCTCTGAGTCTAGCTCGGACAACCCCGCTGACGCCACCACCAAAGCTAACAGTTTAGTGGTACCAACTGCGTTTGCATGGTCTCAAGATGATGCAGACAGTTTACCCTTCGCTTAGTAAGCTCCTTCTCACATCTATACTTATATGAATTTCGTGACCTATAACAAATATGATCGTACGGAAATAAAACAATTGTTAGATTAGTTCTGACACTCCGAATACATCATAGGAAGGCCATTGCTAAATAAATAAAGTATGGAAAATCATATAACGTGTTAGTCTCAGAGGGAAAAGTGCACCGTGTTTATGGTTTGGAGAAACCGCTTTGAGTCATGCGAGTAGTGACGTCATACTTACAGGTGATGGGTACTTTGCAGACATGACCAAATAAAGTCAATCTTTAGGCTGCCACATGAACCAAAAACAAAAATGCGTGAAGGCCACTAGTGACATACAAAAAGACTATACACCACCTTCTAGACACTTTTTAATTCTTCCGTCACAACATAACGTAAGTATTGTTTTTGGAGGACATTATTTTGATGACCACGGACAGTATTTACTTCGATAGAGTACACATAAACAAATGTTCGTTAGTGAATGACGTTGTTTAAAACTGGAGACACGAATAACTCCTTTATAAAATGATTTACCAATTTCTTGATCGTGTGTGACGAAAATAATATTCTTTACAGTCCATTTTCTCCTCCACCGTTTCATTGCTTTGTTAAAGACATTTTGAATATGTGAATCTCGTTAAAATGATCTTTAAAAATGTTCAACAACCGTGAGTGTGGTATGATTTGTGGGAATGATCGTGAGGAAGATAAAGAAAAATAAAGAAGATACAGTGAAACAAGAGAACGAACAAATTTTTAAAGTTTAAAAATCAAGTGTTTATTAAGCCGCATATTTTCAGATTTTTCAGATATTTTCAGAGTTATACAATTCAAAGATAAATGACAATAGCGAGATTAACTGCAATAATCATTATTAAGCATCACGATCATGTTCCAAAAGCCAGAGAGTGGGTGTGGGAAAGGGGTGTAAGGGGAAGGGGGGGGGGGGGCTGTTTGAGCATTATGACCACCCAAAACTTCCAATTAAATCTAAACTGACTGCCAACATGGTTAAGAGAAAGTAAACATTTCGTAATTTTCCCTTGTGCTTTCCGTTAAACCACAGTTTTTGTAATTAACTGAGGCAGCGTTTAGAATGACTTCCTTCACGAAGTGTACTGAAGTGCACTGAAGTGCACTTCAGATTTGCTAAAACAGATCTTTGATACGTAAGGGTCCCTTGAAAATTTGTAAAGACTCTTTCGACAACCCATGTACCATGTATACAGCCGCAATTGTCTTGCATGTGGGAGTGAAATTGTAGCCTCCTTTTAGTATCAGCCTCGTTGTCAAATACCAAATTTAACGTTGTTTAGATTTCATTTATAACTGAGTAATAATAAATAAAAAGTTAATAAGCAATAACTGATAAGATTTTCACAGTTGACACAAATTGACGTAGTCGGTAGTTGACATTACGCACCTTTGTATTGTTCCTGAAACTTGTCTCTAATCGTATTGTGTATACACTGCGCATATTTATTTTGAAATAACGTAACACTATGCGATTATATGTGAGATTGTTAACTATCTGCAATTGTAATGACCGGCTTAACTTTTGTGAATAAGGCTTTGCACACAAACATTTATTTCTGCTGGTAGAGCTAGTAATATATTCTACATAATTCAAAGTAAATGTTTTATGATTTCATTTTATTTCCAACAAAATACTACGTAACACTTGCATTATAGTAAACTTATAGTACATGTAATTCTATGAAATGAGGAAATGAGGATGGAGAAAATCAAGTTATCTATCGACATATCTGTTGGGGAAAAATGCGATTTCCAAATCTCAATATCTGTGGGTTTTTTTAAAGTAAAATAGCAGACTACAATATAATTTATCATTAGACATATATATTGGCACGTTTATGATCAACCTATGGACTACAGCGTATGTCGACTTTTTGTTTTATAACTATAAATGAAAAATAATCTAGATTACAACGAATCAAAGAAGTGAATAGCAAGAAAGCACCGAGAATTGTATCAAAATATGACATTTCTTTTTTCGTAAATTTGTATATTCATATTTGTATCATATATTTGCGTAATTTGTATATATCTATACATGTATCATGAAGTGACAGTTGGATACAACTAATTCTGATATTTTTAAAACCACATTGTACAGCTTAAACCTAGAAAATGTTTTTCTTCTGCAGCCATCGTGTCACGTTAACATGTCTAAGGATTATTGAGCTACATGATAGGCGAACAAAATCACAAAAAACTTAATTTCAACCATGCCAACGAGACCGGAAGAACTTTAAAAGATGCACTGGCTGTAATATCGCAATGACGAGTGCCAATGCTGAATTAAACGGTCACCTATCGCAATATGTGAAATCTGTGATTTGTTGATGTCTTCGGGTGTTAAAAAAAACCTTTCGACAGTTTTCAAAATAATTTAAAATAAGGTACAACTCAAATCAAGATGAAATTGACACATCATAGAGCCAAGGGATGTCAAATTTTCTATGAGCAGGTTTTGTGACATTTCATAAAAAAAATCCTGTAATGATCCTTAAAATCTTTAATGAGATTTTCATTTTTTTGTACTGTAAATTTGGATCTAAAAGTTTGTGTGTATCACAATGGTGGTCACCCTTGGTCCACCGTAAAGAAGGCAATGGCGAACCACTACAGTATTTCACCTAGTTAAATCATGAAATGTCAAGAAATGTATGGACAACAACAGCGTGAAAGATAATGCTCTAATTAGAGACAGGGTCCCGCTCGGTAGGGTTTCCCATGATCAGATGTTGGGTCCCGTCCGTCATCAAGTTACCACAGAAAAGAGAAAGACGAACCTTAAGAAAAGTGACACTGAGAGTTGGCACGTGGAATGTAAGAACATTGTGTCAGGCAGGCAAATAAGAAAACTTAGTGAAAGAAATGGATCGACTCAAAGTTAATATTCTCGGGATAAGTGAGACAAAGGAGACGGGTAGTGGAATGTTTACATCAGGAGAGTGTAACGTTATTTTCTCAGGGGGTACTACTCATGTAAGAGGTGTAGCAGTCATGTTGGATAAAGTTGCATCCAAGAGTCTAATAGGTCACTAGGAAGTATCAGACAGAATATTGCTAGTTAAACTAGCTGCAAGTCCTTTCAACCTTACAATAATTCAAACCCATGCACCAACTGCGGACAGTGATGAGAATGAAATTGCTGCTTTCTATGAAGATCTGGAAACGGCAACGAAACAGTGCAAATCTGATGATATCAGACATTCTACATCTGAAGTATATTTTCTTGTGCAAAGTAAAAAAACAACAACAAAGCAATTGGACCTGATGAGATAAGTGTTGAAATTATCAAGAGTTTGAATGAGATGGGAAGAGTGAAGTTGACAGATGTGTTGAATGAGATATATAACTCAGGAGATATACCTCCAGAACTGAGCAAGTCTATCTTTATTGCTCTGTCAAAGAAACCTGGAGCAGTACAATGTGAATTACACATGGATGTGGGTGTTGGACAATATCCAAGGAAATGGAGGATCGCTTGCAAGCAACATAAATGTGGTTCCTCCGACGTATGTTGAGGATCCCATGGACAAGTCACACATCAAACAAAACCGTTTTAGAGGGAGCAGGCAGAAGACATATTTTACTAAAACAGTTTTGAAACAGCAGCTGGACTTTTTCGGCCACTATATGAGAGAGGGAAATTTACTGGAAAGATAGCAGAAAAAGAGATCGAGGACGCCAAAGAGTAACGTTTTTGCAGAGCATTGCAACGTGGACTACGTTGAAGAAGATTGAGCTTCTTAGACTGGTAATGGAAAGGAAAGCCTGGCACTTCATGGTCGCCAACGTCACAAGATATGGCACTTGAGAGAGAGAGAGAGAAAGAGAGTATCAAATAATTTATTTAGAAAACAACAATGGCTATTGTGTATCACACACATGCCAGCCCACAGAGCTCTTTTTTTCTGTCAGAATCATTATGCATTATGAATGACACTGTGATGGCAGTTGGCAGTGGATAGGCAGGTGTAATACACAACGGTAATTGTTCAGTTCTGATTCAATGATCTGACGCACACAATTTGTTATGTCCATATTTGTTCAAAAGTAAAAATCTCACTAAATATTCCATGGATTATTATAAAAAAAAGGATTGACGAAATATCACGTAACCTGCTTCGAAAAAAATGACATTCTTTGACTATATGATGTGTCAATTTCAGCTTGATACTATTAGAAATTTATTTAGTATCATTTTTCAACAGTTTTTTCTTTAACATCTAGTACATTGCGGAGTTTTGTACACATTGTCCCTAGCGTAACTTCAAAGCTATTGGACGTTTCTAAACCACATTGGAAAAAAATTATAGTACTAATAAGACCAGCCAATTTTCATTCTCCTCTCTTTTCAGTCCGTTGAGCTGGAAAAGAAATTAAATCGAGATTGTTTCATTGATTAGGCAATTAATCAGCTGCAGCCAGATCCGTTTATTCCCTCTTGAACAATACGCAAATAAGCAATGTCAACATGGTCAAAGTCTCCATTAATGTATGTTGCTAAGAGTCGTTGGAACTAGTGATTGAGGTGAACACTTAAAATAATGCAACCCGTATTAAGGAACACTGTAACTTTCTAGACATGATTAGATTTCCCCCTATTATATTCATCGATCTGCTTTGCTAAATCATCGTTTGCTTTTGTGCAAATTTTACTCATTTCAAGGGGTTTCGTTATTCACGAGCAATACATGCAAGCATAATATGAACACATTTCTAGAAGTATTTACATTATATATCGAATAACGTGAATGAAATAAATTTTACAATCATAAACAATCTGTGATATGAGATAAGTTGTTCTGTCAAAATCTAAACAAGAGCGATGCATCCACACGAACGATAATCAAAATATCTGTACACATTTTGCAAAGGCGCAATATCAAATGGTTAAAGACACTTTTCTATTTAAATCTTTATCACTGCAAACTCGAATCACAAAAATGACATGAATAAAGGTGT
Organism: Arbacia lixula; assembly: GCA_963669155.1. Classification (NCBI taxonomy): domain Eukaryota; kingdom Metazoa; phylum Echinodermata; class Echinoidea; order Arbacioida; family Arbaciidae; genus Arbacia; species Arbacia lixula. The sequence continues at coordinate 5,840,825 of OZ022584.1, read as the reverse complement.
TTGTATGATTTTAAGTGCACTATGAACTTATGCCAGGAGACCGCCGCAGCTCCGCGACAGCTTAGATGCCGAGACCTGTATTCTCGAAAGCAAAACGTAGTATAACTCGTGTACCAAAAATTATTTTTTTTTTAACTGATGGCAACGATTCTTATGTGATGATGTATTCAATCAATAAATCAGTCAGTCAAATACATGTTTCTAGTAACATTTCTTCCCCAATACATCCTCATTTTGCTAACACACTCGCATATTTTTGTTTTGATGTGCGGTAACCAAGTTTTTTTTTTCATATATTATTGCGCAGTCCGCTCTCCATACTTAGTACGGGGATTAGGTTAGTCGGGATAGATTGCACAGTAGTATCCTTTCAAGCGCACAGGCCTGGATGTTGGTCCCGGCGTGCCTGGCAGCTGCTGCCGGGCTTACTTGCTGCGTTCTTTCGGGGTGTGGCAGTAGCGAGGCGGGCTAGTCTCGGGATCAGGAGGGGCCGGGCTGACGCGAATCTTGCGTGTTGTCAGTGTGGACGGCCCCCTCTTCTCCTACAACACAAGTGTTAAATTAGTATCGTCATTTCCTGTGACATTACACGAATGGACAACTATTGCATTTAAGTATTATGTAATCTGATTTGCTAGTTGATTTATGTGTGATATGATGTTGTTTATTTGAATGGAAAATTAAGTAAGTTGAGGTTAAAGAGGAAAAATACACGAATTTTTACTTTACAATAAAAGTCTTATGGGCACAGTAGACGAAGCGACGTTATGACGACCCCGCACTTGGAAGGGTCTACTGTACGACTGGAAGTGTGACGCCACCTTCTTTTACATATCTAATGACCGGGTCCTGCGATTCAACCAGTCGTAAAGTCATACGGCTGGTTGAATCGGGTCGTCTGTGGTGGCCTTATGTGTCGTTATTAGGATTTGAAATAAGCGAAGGTTTTAATCTAACAGCAAGATTTTAATTGCCATTGTAAGTTTCTTAATACAGGAATACTTTATTTGCAGTATCGTTTGAAATCCAGATTTTGAATTTCTGCTTACACGATGTTACACATCACTCAGCTCTACACTCGAGTGAGTGAGGTGACATTATCAAAGCAAACAGTGATCTTTTTTTTTGGTGAAAACTTTTCTCTAGCACTCGTCCACAAAAGTATGCTTGCTGCAACGATTTTGGAACAAAGAAGACAGCTTGAATGAGTTGTTGATTTACTCTGTGTGAGTAGTACAATATAATGTAGCAAAGTGTCTAAGCTGTGGAGCGCATGAGTACAACTATGTCTGGTAACATAGACTACTTCCTACCCCTATTTGCTGGCCGCTCCTGAAGCAGACGTAGTCTTGTTAACGTACTCAGTCGTGTCCATGCACCCCACAACCTATATACTAGACCTACTGTACATATAAATAAGGAAAGTCTTCCCATGATGCACCGCGCAGCCACATTCGGATTTTTGTTTGCGGTCATGTCCGCTTCCGGTGTACTGTACAAGTATAAGACCGGAAGCGGACATGCCTAAGAACACAATCCGAATGTGGCTGCGTGATGCATTATGTGACGATTTCCCCTATATGCCATATGGAGAATTCGACTGAGGTTTTTTGCATAAGTATTAACCCTTACATCACCAGGCCTTGGAAACTTCATTGGCTTACTACACATCTTCATACCAACCATGCCAATGGTAATGATAGAGTTAACCTGCTCATGCGCACAACTACGATTGGGATTATACGGAATGAGTAAGACAAGTCGTCCGATACTCACGCTTGACTGAGACATGGTGGTCGCCTTGCTGTCACGTGTCTTCCGGATTCTCTGCTGAATGATGCCCCGGACCTAGGTGGTATGGAAGACAGCATATATGGCATCATCGCTTTCGTTATCGTCATCGTTATATCGACATCATAACCATCATCATCGTCGCAATCATCACCATTATCGATGTTGTCATTACCACCACCACCATCGTCCTTATCAGCATCACTGATGTCTTCGTCGCTATCATAATCACCACCTACGTCATCGTCACTTTGATCATCATTATTATCATTGTCAGTATGGTTAAGACCATTTTCGATAACTACAATGATTTCAACAGATCATTGCTGCACACCCGAATGTCTAAATCACTAGATCTCAGAGCAGGATAATAGATATTGGAGTGTGATGAATATGTGTGGACGTGGACGGCGCTCAGGTAAAACGACGCCATGTTGAAGCTTTGCGCATGCCCCGAGTCTTGAGAACGGGGTGCTCGTTCTCACGAAGAGGGCACATCCCCAGTTTACGCGTTCTCGCTTCAGGTACTGAACGCGGTGCAAGACTTCGGGCATGCGTACAGTTTCAATACGACGTAATTGGCCGTGCACGCTGTCCACGTCCACACACTTAAGCCCCGATTGCACAATGAAACGCCACTGAATAAACTCACCTCTGAGTTGAGAAAGCAGTAAAACAGGGCAATGAAGAACCCCTGAAAGAGAAATGAAATCCAATGACAGAAACTAGAAGGTCTTAAAAACATGATCACATCAAAGGCAAAGATTTATAATGTTTGAAGTATGTAATTCACTATTTGCATGTAACTATAAAGTAAACAGTTAAAGATAGGATTCGTAAAATATGAAGCATCTCTAGATTCTGATCTTACAAAAAACATACTTCATCAACAAACAAAGCGTGGTAAAAGAGACACTTCACTGTTTCCATAATCTTTACATGACTAAGCATCATAGGGTGCGGTGCAACATTGTACATGAATGTAGATTGTGGTCGCTAAGAGTTTGGGTATTTCAAACTTAAACAATGATGGTTTTGTACTTTTCATGATAAAGTTCTTGACGGCATGATTGTGAGATTTCATACACATTATTGTTAGGGTATACTGCTGATCCTTGCAGAGTTTCATGACTGTTGTAAATGGGCCATCCGCCTGCCCCCCCCCCCCTCCTCGCCATGTGTGTCACCCACCTGCAGAGTGTTAAACAAGTCGAAGAAGTAGGTCATGGCTACGCCAAGGTTGACGAAGGGTCCGAGAAGCCACGGGACACCCAGGAGAGGCAGCAGGAGGATAGAGCTTCTAGCTCCGGCTCTGAGGAGGGAGGGGTGCATGGGGAGGTGGAGAGGGAGGGCATGGGTGGGGGTGTCAGAGAAAGACAGAAATATGTGGGAATAGGTGGGAATGTATGAGATAAAACAGAGGGAGAGGCGGAATGGAGAGAGAGAGAGAGAGAGAGAGAGAGAGAGAGAGAGAGAGAGAGAGAGAGATAGTGAGAAGGAAAGGGAGAGCGAGAGATGACGAGAAAGCGATAGAGAGGGCAAAAAAAAAGTAGAAAAGAGAGAAAAAAAACCAAGAGAGAGAGGGAGAGAGAAAGAGATAGACAGATAGAAAGCGAGGGGGGGGGGAAGCATGTGAAAGATAGAAATAAAAATAAATTATTCTATACCTACCCATGCCTAGTAACAAAAAATGCTACAAATGTTATCATTACCACCACAACATGGTCTGCACATCATTACAAATATCTACTTTACCATAAAATCAACCGCACTCTTGTCATCATCATCATGAATTCTTCGCCACCACCAACTAACATATATCATCTCCTCCCTCATTCAATGATCACATCAGGAGGAGAGGAGGCTGTCTTACTTGATGATGTTGATCTGGTCCAGGTCTTTGTGTTTCTTAGAAGCTGAGATGACGGTCTTCACCACCAAGATCAGTACCGCCAGGTTCAGCTGCAGGCCAAGCAAACCAAAACACGACACGCGAGAGTCAATATCAATATCGACGAAAGGAGAAATGTACCAGACTACCATTCATCGTTTTGGTTGCATTTGAATCTAGTTTCTCGAGACAATTTTCAAGATTTGTCATACATTTAACCCTTTGTGTGTCACATGTGCATGTATACATACAAATTGTATGGATTAACAAACTGCCTGGCACAGAGAGGCTTAATCAGCTCCTTCACTTGGAGTGTAGTTCATACATTCACTATGTTATATTATATTATGTTTATAATATTATATTATATTATATACCATTATATTATATTATATTATATTATATTATATTATATTATATTGCCCTCTCCGACATCTCCATAGCAACGCAATCACGCAAGCAGTGCATACAAATAATGTTTAATCTAATAAAATGTATGTAAATGCGCTTTTCCAATGTGGTAACTGATCGACGGCCGGGGGTGTACACGGCTTCCGTGACGTATGTATCATGTATCTCGCAGCAACATTATGGATGTAGCCTGCATCTCTCCGTCTTTCTTTACCCGTTCAATGCCAGCTAAAATTCAGCTCTACGGGATTTAAGTGCATTATTGGTGAGTAGATTCATAAAGAGTTAATGTTGGAAAAAACTTTGGATGGAGAGGTTGTTTGGAACAGTTAAGTGCCTCTTTCACAAGGTGTTGGATATTAAAACTATGTACGCATTTGTATTGATGTATTGATTACTGATGTATTTGTTTGCTATGTCAGAAAGCCTCGAGCAATGATAGCTAGATGAGACTACGAGCGCTGACGTACCAGCACGATGGGGAGGGCTGGGCCGACGAACGCCCAAATCGTCCCGTCAGCCGTGGATAGAAAGCAACTAGAGAGGGCGAGCAGGAAAAAGATACATAATGTCATAAATAAGAATTCACATTATATAGAACTGAAGAAATTATAATAATAATACCAATCATGAAAATGTAGATGTTTATTTTAAATTCACAATAAAAATTGGGTTCAGAGCGGTGGTTTTACTTGAGATTCTACTACAAAAATATGCATTCTTACTTGGTATCGAAATGGAATAGATACTTACGCGCCCTCATTACCATAACCTTCGTGTTTAATTGCCCCAGAGATACCAACAATCACGGCTGGGGTCCCTGTGTACAAATAACAATCATAATGTGTTATGCGTTAGAAGCGACCAACATCTGGACCCCATTGCATAAAGCTTGCCTTTAACGGTAACTCTGCCATCAATAGAAACTACCATGGTAACACCGCTCAGCAGCCAACCAAATTCAAGGTGTCCATAAACATTTGCCTTGGGAAGCACAGTTGCCATTAAAGGTAAGTTTTATGCAAGGGGGACGTGAAGTGAAAGATACGCCAAGATGCTTTATCACAGTATCATCAAATAAGATTAAACATAATTTTGTTTACTCAGTGGCGCACCTCTTTTGAGTGTAGCCAGGCGTAATTTTAACCTTTTGTGAGCCATTGTCGCATTTCTGCACAAGTACCGCACACAAATCCCATAGAGCAGGATCTTATCTGGCACACACAGGGTTAAGGAGCTGTAGAGCAACAAGATATTAAGGACAAGATATGTTTAGCAGTTTTGGCACCATCAAATAAGATCAAGCATATCTTCACACCCTCCGAGGCGCACGAGGCCATTAAAGTAGTCAGACGTTAATAACAATGATAATACATAACAATGATGCTTGTTTCTTTAAAGGGCATAACACATTGTTAGATAGCATGTCCCTTTGCTCTCAAATGAAGCTACAAAAAGATAGTAAGAATGAAGAAACTTAGAACCAAAGTTGTACATAGGGTCTTGGACACTGGGTTCATTAGTACGTGTATGGATAGATTAATTATTAAGGAGAAACTTCAAACTTATCTAAATAATGTTGGTGTTTCATAGAATCATGAAGGGCATTCCATAAAGTTGCTGAGGCATGTGCAAAGGCATGCTCACTGTATGACGATTTAATTAAGATTGGGGGAACAGTGAATAATGCTTTTGAGCTTGAGTTCTAGAAGGTTATGAAAGTGAAAGAAACTAAATCAGTTAAATATTAGGGGGCAAATTTTGTCGAGACATTCATGTGCACAAAATCACAACTTGAAATAAAATATAGGAGTGAAGAGGTAACCACTGCTGATTTGGTAGCACAGGAGTGACTGCTCCAACCCTTTACAAAGCATGGCAACCAGGCTGTTGGGCACTCCTGGGGGGCATGTCATGAAAGTTGTAAGCACTGACTAAATATTCAGTGCTCAAAATTTCAGTGAATTCCTCGGTTTTGATTGGCTGATAGGCACTAGCCTCTGACTGTAACTATGGTAACTGTCGGAGAAAGACAACTTGTCAGTGCTGACAACTTTCATGAAACGGTCCCCTGATCCAAACTGAAAATTAGAGTCGAATTCTCCCTATCGCATATAGCTCTCCGAATCTGAACGCATGTGGCGCTCTAATTTGTTTGACCTTTAATTCTTGGGATATGAACTTCCGTTCACGTTCTCGAAGAGCAATCGATTAGACATTGGTATCACTTGATATCGACTATATGCGATAGGGAGAATTGTCTAAGCCTGGCTACTTTATAATTTTTCCTCTTTTCTCACTGAGCCTAAGAGGAGACTGAAAACGATTAGTCTGTTGTGACCATAGTTTGGTTTAAAAAAAAATATCCAATAGTCTGGGTGCCAGGCTATGTTTGATAGAAAGGCGGGGGGGGGGGGGGGGGGGGGAAGGGGTTCAAATCTCAGAGGAAGAGGAGGAGTAAAATAGGTACACTTCCGGTCAACTGACCCCAGCCAACGACGAAGTAGATCCATGTACGCGGCCGCTCGGTCTCAAAGACACAGATGATCTGACGGTAGAGATGTACGCCCTCAACGAGCATCCAGCAGAACACCGCCATGTACAGATAGTGCAACAGGAACGCCACAATCTGGCAGACAGTCTAAGCGATAGAACAAACAAGAAATCAGCATTTTGACCTCATCCCCTACTGTCACAGTCACGGACGGCTGTATTGACGTCAAAGTTTGCACAATGCATTATATGAATTAAAGAATCAATCAAACGATGAAAAAAAATAGATCGAAAGAAGTGAATAAATAAATCATCTCATGAATTAAGCGATGCAGAGATTACCAGTTACATTCTTTGCACAGTTTAAGGTTTAGTTCATATTCACATTCATCAATCATAGTGTACGTTTACAGTTTTTGACAAGTTCCGCGGAATTATTAAATATATTGCAAATTCATCCGTCACAAAGTGTAAAAATATCATCAATTGCCATGGAAACGTTTGCTGACGCTGCACGCATGATGAATAGGATGTCAATTTGTAGTCAGGCAGACTTGGCAAACATCACTATTGAGGTTTCAATTCTTGAGGCTATCATTTTGAATGATACGGCTGGTATTCTCTCCCAATGTGGACGGAGCGAGCGAGCGAGAGAGAGAGCGAGAGAGAGAGAGAGAGAGAGAGAGAGAGAGAGAGAGAGAGAGAGAGTTTCATGGGTATTTCATTACACTTACCCTATTCTCCGTCTCATCGATTCCCGCAACAAAGGTGAAATCAGCGAGCAGGATGGCCATCATCAGGTTGATGTGGACAATGATGCGGTCAGCAGTCAGGGAGTGTCTGTCAAAGGGAGAGAGAGTGAGAGAGAGAGAGAGAGAGAGAGAGAGAGAGAGAGAGAGACAGAGAGAGAGAGAGAGAAAGGGAGAAAGAGAGAGAGGGGGGGGGGGAGACAGCGGGTGAAAGCGATATGTAGAGAGAGTGAAATAAAGACAGAGAGAGAGAGAGAGAGAGAAAGAGAGAGAGAGATAGAGAGAGAGGGAGAGAGAGAGAGAGAGAGAGAGAGAGAAAGAAGGGAAGATGATTGGTACTAATACAAAGAGAGAGAGTAAAGTGGAAAGAGGGAGAGGGAGCGAGAGAGAACGAGAGACAAGGAGAGAAAGAGAGAAAGTGAGGCAAGGGGAGAAAGAGAGAGAGAGCAAGAGAGAGAGAGAAATAAAGTGTGTGTGTGAGAGAGAGAGAGAGAGAGAGAGAGAGAGAGAGATAAAGTATGTGTGTGTGAGAGTGAGTGAGAGAGAGAGAGAGAGAGAGAGAGACAGAGAGAGAGAGAGAAAATGAGAACAAAAGAAATGGGGATGGAGAAATTGGATTTCAGTTTTCATGACACATGTATGCTTAAAGATTACGAAATACATTGTTCATACAAGAAACCCGACAATTTTAGCAATAATAACCATACTGATGTAACTCATAAATCCTTTCCCCACAATTATAATCATTACCATTGTCAGTATCACCATTACCATCAAATCCTGATTTACCTCAGAACTATGAAGACGAAGAGACTAAGGACGAGAGCGGTCATTGAGATTCCAAGACCGACCTTAGTAATCAGCTCATTCGCCAGATTAGTCGGCTGTAAGGGAGTGCGAAGGGAGAGAGAGAGTGGGAGAAAGAGAGAGAGAGAGAGAGAGAGAGAGTGAGAGAAAGAGAGAGAGAGAGAGAGAGAGTTATAATTCGCTACATTAGCAATGCCCGTATACGAAAACAATCTATCAAAACAATCATTGATATACTCGTACATGGATAAGAGAAACCCTCTGTGAGTGGTTGGATTCATGTCACGTGACATTGCTCAATTTGTTTTACAGTATTACGTCGTCGTATTATAATTCATTCAATCTCGATGAAACTTAGTTTTCTCTTCCTCCTAGAAAGCTATTATTCAATGAATGATCATTGATGGTCGGGAGGAGGAGAGAGGGGCTGTGGTTTGGGGGTGGGGTGGGTGTGAGCTGAGACATGGGGGTTGGGGGTGGGGCTTTGATGCTACCTAAATACACGTATTCTCTTCTAATATACTGTACATACAACTCCAATACCAACACATCTCACCATGGGGCCCGGTGCCACCCTCATCAGGACTGAGAAACTGGTCATGTGATCGCAAGAACACGTTGTCGAATTCGGCATTGTGTCATCGACGATCTCTACACATCCGGCCGTGTCCCACGCACTGCATGCCGGGAAGGATTCAAATTCAATTATTCTATAGATTTCAGAGCTTTTTTAAATCATCTGCGAAAGGACTGCCGTGATACAATGTGATGCATACATGCATGTAAGGTTAAAATGGGAGACGCAGATTTGAGAAATTAGACCCTTTCCACCAATCAACGTTTTGAAGCAAGAGGTGTGGGTGGGGGCGTTGGGCAAGAACTACATAGACAATGACATCTTTGAAGGATTTGGAGAGCTGATTTTGGCTCACTATATTAAACGATATGAATATTCAAACAGAAAAAATGGAAAGCAACGAAAATGAATGGAGAAACCAATCAGATAATACGAAGACGTTCTCGAAAGATTTAGTTAAGTGCTTTCAGCCAATTTTGAAATTAAATGCGATTATCAAAATAATACGAAAAAAAAAGAAAAAAAAGAACAAAAGCAGACAACCCGAATTAAATCGGTAATCAAATATTTCATGTCCTAAGTTAGTAAAAATGCGACCATCTCACGAAAATTTGTTGTAAGATATTGACTTATTGTAATTTACGTTGATAACTATCAGTAAACAGTCAATAAGGCGGTGATGTTTTACTTTCTGTTTACTAAAAACAACGAGTTGAATTATCTGCATCAAAGGGATGACAGGGAATTCATCATTTCTCACGAGTAATGATTGTGCAAAATCGATTGTGTGAGCAATACGATATGTATACACTGATGTAGCTACGGGAGGTGCGGTAGATAAAAGTAAATGAATATACATGTTTGAAAGTCGAAGGAAATGTGTTTCTTTCTTTCAACTTCTTTTCTTTAAAATTCGCAATATCATAATACAGCGATGGAATTTGGAAATGTTACATAAGATTTTCGTTAAAGAAAAATAGAGAAATGAAAAATTTCGATAGTGCACATTTCAATGTTTGTATGTATGTAATATAGTAAACACATAAGAGACATCCTGTCTTTAAATAAAGTTGAACGTACTTTTATAGGCCGATGGTCTTTATAGACAGTATTCTTTGCAGACAGGTTATGACTGCATTTCGACCTCACTAAACTTACAGATCTTTCTCATTCCAGAAGGAACATTCTGGCACCAGCTTGCCGTCTTGGGTATCCTGTTAGGGGAAGTGAAACGAAATGAATGCAAGAACAAATATAAAATGCTGTGGAAGAAAAGTGCAGTAATTAGCTGTGGAATATTGCATTGAATACATCACTAAATTATATCAAAGCTGTTTTATCATCGTTTCTTATGCATGAAGTATAATGATATAATGAAAAAAATATATCCTTACATTATATTCAGCGGATTGCATCTTTGCATTTGTGAATGTTTCGATTACACCTGAACTTTGAATAAAAAAAATGAGAAGAAGAGTGATAAAAGCAAAGTTCTGTCGCGGGAGTTATCACTTACAATAGTGTGCTTTACAGTGTACATAAATGGCAGCGACTTTCGAGCGTCGTTGCCGTAAACGACCACGGAGATGATGTTAGCGCCGACCACAGGTGCGTCCTCGTCGTCGTTACCATTGAGTGACTGAACGAAGTTGTAGATCTCATCCAGGTTAGTGAAAGTGGTGACTCCGATGGTTATGTCCATGTCCGCGTCATCTTGGGACACAATAGAAAGATGAGTTGAATAGACATGATAGAGAGATCCCCCTTCTGACAGTAAAATACTTCACCCTGTTGGCCCAAGACCCACATGCTGTCTCAAAACAATCTTAAGCTGAAGTGTATTTTAATGTGCGTTGTAATTATATTATGTATCCATTCATCGTTGCAAAGTTGTTTTATGTGATACTATGTTCTTGCTCAAAACATACTACTTCTGTTACTATATACTATTACTACTACTACTACTACTACCACTACTACTACTACTACTACTACTACTACTACTACTACTACTGCTACTAATACTACTACTTCTACTACTACTACTACTACTACTACTACGACGACGACTACTACTGCTGTTGCTACTATTACTACTACTACTACTACCACTACTACTACTACTACTACTACTACTACTACTACTACTACTACTACTACTGCTACCACTACTACTACTATTACTACTACTACTACTACTGCTGCTACTACTACTACTACTACTACTACTACTACTACTACTACGACTGCTACTATTACTTCTACTACTGCTGTTGCTACTATTAATACTACTACTTCTACTACTACTACTACTACTACTACTACTACTACTACTACTACTGCTGCTGCTGCTGCTGCTGCTGTTGCTACTATTACTATTACTACTACTGGTACTACAACTACTACTACTACTACTACTACTACGACTACTACTACTACTACTACTACTTCTACTACAACTACTACTACTACTACTACTACAGTACTTCTACCTTTACTGGTAGAAGTAGTAGTAGTAGTGCTTCAACATGTACTACTACTATTGGTAATAATAATAATGGTAAAAAAGGCTAATGCTAATGACGATAAACATGATGATCATAATGCTGATAACAATGACAATACAATATTTAGAGTGCTGCTTGCGTGTTACCTAATACGACCCTCGCGGAACGCGGAGTAATTAAGGGCGCCCCCACCACATCGGGTATCATGTTAACTACCAGGGGCCATATTAAAAAAAACCTGACTGGCCTAGTTAGTTACTAAAATGCATGTCGATGATTGCACTTTAGCAAATAACTAGGCCTAGTAAGGTTTCACGAATATGGCGTCAGTTAGATAACTGACGATCTTACCCGAGTCGCACAATGAAGCCGTCGGAACGGAGTAGACGTTCTCGCCCGTAGTCGTCGTCCAGTCGTTTTCCTCGCACAGGTCGGCCGCCGTGGTGCGGGCTACGGTCACCTCTACACCGTGCAAGGCCAAAAACAAGATATAGGCAACACGCCATTACCATTTGATTTTGAATGAAAAGCTGCTAAAGGCAAGGGGTAGAAGTGGCCATGATTGCGAGCGTGTAAGAACCGTTCTGCTGTCAGCTCCGGGTCCAGATCTAATTAATATCCACGATTTTATCCTGCTTATAGATGATTCTTTCCCAGTATTCTGATATCAAACAAGATCGGTATCCATGTTAATGGCAAAATGAATTTGCTTTTCTTCCCCCTATAATTTAACACATACATGAAATGCTCTCATCAGAGTCAGTCGGCTACAGTGTTGTAAAGACAGGCAATTACCCTTTAACCCCTGTTTACCAAACAATGATAGTCCAAAATAAGTTACGACACAAAGACTACTGTCTGTGAGACGGAAAGGGTTGACATCACTTGGTGTGTCTGTCATCAATTGTAAAACTCTACATATCGTTTCACAAAAACTATGTTTGAGAGAGAATACATTTAGTAGCTCAAAAATGTAATAATGATAATAAGGTTATCGTCATATCGTGAATGCGTTATGCTCATAACGTGGGGCGGGTTGCCATCTGCCAATATTTGCGGGGTTTAAAGACTTACCGTAGTTCGTATACGTCTCGGTGACCTCCCCTCCGACTTCGAGTCCCTCGCCGATGACCTCCATGATATTGTCAATGATGGCGGTAATTTCCAAGGGGTGGTGTCCGTTCTGATAGAGGAGAGGGTGGGGAAAGAGGAGCATGATGTTACCCCTGATCGGCTGCGCCAAAGATTTTATCGTTTTAACTCACTCATTACCATTGGCATGAAGATATGTAGTAAGTCAATGAGGTTTTTTCAAGGCCTGGTAATGTAAGGGTTAACTCTCTCATTTCCATTTGCATGAAGATGTGTTGTAAGTCAATGTGATTTTCAAGGTCTTGTAATGTAAGGGTGAACTCTCTCATTACCATTTGCATGAAGATGTGTTGTAAGACAATGAGTTTTTCAAGGCCAGTTAATGTAAAGACCCGAAAAAACCTGCGTCATTTTGATTATTCCAACCGCGTCTCCTCGCACAACCACAAGTCTGATCATGAGTAAGACAACACAATCAAAGTAATTTCAACGGAATAAACTGGCATCACCAGACTTTAAACCCTCCCACTAATCAGAATTAGCCAATCAATCAAATATAAGGTGCGACATAATAAGACGAGCACGGTGTTTACCAAGGGAAATTAAAACGTGTACACACAATAAAGTGGTGAATGGTAACCGCGTTATAAATCAAAATACCTTGAGAGTGTCTCCGCAACAACTTAATTAGCTTAATGAGCGGGTCATCGTTCTTGTTCATGACATATTGATGAAATATAACATCATTATATTTTTTTCTACAACCATTGCAGTAGGTGACATTGTATTTTTTTTTAATTCCGGATTTCTCGTTGGCCCCGTTTGTACACATAACATACTAACACGGCGCTTCGTGAGGTTGGTGTGTGGCTTTTGCAGTATCAAATTGTACACCGATGTAAATACCATTGTGCATACACGCTATGCACACGTCCCCAAAATGAAAGCACTACACATAGGACTTTAATTAACTTATATTTTTTGAATTATTCATGGGTGAGTTGTTTTCGCGAAATCATTTTAAACATCGCGATCTAATAATAGGCCCGAACATAATGATAACTCGCTATGCGCAAAAAGGCACTTTTACACCCATTATACATTTAGTAGAAAAGCAATTAATCTGGCGATGAAAGTAGTGATGGTCTACAAGTCTTGTCAATCTTGTGATCAATATCGTCATGATTAGATTAAAGGGAGATGAAGGCTATCATGGTTAACTACAACTTCAATTTTGTATTTTAAAAAGAAGTTGACCCTGAGAGCCAAATTAGCATTTATGCACTGTTGAGTTTCAGAGTCTATCATCTTGGTTTATTTGCTATATCTAGAGGCTCGTACAAGGTCTTTTCTAAATCATGAAGTGGGTTTTGTATCCGAAGGGATTAACTGCGTGTAGAAACAGAACTAACTAGAATCGTTAAAGATGAATGTTTTGGTAAATATTATGATATTATGTTGCTTTGCATCAATAAAACATAATAAAGAAAGCAATTCTTACGTGAGTAGACTGGTTCCAGGTGTTGGAAGACTCTGTTATGTTGAGTAGGACATCGATGATAGACAGGGACGACGTCTGCAACAAGGAACGTGATAGAGAAACAGACAAATAAATAAAAAACTCTCTCAGAAAAATGACCAATTCACGTTGTAGTATTATCGACATTCTAATATGATATAATCGTTATAAATAACCTAGAAAGACGTATAATAGCAACGTATTAGCCATGATAGGTAAGGACCAAAATCACTTAGTAGATCTTTTTCTAATTCCAATCAGTATCGGTATAATATGCCATGATACACTCGACTGCTACCACGAATGTTACTGTTGCTACGATCTCGTCCAAGCACTACTCCTGAAATTGATATTGCTGCGACTACTACGTGTACTATTAGCACACTACTACTACTACTACTACTACTACTACTAGTACTACTACTATTTCTACTTCTTCTAAATCTACTACTACTACTACTGCTACTACTACTACTACTACTACTACTACTACTACTCCTACTCCTACTATTTCTACTACTACTACTACTACTATTACTACTACTACTACCACTACTACTACTACTACTACTACAACTACTACTACTACTACTACTACTACTACTACTACTACTACTATTGTACTACTACTACTACTACTACTACTATTACTACTACTACTACTACTACTACTACTACTACTACTACTACTACGACTACTACTGCCACTACTACTTCATTTACTTCTACTCATTAAAAAAGTGCTACTACTATCCCACTTTGTCTATCACCTCGCTATTGCTGCTACTCCTACCACCAGACAGTTTGATACATAGATGCATACCGAGTTCGGGAGGACCTCCTCCCAAAGCTCTTGGTTCTCCTGGAGAGGTGTGAGCGTTGGGGGCGGTACATTATTCACCACCGACACGCGTCCACCAACTAGGTACATGCTGGTAGGACTCGTGACCACCAGCTTGACATACGCCGTTGTGATTGGTTCATCAAGAAGCGTCACTGTTTTGCTGCTCAAGCGCACGCCCGAAGTGAAGGTCTGATATCGGTGGAAAGAAAAGCCAAATTATCGTGCCAACTTATAAAAACGATTGTTTTCTCCAAAAATCGTACATACCCTCCTCTCCGAAGGGAATCGAAGTTTTACTGCAAGAGGAAGTGTTTTTTTTATTTGTTTTTATTGTAGCCTGCATCGGTATAGGTCGATCAACAGAGAGATGGAGCGAAAGAGGGAGAAAGAGCGAGATATCGAGACAAGCATACAGTGAACGAGACAGACAGACACCTTAAGTTATGAAATGAAAGAGGAGATAAGAAAAGGAGAAGTGAGAGAGATGAGGAGAGAGTCAAAGTGGCAGAGAGGATGAGAGAGAGACATAGCGAAAGAGATAGAGAAAGAGAGAGAGAGAGAGAGAGAGAGAGAGAGAGAGAGAGTGGGAGAAAAGGAGATACAGACAGATGGAGAGAGAAGATATACCTTCTTATCATTTAGCTCATCCCTGATAAAGATCTCCGCGCCCTCGCTGTCGTAAGCCAACTGGAACTCATCGATACGACGGTAAACATCGGCCGCCATGCCCTGAGTGATCACTCCTGTTATATCCTGCGCCGCCGGAAAAATTATCTGAGCACCAACGACAAAAACGAATTGTTAAAAGAGGGGTACAGTCGCAAATCGAGATGTTCTGGAGCGTTTAGTGACCCCCTCCCCCCCCCCCCCCCCACACACACACCCTCCTAGCTGAAAAGCTCGATCCGCCCCTGAGCCCTACATGCTAAACACTGGGTCCACTGATCTTCCTAAGTGTTGTGAATGATGCTCTCATATCATCAGATGTTAGAAGGTGGAAGTATGTAGATGATCTAACCATAGCACAAAGCCGTCGCCTAAATTCACCATGTACCCTTCGCACTAGCCTCGAAGCATTTGAGCAATGGTGTGAAGTCTCTTGGATGCGGCTCAACCCGTTAAAATGTAAAGCCTTTCAGGTCTCTTTCACACGCCGTCAACTCCCTCCAGCAGAGATACAACTTAGAAATCAGACAGTACCAACATGTGAAGACGTCAAGCTTCTAGGTGTCATTCTCAGAAACGATCTGCAGTGGTCGAACCATGTAACTTACGTAACTACCAACGCTTCGAGAAAACTCTACATGCTCCTACTGTTGAAACGGTTTGGAATGCCAGCATCTGATCTAATCACAGTATTTACATCATATATTCGACCAACTATGGAATATTGTTGTGTTGTGTGGCATTCCTCTCTGACACAACAACAAACTACCTCAATTGAACTCATACAGAAAAGAGCCCTTCGAACTATATTCGCAGACCAATATAACTCGTATCAACACGCATTACAAAAGAGTAATCTAGTTTCGCTTGAAAAACGCAGAGACCAGCTCTGCAGAAAGTTTGCATTTGAATTGTTCAAAAACTTTCGTACTTGGCTACCACCAGCAAGGGCATCTCGAAGGGCATCCCTCAGAAATAGCCACAAACTCACTGAAATAAAATGCAGAACAGAACGGTACCGAAAAAGCTCAATACCTTACCTTGTTAGAGTGTTAAATGAATCCCTGTAACTTAAGTTAGAAATTGAAAGTTTGGTACAACTGATACACTCACTGTTCAGTTTAGATAATTATTTTGTAGACATGTATATATTTTATCTACCACCAGTAATAAGAAACCAGCCATTACAATTGTTTGCTTTTTCCCCATGAATTTTATATAGCTCAAATGAAAATCAATTGATACCCTACTTTACAACCAAACACTTGCTTCTTACTGATGTTATCACAATACTTTCATGATTTTTAATGCTGATGTGACTTAGCTGCAATTATGATAATTTTGCCGTCGATTTTATTATTCGTTTTAGGGACGTTCATTATATTTACTATTGTTTCTAATATTTATGGGGGGTTCATATTATTGATGAAAATGTTGGTTTTACCTAAACCACAGTACTTTGCATTAGTTTTGCAATATATCCTTAACTTATGTTTTTGATAGGTTGTAATGCTGACATAAAGTGGTAACGGTCATTATCTTATTGTCGTACAGTAAATTTACAATGCATTTTAAAGAAACTTACAATCTGTTTAATGTATAATTATCTTTTATAGTTTTCATACCATTTATAAGAATTTTTTAAATATTTATACTTGCAGAGGATATTCGTCTTATTTCATATGTTGTATTTATACTTGTTCTTAAATTGTCACAATTCAGCTGCATGGCTGCGAAGATGATTTTTAATAAACCTTGAATTGGATTGAATTGAATTGAATGCTACCGCTCTGGAATCGTTTTGTAGCGTAGCTTTATTACATTTCTGTTTTGTTTAGTGGGGCTCGTTTTCAATTTGAATAATGGATGGAGTCCTAACAATGAAATATTCGACTCTCCCCTGTTGGTATTATCTAGTATAATTCAGATCACGGGCGTTCATTACAATCGTCTCTATCTCAACCTGGTTAATTAATTGATCATCTCGTCGGGATGTAGGGACTACAATAGCTGTAATTTTCACTTTATGGTGACGTCCGCTCGGCAGCAGTAAGCTCCATTGTTAGGTAGAGTGTGTCGTGGATCAGTTACGACTGTCAACATTAGTGTCACCTGCGTCGCCATTATTGGTAAAGGGCGGTAGGTCAATCAACATAATTCCAACCTTCCCCTTACACACACACATACACACACACACACATTCTTGTAGTGTGTCAATGTGGGGACCCATTTACCTTTTACCGCCAAAGCGGGGACGTGTGTGTGCGATGTTATACACTTCAAATGTTGAATTTAATCCACTAACCGGGGCCCTTTTCGGACATAGTACACACAAAACGTGAGCATAATCCGCTAACTGGGGACGCTTCCTACCCCCTACACACACATTTCGAGTTTAATTGGCCCAAAGTGGACTTTTTCCAAAATATGCATTGACTATATGAAACTTGTTTAAAATGTGATGAGGAATTGATTGGACAGGAGATCTGGACCGGGGACGTCCCCACTTGTCGGAGGTCCCCTTTTATTCAGTTAAAAACACAAAAATGTCCCCGATGGTATGTCCATACAAGCCCACACACACACACACACACACACACACACACACCTATACACATACACACACGCGTATCATTATTCTCAGGCGGGTTTATTTAATGTAATTTCCATTTACATCTAATATACGCTGACGGTTCTTTTCTCCCCCATATGTTCTTCACCATTTACTTTCATGACTCTATCACATTATTTCCCGCAGATGTGTTTGTTTGTCTACCCACTTCGCAGCATATTTCTTGTAATTCCACAAAACTAATGTATAAGTTCTTTTTTATATCAAACATAATTACATAATGTCTTATACTGTAACGCAGGGTTTATAACCCGACCAGCTTCCCCCTTTTTTTTATAGGTTCCTCCCACATTGCGTAAAATGTTATTAATTTTGTATAATTCAAATGTACAAGAGATCTCTCGATTTTCTCTATGCAATTATACTTATCTTGATGATTTTTGTCTACCATTTTCATTTCCTTGTATATTCAATGTTTTTAGGCGGAAAATAAATAAAGTCAAATTCAAATTCAAAATTCATATTTAAGAGGGGGATTTACTATTTTATTTTGGACCTAGGGTGGATTTTTCACCTTCTAGTGAAGGAAATGCTTAGATGAGAAACTTTCAATCGATCTAAGTGTTTGTTATAAGGGGAAATAGAGTGAAAGTGGTTGTTGGGAGAACGTTTTATGCAATGTCAGGCGTCAACACCAAAAACAACTAACAAACGTATAAACAAATATTCATTTACCCTTTGTGTGCCAGCCAAACTGATGTTATTATGGAAATCATATGCACCATTTGTGCCAAGTTGCATCACGGACACATAAGGAGCTAATAGCAAGAATTGTAAACAATCATTAACTTCTTCTGTGTCAGAAAAAATGCTTCTCTACGGGAGCGGTTTGTATTAACGTTGAAATGATCCACAAGTAGCATGTTAAGGGTTAAGAGAGTGGCTTACTTGTATAAAGGGCAGGGTGTCGTACAGATCTGGTGCCCAGCCGCCGTCTAAGCCGGGTTCGGAGTAGTCTAGCCGCCCGAGCTCTGGCCGGTAGCTATACGTCAGGTTCGATGACGATATCATGCTGCAAGTAGTCCAGCCGGTCTCATTACATACGTCGTAACGAACTGTGTGAATAAAAAAGAACAATAATAGGCGCTTGTACACCTTTCCGATCATAACAATACTAGGGCCCCGTTGTATAAAACTTACCATTAATGGTAACTCTGCCATCAATGGTAACCTATCTTGACAGCCAATAAAATTCAAGGTTACTCTAAAAATTGCTATTGGTTGCAAAGTTAAAACTACATGGATAGAATCCAATTAAATGGGAAAACCTCAATTGAAAGGGAGGTATTCTGTAGTACTAAGTCAAACTATACAAACGAGAGCCATGATGATAACGGTACATGTACTGTTCTTTTGTAAAGCTTTCACCCTGGATCCCGGCTCGATCTTGAACTTAATAAGCAATGATCGAGTTTGTAAATCGTTATAAAATGATTACTGTTGGAACCTAACAGAATAGCATAACCGAAATAACTTTAAGTACCACACACATGCAAGCAAACCTATTAGAATACAGTTGATGTGAGATATATTTGTGATGATACAATTTTTAAGATTATACAGCCAAACATGTCTACGAACATGATGTCTATCAATACCTTATGGCTGTTAAGGCCACCAAAATTAGTGGACATGGTATAGGACCTGCTTACAAAGACCACATCTCTATAAAATGCATCCCTTTTTGCTCTGCTCTAATGGGCTTTTTTGCCATAGACATTTCATAATTTACGGAAACATCTACTAAATAAAGAAGCCAGCGCGTTACATTACCATACGTTGTTTTGATCGTGTCGTAATTTTTTTATTTCTGTCTGTGGTTTCTTCATTTTACAAAATCGAAGAATCTGTTCAAAAAGATCACTTATCATTTTGTGTTTGTCTTATAGACATATTATTTGACAATTTGTGAATTAACACCACTGACGAAAAAAGAAAACATCCCGTAACTACTGATGTAGATGTAGATGTAGATGTAAATGTGTTTCTCAGTATGGAGATGTGTCTACAAATTGTCACATAACGTATCTATACATCTATACATCTATACATTTAAACTAGAAGACAAGATGCGGAACAATGTAGAAGAGGGCATTTGTCAAAGGTTCTTTGGCTGATGAATTGTTGGTGTATTACGCTGTGCCAGATGTAATCCTGCGAAACGAATACGGTCTACGGATGGAGACTAGTATAATAGTCATTACGAAACGGGGGAATATAATAAGCAAATAATCAGCGTTGGTGAGGGTGATGGGACGAACTATCACTTCCGAGGCGATCTGGATGTAGCTATCTTTCCGAAGCGCAGCTGAGGAAAGATAGCGAATACATTCAGATCGCCGAGGAAGTGATAGCTCGTCTCATTGTTTGAAACCAAAAGTTGATTATTTGCTTTATATTCCACATCTGAAACAAACTATCTATACCAAAAATGACAATTTGACGTAAAAAGGTAATGTTTACTTACTCCATAGCCCAAGCCGCTGCCATGGGGAACACGCGTTAGGACGCGCATTAGGACGCGCATTAGGACGCGTATTAGGACACGTATTAGGACGCGCATTAGGACGCGCGTTAGGACGCGTGTAAGGACGCGTTAGATGTCAAGTGATAGTCCGAGTGTAACGCACTTTTATTTCGCACGTACTCAAAATATTAATCACGCATTAGGACTGTGAGGAGTGAAGAGATC
>OZ022584.1:5685154-5817654 GCA_963669155.1 Arbacia lixula | reverse complement strand
ACGCGTGTCAGCTCACAACCTCTTTTCTACCAGAAGCATAATGAATTATTAATGAAACCCTGAAGCCAGTTGCAAGTGGATGGACAGGTGTGATACACGATGGTCATCGTTGTGTTCTGAATTGGTTATCTGATACACAAAACATTTCACTTCCAAATTTATCCAAAAGTGAAAATCTCATTATCACAAGAATAAAAAATCACGACACTTGCTCCAAGAAAATGTCCAAACACTTGACTTCATGATGTGTCAATCTCAGCTTCATTTGAGCTGTAACTTATTTCTTATTATTTCTCAAAAGTGTCAAAAAGATTTTTATTCTCGTGCTTACACCAGCTCTTACACTTCCCTGGTTGAAGGAAGTGATGAATTTGAAACTGATGATTATAACTATTATGAGTAATCATGCTGCGCAAAAACCGTAAAGTTGTCCTCAAAGTCCTATATTGCGTCATAGCTGCATAGGTCGACATGATAGAAATCATTTTCATTGTTCATTTTCATGTTGATATCATAAGTAGCCTATGAATGTATGTGCTGAAAAGTTTTGCTAGATATAGGACGAAACATTTTAGCCATCGCATGAATTTCAAGTGTTTTTTTTTTATCATTTCATGATTCAAAATATGCTGAAAAATATTCTATATGATGATATTAATGCTAGTACAAATCAGACTACTTTCTTATCTTCTTTCTCCAAGAGGCACCGTGTGTGGCTGTAGTACTACAACCACCCACGGTTTCTCTTGGAGACTGCCCTTGTTCGTGCATTCCATATTGTATTTCAAGAAACGCCTTTCACATAATAGACAATTCTCGTTAAAAATGCAAATCTTATTTAAATCGATCAAACAATACGTTACTAATGGTAACCCCAAAGCTTGTCTGAGTTTTGTCCGAGAAGCGACAAGCAATAATCAGAGTGCATTCCATCTATTGAAACTAAATCACGAAATACAAATGAAGTAAAAAAAAAACAAGCAAACTCGTCACTAGACAGTTTTGGGGGATATTGTGCATACTTAACGAACACGGCTCTTTGTCCCTTTGCATTCTAATTTTGTATTCATGGAAAATCCGGCTAGAAATGCGAAACATTCATTGCAGATTATCTCCGTGTGGTTGCAATGAAATGGTTATTGTCAACATGCACAAAACATGTTAGGCCTACCCCCCTCCCCCCTCCCCCCGTTTCGACATCGTGGACATTGTCTATCGGATAGGTGATCTAAAAGGGCACGTTCATGGTTGAGAGCTAGCCGCCGTTATGACGGCGCTGGCCGGCAAGCCAGTGCGTAGAATCGTTGTCCAACATTGTCCTGACAATGCGCTAACAAGCCATAATCCTGCATACACTTGCGGGTTGATCTTACAAGGATGTTTAAGTACATGGATATCCAAATGCCGTTTAATTAATGCAGATTCATTGTACTCTCCTTCTCACAAAAGAACGATTTACAAAGATTTTCTCTTTGATCTCGATGTTCAATGCCGCCGATTCTCTGAATGAGTTTTGCCTGCATTTGACGTATAAACAAAATCGGACGCGCAGAAGAATTTAATGAAATATCCTCACCCCATATGCTTGCGCAGTTGTGACATGTAACACCTAGGATGCATCTATGAAGATTCAATCGAGGAATAGTGTCACAATATGGCAAAAAGGCTCTAAACGTGATTTCAAGTTGCAGTATGAAAGTCTCAATTTCACAATGTTCCGCATCATACCTGCTTACAAAATTGCATGAAACGTTACTTTCAGATATTTTCCTTTCGGACAAGTAATATGAAAAACGTGGCCAACCGCGCCCAAGCTAGTATTTCCATCTCAAAAAGTATCAAATTTCGTATTCGCTTGTCCTATTGACTACATAATAAGCACTTAGTAACAAAATTAAAAGTTCAGCAGCAAAAGCTGAAATGTATGCATGTATAGGAATGCGTATGACCTATCTTAACGTGATGAACGTGATGCAATCGCGTATGCATCATATTGTTGAGAGCAGTTGCTAGTCATAAATATTAAGTGGCGGCATCAAACCTTGTTCAAAGCGATGTATATCCATGTGCTTAAAAATCCTTGATCTTACCAACGCCGCTTTCTATACCATGGTCAAGGGTTCAAAGTTCCCTCTCGAAGAAATAAAGGATTCCCTTATCGATCGTTTATCAATAGCTACGATCAACTGCCTATTTTAAATGATAGGCTTGGTTTTATTGAATGATATGTTATATCGGTATATTTCACTTCAAGGACAGATCGAAAATAGTTAAGGTAAATCAGCAATTTGCTTAAATCGGCGCGGATTCTAATGTTAGCAAACCGATCTATTCAATAGATGCGTGTGTGCATTAACGTAAACTAACATGTAAGAAGAAAACGTCCTTCTTGGCAAAATAACAATGGGAGCTGCTCCGTTGACTAAATCTATTGTCTAGACCATGCCTTTGCGAATCATGCATTATTCATGCTCCCTGCTGAGCTCAGTGATGCGAGTGTTACATACGTTTTGAAAAACGTACCACGTAAAAAATCGGTCAATTAGTTTAGTGGATAGAGCGTCGGGCTGAGGAAGCGAAGGGTAAGAGTTCGAGTCTGAAACCCAGCGCTAGAATTCCTTTTGCTATTCTGGCGTTAGTTTGAAACTAACAGTCTTCTATGTAAAAAATACCAAGCTTCAGCACCGACGTCTTATAGCCTTGCGGTAAGCGCCGGGACTACCTCACATTCGTGCTAGCTCGCACGGGTTCGAATCCAGCTTACTCCAAGGTTCAACACCAAGGTTCAAGGCTTGTCGGATGGCCCGGCAACGATTGGGATCTGCCTTGCTTCCTCCCCTAAAGAGTATGAAGGACCTCTCGAGGTCTCGGGTTTCAGGATCGTAGGGAGGGATATGCGAATGGGCCGGTCGCCATACCAGAAGGGAACTAATGGTAGTCGGTAAGGGCGGAAGCCCGAAGTCACCTGAACTCCTGGCAACCATCGCTTAACCTCTTTTTTTTTTAAACTTCTCTAATTTATTGTTATCCTCTCTAATAACAATAAGGAATGAACGTGTAACATCTTCCTTCTGTTTTCTTTCTTTCCTCGTTCTTTTTTAAACCCCTTTGATTCGCTTAGATTTTACTTAAAAGTATATTACCAAACATAGGCCTTCGACTAATAATGTTTTCAGAGGTGAAATGCCAATCGACCATTCATTTTAGCCAATCATTAACGGAAAAAAAAATCCCAGTGATCGGAAGGTAACTGGAGTAGTTAATTCTTTATTCATAATTTGTAGTTAAGTGAACGTAGAAAGTGTGTCTGAAATGGCAAAGTCTGTACGGGCGAGCATGTGATAGAAAAAGTAGAAAAATATAGTACATGTGCATCAAGAAATAATGACACCGTGGTGACACCATCTGTTCATTAAAAATCAAAGGCAGCACTCACGAAAGAGACTTGCCTAAATGGTCACATGTATGTGCTATAACAACATGTAATCATTTAAGATAAAGGAGCGAGAGGAAAACAATGGGAAAGAGATCCCAAAGAGAATGACAAAGTGAAGGATGTAACAGAAGAAGGTCGTAAAAGGAATGGAAAACTGACCTAACCCACACCAAGATTCCAACCGGGGGCCTCGCGTTCTTAAAACAGCGCCTTACCCATTGAGCCACAAATCTTCCTATTCACTTAACACGTGAAGCAGATAAAGGGGCTATAATGATGTAGAATTCAATGTTCAAGCTAAAATTTCACCATGATTCCGACATCTGATAAGAAAATGGAGACCACTTCCAGAAAGCTAATAAATTCAGCTACAACATACTAAAAGTTCAAAGTAACAGATATAAACATAGGCAAGATACAGCTCCTAAAAGATCGTCATATCATTTCATGATTTCAAATAAATGACCCTCCCACTGACATTACACGGACAAACGTCCGATTTTGACATTAATGCATATAATCAAGTCTACACCTTGAAGACGTGTTAAACATTAAAAATAAAGGAAACCTTACCATAAATCAATGTCTTAGGCACAACATACTGAAAGTTTGGAGAAAATTGATGAAGGAATACTGAGATACGCAAAAACGGGTAAAAAAAATCATGACGTCATACATGAAAATTATTTTTTCGATTCATATGGTACTATGATGACGTCATGATGTACTTAACAGTAAAATGACACATGAAATCACATCTACATTTCATACTCTTACAGAATATTAAAAAAAAAGAATTGTGGGTAACCAGCCATTCTAAGGAGCTATGGCCAATTAAAGGCAGTCATGTTTTTTGCACACAAAGGCGTATTGACGCACGCGCAGATTTTCAACATTGACGATTTCGCACGACCTTATTTTTGCATGGAAATAGCTCAAAATGACAGGATGTGGTTTATGTAGTGTCATGAATATATATATAAATATACATATATACACACACACATACACACATATATATATATATATATATATGCTTGTGCTGTCGGCACGCTGGTTGGAGTGTACCGACAGCACAAGCAACCCACGGCCAAGCAAGACTGAAGAAGGCGTAGTAGCCGAAAGCTTTGAATAAACTTGAAAGGTCCAGCTACGTCCCAGCTCCTAGACTCTCTTTCTTCATTTACACTTATATACTCTGGAGCAACCGCTTGTCATGTGGAAGTTGTGAACTCTATATAGCCCCTTTATCTGCTTTACATGCTAAGTGAATGGGAAGATTTGTGGCTCAATAGGTAAGGCGCTGTTTAAAGAACGCGAGGCCCCCGGTTCGAATCCTGGTATGGGTAGGGGTAGTTTTTCATTCCTTTTACGACCTTCTTCTGTTAAATCCCTCACTTTGTCATTCTCTTTGGGATTTCTTTCCCATTTTTTTCTTCTCGCCCCTTTATCTTAAATTACTATTAACTACATGTTGTTAGCACATGCATGTCTATATTTAGGCAAGTCTCTTTCTTGTGTGCTGCCTTTGATTTCTAATGAATTGATGATGTCACCTTGGAAGGTCCATGGTGTCACCGTACACTTACCATCCAATGTCTGTGTAAAAATTTGCCATACAGACCACCTTATACTTGTCCGCAAGTATGTCTCGTTTCAATTTACGTTCATATTTGTGTTATAATGCTGTTTTTATTTCGTTTACTTAGTTTCGTTATTTTGTTGCATGCTTGCAATTGGTCAATTTTTGTTTTGTGTCCGAAGTCCCGATGAAGACCTGTAAAATGGTCGAAAGATTGGCTGATTAAAGGTTGTGAACACACAATCTACGTCCAGCCGCGTCTTTCTTCTGCAGTCTCAACTATATATTATATATCTCATGCTGTCTCTGCCAATTTCAATAGTCCATACTGTATTTAGCTTTGTAGTTCTTTGCAATAATTTATACAATAATTTATTATATAAGACTCCCATTTTTATTACATGATATGAATTTGCTAATGTTACTGTTGATTTTACTGATGTCTTGCCCGTTGAATTTGTTTAAATTGTTGATGGATTGTATTGATTTATTTTCGTCATTGTTATGTATTGTATTGTAATGTTTTTTTTTTTTATCTGTCAGGGCCCTCATTGACAGCAGTTTGATAACGGAAGAGGCTACCCTGTTTAAATAAAACTGGAAATATATATATAAAGTATGTGATATGCACGCGAGTTCATTTGCGTGGTTTACCTGCTGTATCGAGGGCTTGGACCGTATAGTCTTCGGTACCAGACGTATGAGCACACACCCCGTCGATGCATCTGCTGGTCGTGTTCCCGGTGCAACTTTCCGTTTCCCATGCTGTGAAGCGACGTGGAAGCAGAGGAAGAGGAAATGGGAATAGACAAAAGAGAGGAAATGAGAGAGAGAGAGAGAGAGGAGGGGGGGGGGGGGGTAGAGCGAAAGTGGAGAGAGAGAGAGAGAGACGGGGGGGGGGTAGATGAGGAGAGTATGTGTGTGTGTGATTGTTTGTGTTAGTGTGTGTGAGAGACAGACAGAGAGACAGAGACAGATATACAACACGTACAGAGAGACAGGGATACAGAAAGAAGGAAGGAAGGGAAGAGATAATAAACGTGTATGTGAAACAAGAGAAGACAAAAATGAGAGAAGTGAGAGATGGAGTAATGGAGAAAGCACGAGCGAGAGAGAGAGAGAGAGAGAGGGGGGGGGGGGGAGACAATGGAATAATATCCGTCTCTATCGGTGGCCTGATTAATAAACAACAACGTCCTTGATTCCATTAACGCGCAATAACCTGTTTTCCATGACCGGCATTATTCACGCTATTCATTGAAATCAGCGATAGCCACGGACGAGTACTAATCTCACTGATAGAGAGCCAAAATATCATCTCACTCTTTAACAACGTAATCTCTCTAACTCTACTCTGTTTTGTCATTGAACCTCTCCCTCACGTACATACTGACTCCCTTTATTTGCCTTCTTCTGTTTCGTTATGTATTTCTCTCTCTCTTTTTCTGTCTTTCTATCTATTTATGCATGTGTCACTTTACCTGTCTCTCTATTTCACTCCTTTCTCTTTCGACCCATTTTGTTGTTCATAACTTCTTCCAAAATAATTCATCCTCACATCCTGCGAAATAATACGAATTACTAGTGATACCACAGGACAAACAAGTTATTATGAAACAACCGAGAAACGATACTAAATCAAATTAAGTATATTTTGATAGGAGATGAAACATATCGCAGAAATTAATACACGGGACCATGTACAGGAACATGGGTCCATGCTGCTAAGACAAAGAAATACCGTGAAACGTCTGAAAGATTACCGTGAAGACGAAATAAAAGTCAATCGAAACGAAAGACACGAACGAGTCCGAACACGGAACACGGAATCCGAAGCTTACCGAAGTCGCCAACGGGATAGATCGTGGAGCCGGAGGTGTTCATCTCCCAGTCAAAGTAGGTGGGCCATTCTTCATCCGTCACATTGACGTCACAAACCTGCTCAGGATAGGTCAGCTGTATGGCGTTAAAGATGGAGCCTGTCTCACATCCCGGAGAAGAGAGAATCACAGACGCCACATGAACCTAGAACGTTAGGAGGCAACAAAGACAAATTATGAAATAAGTCGATCATAGTCGGTAAAAGAAGAAAAGTCCGGACGACTTTCAGAAGTTTCCAGGGAAAAGTTCAATATTCTAGTAGTCTATAACTTTTTTCCCGATAAAAAACAAACAATCAGAATCATTCACAATAATAGTAAAAGAAGGAAGTTCTTCTTATTCGAATGGCACGTGACGTTTGACCGTCACGTTCATATCATGATATCGTACTATGATGTGACGTTTACTGTTAAAATATGGAATAAACAATAAAGTTTTCCCTTTTTGGTGATTGCGCCTTTTTCTTTATACACCCACCATGTTCTTTGAAAAGATAAATACCCATTCAAGAACCCGCTCTTGAAAGCAGACTACAGACGGTACTCATTTTAGTTTTAAATTACTTTGAAATCCTTTGTGTGATGCACTACCTTAACACCTGGAATATTTAAAGTGTTGAGACATTGAAACATATTTTTAACTTCTTGCCACGATATTCCATTGTCTTTATTTGTGTTATTCTAATAGGATCATAGATTTATTCGAAATCCAAACGCTTGACACATTGGCATTTTAGCACACGTTCGTGAAGCATAACATAGCAGCTGCTTTACCGATTAGTGCGGGAAAAGGGAGGGCGACACGTCACGACACCACGTGATCTTTCTCGCTAGTGTACAGAAATAAGTCATTTTCGTAATGTATTCACAACTTTCCCCCTAAATGCCTTGTGACGCGCTATTACATCCACCTGTATTTTGTAATTCAGTTTGAATGGTTGGAACGCACTCTGAATCTATTAGTTGTTGCTACTCGGACAAACCTCGGACAAGTTTTGTGGTTACCACTAGTAACGTATTGTTTGAACGACGTGAACAAAATTTGCATACATAACGAAAATAGTCTATTGAACAGTCACGTTTCCAAAAAGGAAATTAAAGAATCGATTTTGACAGATTTGGAAGGTATCATTTTATCCCAAAAGAGTCATTAAGGTCCTTGATTTATGTTTATTATGGTAGAATTGTGAATCTCCTTTTAATGCACTAATAATAGATATAAGAAAGGGACGCGTAAAATCATAATAGTCACATCTTCAGTCCTTAGATAAGACAGTGACCTATACAAAAATCAACTTATAGACGCCCTTGCATCAGTGAAAGAAACAGTAAAGTACATATAAAGTCTCAGAAGTCACATAAGTTGTTGAGCTAAGGCATATTCTTACCGATTCATAGACGTCGCATGTACCGAATGTAAGAAATAGGCAAGCCATGTGGAATCGCAAATGCAATATGTGAATATAAGTGTAAGTATAAGTGTAAGAAAAGGGATATGTGATATGAGTTAGGATACATTATGAAATAAAGGTGCATGATGTATTACACCACGTTTACATTGGGAGATACACGGACGTATATCACATTATTTTTATGCCACTCACATCTCGTATACATTATGAGACACAGTGGCGCACGCACCATATAGTTGGGTTGGAATTTCGTCTCGGATACAAGATCACAACTGGAAAGAAACACATTTGTTGTGTGTTCTTACTACATAATATTTATATAATTACTATGTTAAGAACAAGGAATACAACTCTATCAGAACTTACATAGGTTGATCCTGTAAGCAGAAAGACATTGGTTTTGGTCTGGGTGCTGGATTCCGTCAGATGGATGAAGTGGCTGAGAAGATGAACGACATGGGTCGTCTGACAAAGAGAGGATACATCAATTAATCAATTAATCAATCAAATACCCAATCACATAATCATTTAATCGATCAGTTAATCGATTAATTCATTATTCTGTCATTCAGCCGATAGGTCAAGCCATCAATCAATGAATCACCCAGCTGTTCAAACAAGTAATTAATAACTCAATCAATCCATTATCAATCGATTGATCGGTCGACTGATATATTCATCAACACATCATTTTACTAATCAATGGATCGTCATTGGTCAGCGTATTATTCATTCAAATCAATTACACGTCCAAATATACAATAAATGAATGAAACAACTGGCCAAGAAATCATGTTCTTCAATTCACAAATAACAACATAATATCCGGCATGCCACTGTACAACGGCATACACATGATTGCAACGTTCACAAACTGAGAAATAACTTCTTTTCAATAATCCATCGAACGCACAATAATCTGTGAGCACATCCGTAGGACAAAAATGTAATGAAGACGATAATGATATATTCGTGTCAGTGATGCATGCTTCTTCTTCTTATAAAACATGCAATATGGCGAGGTCACGTGCTATTCAGTCACCTGACATCCGTGATATTTCTTTCCGTCGCAAGCAGACAGTGATATATAATATCACTTCAGCTCTTCGCGTGTCAGATAGTTCATTGATCGGCTGCCCTAAGGGATTTATATGTATTACTTGTGCCAAAAAATGTATCGGTGGCGGATAAAACGTTTTAGCTCTGATTATGTCAACAAAAAACAGGAAAATGGCAAGGTCTGTCATAACATTGTCATGGTGATGATATATATTGCTTTAATAACACATGGCTAAATTGTGTGTAATTAAGAGTGTTATCAAGATTAAGATTAAAATAAAAGAGTGTAATTAAGATTTTCGGATGCGATTCATTGATAAATACTCGCCGTGTTTGGAGTACGTGTCTCCTGGACTATTTACTCAACTGGTACATGTAAACTTTCTAAAAAAATAATATTTACTAGTACACTCTCACCATGGAAACATTCAAAGAACATTTGGTACATGTATGTTAAGAAAAAAATAAAAACATTATCATTTTGCAAATATCACAGCCTGGATGCTGGCGTATGAGTTAATTCACCTAACGCTTGGACTTTAAATGGGAAATATTAAGCATTGGACCATGTTGTAGTGGCTAACACTGGCCATCATCATCATCATCATCATCATCATCATCATCATCATTTCGATGGTAAAACATCTACATCTTGTGAGAAACCTCACTGATTAGAAAGGTTTTCAGCGAATTATTCATTTACTAGTACTTGTTCATTTTTTAACAGATATATTCAAACCGTTTGTAATCAAGCAACGTCACTTTTCATGGTCGATATTTTTGCAAATTTTTGCAGTTTGAACTCGCAACGAATGAATCCCTCTTTCTTTCGTGGTTGCACTAACGAGGTCACATAGCCCCGTATTCACAACGTGGGTTTAACTTAAACCGCTTACTAAACGTAGACTAAATTTATATTGGTCGCAATTAAATCATCTCTGCTGTCAAAATATCAATGATTTCGATCGCAAGTATTGTGTAGACAAACTCAATACGCCATAGTAATTCCAACGACAAAATTAATATTATTGAATCAATAATAATGTTTCATGTTGTTTATTTGATGTCCCATAAAGTTAGTCCATGTTTAGTATACTGTTTGCGTCAAACCTCTGTACAGAATATGGGCCTTCATGTACTTGGTGTGCACGGACAGGTGTTAACTGTAAACTACAATTAATTCAAATATCTTCATTGAATACCATTCAAAATTAATAAAATATCTCTAAATAATGTCAGATATCGTCAGAAACCTATTCACGTCTACATGATGTATGAGACTTTTTCATCGCAACTAGGGTTACATTCTTTGTTTTTGCTTAAATTATTTTGATATCGTGTCTTGCTTCTTCATAATCATGTTACCATGGTTACCGGTGGTAAATTAAAGAAACACATGAAAAAACATAATGCGGGCGAGGCAATCATGATGAGCAATTAGGTCAAAATCTTTCCGCCAGTTGTCCGAGAAATGGACTTAGCTGCATGAAAGGGAGCTCGGTGTAACAATCCGAGAATGTAGTTTACAGTAACGCACGGCATGACCATAAGCTTACAGCGCTGGAGTGACGTATATATCTGACCACGTGTTGAAGTGGCGGAGTTCTACTCACGTTTTGCTGGGCGATGCAGTCTGGTAGGAAGTCACAGCAGCACGGCTCAGCCAGAAGAGCTGTGGCGTTGCACGCTGTATTACACGAAGAGAGAGGGGAGTTGGAGAGAGGGGGAGAGAGAGGGAAAGGGAGAGGGGGAGAGAGAAGGGGAAGGAGAGAGAGAAGGGGAAGGAGTGGGAGAGAGGGAGAGAGAGAGGGGGAAAGAGAGAGAAAGAGAGAGAGAGAGAGAGAGAGATGGGGTGGAAAGGGTGGAAAGGGCCAGATGTAGAAAGACGGATAGATGAAGAGAAAAAGGTAGAGAGAACAAATTAATAATTTTATTTACAAAATATCATTCAGTAATGAACATCGGTCAATTTCAACATTGTCCATAAGGCCAACAGTCGACAAAATAAGAGACCACTGGTTCGTTTTGTTTGCTTTCGTGCTTTCAACTGGGTCAATAGTCGAATCCGAATTGATTATCGTTGAAATACTGTACTTCATACAATATGTAACCATGGTTACGGCTTGCATTGTCCTCAATGGTGATGGTTGTAACAAATAATTCATTTAAAGGTAGTGTATCCCTCTAACAGAAATTTCGCAAAAAAAAACTTTTCTTGAACCACACAACCAGCATATTCAATTTGTGAACATGAACCTCACTAGAAAAGTATAAGCTAATGCATTATGCATTATGCATTATGCATAATGCATAATGCATGAAACACGTACTTTTTTGTAGCTTGCCTCTAGTGGTCAGTTTCTGTATTCAATCTCTACTAACCCTTTGTCTGCCAGATGAACTGGTGCTCAATGCGTTTTGTATGTATTACTTGTGCGGAGATGCACCAATGGTAGATAAAGAGTTCCTATTGAATTGCAATTGGTATCAGAATATTTTCAGAATTGAAACTTTGGCATTGACAGGAAAGATAGAGGGAAAGAGGGGTAGAGGAAGGAAACGAGGGAATTGGATAACCAGTCTGAATGCAAGGATTACAGAGAGAGGTGCGGGTTAGCGGGAGGTGTAGCTGATTCAAACAGCTAGATTTGTGGCACTCCATGATCGCCTACGTCTCCAGATATGGCACTTAGATAGATGCATAGATAGATATATCAGTATATGGTTTGGTTTCTATATATGAGGGGATTTCCCTCCATATGGCACTGGTAAATCCATGTATATACCAAACAATCTATGCCATGTACGTGTCCTCCTTTACGATCTAGCCCCCCCCCCCCCCACACCAACATCCATCCCAAATTTTTCTCAAAGAAGCGGAGGTTCACAATATCTCACAATAACCTTTTCATAGTAATGGATATACAGGTAAACGTGCACTAGTTATCACCTGTAAAGAAAGACCACCTGTCTCCACTTCACCCCCACTCCCATCCCGAGCCATATGTATGTACAGTTGAGGCCAAAAGTTTACATGCACCCATGGAATTTAGTGAAATTTGTTCGCTTGCCAAACATTGTAAAATTTATTATTTTTTCAGAAATATAAATACTACCATGACGAATTTGGTATCAAATGAATGAGCATATTAAGTTATTTCACATGATTTGGATGCCGTTGGGATTAAATTACATTTCAGGTGGAATTTTCTTTGTAGAAAAAAGGAATAATCGTGCCAAATGTATTCTATTCTTTGTTATTATATTTTCAAACATCGTTTTATAGAAATATATAAATGTCAAATCTATGATATGTGATCTAAAATGTTTGTGTTGAGAACTTACTAGTATGAGATGTTTACGTCAAGTTTTTATTTTTAATTTGTCTAAAATATGAAGTTTTTTTTGGGGGGAAAAATGACACCTAAATATTTTTCAGTTCCTGTTGACAAAGCAATTTGCTGAAAGGGCATGACATACTCATTTGTTTGATATCAACTTCGTCATGATAGCACAAATATTTTATAAGATACAGTAAATTGTATGATGTTTCGCAAGTGTGAATTTTTCTTTGAATTTCTTGGGTGATTGTAAACTTCTGGCCTCAACTATATATATATAGAATAACTATTGTATACAGAACAACACAGCAAGGTACACAATCATAATGTACACGTGTGATATACGGATACTTCCCGAGCCATACAATGTGCAAAATAGAGGCACGCACTTCACATCAACGATGCTCATCCACGTACTCGTGAAGCTCATTGTGATGGTCATGCTATAAAGTTGACAGCTCTGAAATGAAGTCTGACCGGTGTTCCATCATGCTCGTTCTCCTAATTTACTCATCTACTATCGAGAGTGGAATGGTAGTGAAAGCTTTTCACTGTCATGACAACCATGACTACCAACATGACTGGTAGGCCAATCAACAAATTATTCCAACCTTCCCCTTACACACACACACACACACACACACACACACACACACATGCGCACACCCCTCCCGTTTACAATCGCTCATCCATATATTGTAGATATCAACAAAATGCTGGCCTGTATATTTTGACACAAATTAATGAGACGATGGACACTATATTAATGATGTTGTTAGATAATATCAGCTGTGTCTTATAATTGTCTTCGCTGACATGAACTGAGGGTCTAAATTCATTACTGAGCCATCACCCCACCGTGAGGCGCTTTACTACTGTAATGACAGAGGCTTGATTATACATGTGTATATCATAAAAAGATTTCCGACAACAAATTATTTATTGACAGATGGTCTCATGACTTTGTTCCTGCATCATATTTCACGTAATTATACAAATAATAACCTATTTTTATGATTTTTGAAACAAACTCTCATGATTGTGTACGCACCACCCGGAATGATATTGCGGAGGTAGAGTTTGCCCACCCCACCACACAGGCGAACACACACGCACACACACACACACACACACACACACACACACACACACACCCACACACATACACACACTGTATCTAATCGATACAACCACTTTATCTGTTCTTTTTTATTTGCATTGTTTTTTCCCCTGTAAAATCACTAAACTTTGTTTGACATCCGGTGTTTTGCGCCCGGTTCCATATCCGCCTTAACATGAAAAGTAAAATCAGGAAAAAAGGGAATCGCGAATCCGGCTTGACTTTCAAACATAGACACATTTTTAAATTCTTCACTGTTTAGCAACTTTTCCTCCTGTCAGATATTGAAGATATAGGAGACCCAAATTTTACATGTTCTACTCGATTCACGCTTCCATGTTAAATTTGATCCAATAAAATGATAACGGGGTGCCATCATCACATGTAAAGATGTAACGTCTGGGTACTTGACTTAGTTGTTTTCAAGTGTAATTTTGAATGAAATGGTTGACAATTTTCAAATTTAATACTTGTCAAACCTTGATAGATCAAGACATTTTCACTTCCGATGAGATGCCATCGACGATTAATGAAATTTGAACAAAAGATAACAAGAGTGTTAGTGAGGATTCAAAAATGGAGCGTACAAATAAAACTCGGTTCACAGTCAGCTTTTAACGGAAACAACCCAATCTCACTGTATCTTTTGAGCCAACATGAACAAGATGGCTCGTCAAACACAGTAAAGTAATTATTCTTACAAACATAATCATCTCTCAGTTATTAACAGGAAACGAGTTTGTCATTTTTACGATTTTTTTTTTCGTAAAAGCTTAATACAACTTTACAGCATGCGAAATATTCCGTGAGCATATGTGTTGCTATGGAAACAATAACAATCCGTTAAAATTAAAAGTTGTTTTTTATCATGAGTTCATTGGTGCATTTTCCAGTAAAATTCTGAAATTAATCGTTGTTCTTTATAACAAGTAGAACGCATTGAACATGTGTTGAGGTTCTTCTTAAAAATAAAAAACTAATGTTTATCATTAATGTTTACCACAACACCTACATAATATTCTATATTTATATCTTTATGTCCTTATCACAACATGAAATGCTCACGTTGTACCACATGCCCCTGAGCTGTACTGATAATGTACACGGAGAGCGAATGATAATGTGTACCACCGTTTGACTGCCTTGTCTCAATGATGGCATATTGGAGTAACCGAATTAATTAATTAAATTGATATGGCGTATGGAGAAATAGGATGCGCATCATCATCTAGCCAAAGATAATGTAATATCTAATCTGATGTCTATTCTAATATATTTTCCGTGCTGCTGAAAACTTCTGGGAACCTTTCATGTTAGAAATCACCTTAAAAGGAAACAGTTATGGTGTAATCGTCCTCTACAAAACTTGTTCGCATCTAAGTGCGGGTCATCGTGATTACAAGTGTAATCTAAATATGATTGTAATCTAAATGTGATTTAAACATGTGTGGTCCGTTCACCTTTGGCGCTGACCGGTTGTCGCATATTTGTTTTTTACACCAGAGTTCTACCATAATCGCGATAAAATTCAAGAAAACCGGCGGTGAATTAGTCTAACTCGTTAGCGCACACGTACGCAGCCTACGCCGATAAGGTGCTAATGCATTTTGGTATCCCACTAATTTTATGAATTTGAACCCTAAACCTAACCCTGACCCTACCTGACCCTAACCCTAAACCTAATTCTAAACTCATGCATATAGCTAGCAGTCAGCATGCATAGCAGGATCAGCTAGCTCAGCAATCTAAATTTGCCGCGACGGTGCGAGTTAGACTCATCCACCACCTGTTTTCTTTAATTTAATCGCGAGTATGGCAGAACTCTGGTGCAAAGAAAAAAAAATATTTGCGT
Source organism: Arbacia lixula (assembly GCA_963669155.1). NCBI lineage: Eukaryota > Metazoa > Echinodermata > Echinoidea > Arbacioida > Arbaciidae > Arbacia > Arbacia lixula. Next base: position 5,801,972 of record OZ022584.1, on the reverse strand, counting down.
CCGGTTGAAGTCTTGACGCTTCATGTCTTAATTGGCGTTGGCATTTATACTATCGTCTTGTTGGCTCGCGTCTTGACACACGTAGACTTGTTGGACCGACACATGCTCTAGTGACAATGCTCATTACACCAGTCCACACACCACACCTCAGCTAGTACAAGCCTGGATCTAAGAATAGGTTTAACCTTGACTCTGACCCTTACCTAACATAAAAATGAACTACTCCAAAAACTGTGGCCCGTTTGAGAGTACTGGCCGTGGTGCATGCAAAACTATTCTCTATTATTACAGCGTTGTAACCATGAAAACCCATTAACACCTGAAACGTTTGAACCTAAACCACCTCCTGAAGGTAATTATATCAGTAGTTCTGGATGAATAAACCTGGCTGATTGAGTTATGGTCAGCCATCTAAGACGGACCTATAATATGTCTTTTGACAAAATAAAACGCGTGAGGACGTGTTGCCATAACAGGACGTCAAATAACTGTATCCCTATCACACGCATCAGCGGGTCGTTTCTTACCTGAACATTCAGCAGTTATTGTGGAGTCCTTGTTGCAATTGCATGACGTCCTCTGACACGTGATCCCCGTCTCACAATCTGGCCCTCCTGAGCACGTGTCTGTAAGGAATCATGGGAAGGCAGAATAACATGAATCATGTAAAGGTAATTAACATAAATCATGCAGGGAAGGTAAGTAACATAAATCATGGAAAGGTAATTAACATGAATCACGGGAAGGTAATTAACATGAATCACGGGAAGGCAATTAACATGAATCATGGGAAGGTAATTAACATGAATCATGGGAAGGTAATTAACATAACTACAGGGCGCTGTTGTAGAGCAGTTTTTCAACTGAACGGCCTACTCTGTATTTTTTCAAGAAAACATAAATAAATAAATAAATCATGGGAAGGTAATTAACATAAATCATGGGAAGGTAATTAACATGAATCGTGGAAGGTAAATAACATGAATCATGGAAAGGTAATTAACATAACTACAGGGCGCTGTTGTGGAGCAGTTTTTCAACTGAACGGCCTACTCTGTATTTTTCAAGAAAACATAAATAAATAAATAAATCATGGAAAGGTAATTAACATAAATCGTGGGAAGGTAATTAACATGAATCATGGAAAGGTAATCAACATGAATCATGGACAGGTAATCAACATAAATCATGGGAAGGTAAATAACATGAATCACGGGAAGTTGATTAACATAAATCATAGGAAGGTAATTAACATGAATCGTGGAAGGTAAATAACATGAATCACGGGAAGGTAATTAACATGAATCATGGGAAGACAATTAACATGAATCGTGGGAAGGTAAGTAACATAAATCATGGGAAGGTAATTAACATAAATCATGGGAAGGTAATTAACATGAATCATGGGAAGGTAATTAACCTAAATCACGGGAAGGTAATTAACATGAATCATGGGAAGGTAATTAACATGAATCATGGGAAGGTAATCAACATGAATCATGGGAAGGTAATTAACATAACTACAGGGCGCTGTTGTAAAGCAGTTTTTCAACTGAACGGCCTACTCTGTATTTTTCAAGAAAACATGAATGAATAAATAAATAAAGCATGGGAAGGTAATTAACATAAATCATGGGAAGGTAATTAACATGAATCGTGGAAAGTAAATAACATGAATCATGAGAAGGTAATTTACATGAATCATGGGAAGGTAATTAACATAAATCATGGAAAGGTAATTAACATGAATCATGGGAAGGTAAATAACATGAATCATGGACAGGCAATTAACATGAATCATGGGAAGGTAAATGACATGAATCATGGGAAGGTAATTAACATGAATGATGGACAGGTAATCAACATAAATCATGGGAACGCAGAGTAACATTAATTACGGGAAAGTGTGTAACAAGTTTTAAATGAAGTCGTGGTGTTCAGTTGGGGGGGGGGGGCTTAAAGAATGTATGTTTGTGTGTGTGTGTGTGTGTGTGTGTGTGTGTTTGTGTGGGTGGATGGATGGATGTGGGTGGGTGAATATGAGGGAGATAGGGAGAGAAGAGAGTGAGATAGGAAGAGAGAAAGAAAGAGAGGGGAGGCAAAGAAAAGAGAGAGAGAGAGGGGGAGGGGGAGGAGAGAGGGAAGGAAGAAGAGAGGAGAGATAGGTACAAATATTGATTGATTGAGAGAGATAGAGGACGCCGTTTTCTGTTTTACCCCGTGGCCTGGACAATTTCCCGTTAAATTACAAGCCTGGTGATCACAGAGTCTATTCCATATTACGGTCAACATGGCCGTGGAGGAGAGAGTGACGGAATGGGAGCGCGAAAGAATTTCGCAGTACTGATTTAGAAGTCAATATTTGTTTTTTGAAGCATTGTCTATCAATCAACTCAAATTGTCCGGCATAGACATTCGATGTGTGTGTGTGTGTGTGTGTGTGTGTGTGTGTGTGTGTGTGTGCATGTGTGCGTGTGTGTGTGTGCATGTGTGTATTTTGTACAAATGCATGTATCTGTGTGTATATGCTCTTACGTTGAATTTAATTGATTAGATTTGAAGTAACGCATGATGATCACTCGGGTCCATGTTTCTTTTCTCATCCCACAATAGGCTATGACATATGAACGGATGTGAAAAGTGTACTTTTGTTATCATACTATCAAAGGCAATATAGTTCAAATGTTCAAGTGAGCAAGAATTGTCTTTTAGGTGACTTTCAAAATGTTTATAATTGCTATACAATTTCTGCAGATCAACAAAATACCGTGTGTCTCAAAAAAACTATACACTTTTGAAATGGCTCCTGAATAAGAAATATTTAATTCTGGAGAAAATGATTTGCATGTATGGATAGGTTATGGTCTCAACTTTCATCTGACACCAACATGTTCAAAAATAATCCTTGCTTTAATGAGCACTGCTCACTTCTGTAAAGGGTATGAAAATTAGGCTGCGCAGGAATTAGCTTTTACTTAATAACCAGATTGGGATTATGTAAATGCATTACTAAAATACATTTTGTCGAAATATAAAGGAATGTCTCAGCTACTGGCTGCCTATTCTTCAGGTTATCCATTGACCTAAAGAATAAATTGCCGGCATCTTTGACATTTTTTTTCGACAACCCATAATTGAAAATTCAATGTTACATAATCCCCATCTCTCGCATAATTGGAATGTTAATTCCTGCGCAGCCTAATTTTCATACCATTTACAAAAGTGAGTAGTGCTCATCCAAGTATGAATTATTTTCAGAGGTTTTCGTGTTGAGTCGACAAGCTATCCATACATATAATATTTTACCCCCAGAACCGTATATTTCTTAATTGGCCGCCATTTCAAAAGTGTATAGTTTTTTTGAGACACACGGTATAATGAATAACGTACAATAACTTCGCTTATTGAACGTAAGTGAAATTCAGTTGTTTAATCAATAGTGCGGAACAATAATGTTTAATATTTGTAAACACAATTATGATCTCAGTCTGTAGGGAAGCTAGTACCATTACCGTGTCCTTGATAATTTAAAGAATTCAGATTCGAATCTTGGCACGCTAGAAGAGGCACATTTACAGAGGAGAGTGCTGTTGATAAACTTACCTCCTATAGAGGTCACTTCATAAGACGCCTTACGTTCTTGATGTAAACGTGTCAGTTCATACATGTATACATTATGCAGCATGAAAAACAATCAACGTGATCACTAAACCTCAACGTTTGTAACAAATAAATTATTACGCTGGCAGACTCACGAACCGATGAATGATTGCTTTTCGAATTATACGTTTTTGTAAATTGGTAATTCCATTATTTTGGGTTGCAGATACGTTACCCCGGGCAACAATATGATGTATTAAACCTATCAGACATGGAAGTATAATTTGATTGATGTTTATTCTTGGATCGGGCTTAGGCAGCATGTTTCTAATCAATGGATGTCATGTTTCCACGATTTGAAAGCTCAATAGACCCATGCAGTTTTGTCGTTACGTCCCGAAACAGTTCTAGTAGACATAACTTCGTAGTCATGTCGACCAACAAAAGGGGGTGAGGGGAATTGATGCTTTTTTGTGCGCGCAATCGGAACTTTTTTCACAAGTAATACACACACACACATACATACATACACACATGCACGCACACACTCACACACATACACACACACACACGCACGCACACACACACATACACACATACACACAGTTTGCCTGTCACACAATAGAAAATGCATTAATCATCGTGATATAGCAAATCAACGGTGAATCAAACAGGCCCTGTTTTACCACGACATCTTGTCTTAATTCGCCAGGATTCATCAGCAGATTAATGTACTTGAATGCAACTCGAAGCGGGTGAATGACATCCGCAACGGAAATATAGACAGCGATCTGCGACGCGGTTGCACCATGTGGTGAAACGCCGCGCGGTGTATCTTTTCACATGGTCAGCAATGCGTCGACTGTGCAGAACGGTGGCAGAAAGTAGTTGCCGGGGTCTGCCATTTTGTCCATACAGGGCGGGAGGAAGGGTGGTAAGAAAAGCACGATCTATCGTTGGTTTAGAGTTACTATGTGGATTCTGTCCCCCGTCAAATCACTCCTTACACACACACACACACCATACACACAAACACACACACACGCACACACACATACACACACCATACACACACACACACACTCACACACACACACACACACACACGCACAAGCACATACGTTTTTTTCAATAGTATTTTTATTCAGTTCCATTCAAGTGATGCATGAAGCCGCAATTCCATCGGATATTACATTTTTTTTTACATGATTAGGCTACATATAATAAGATTACAATAAGCTGGTAAAGACTAAAAAAGTCAAGAGAAAATAAAACAGAATTATATTTTTGTTCATATTATACATACATTCTAGTTTTTCTTTGTGCTCTAGTCGTCTCACAGTATAAATAAAATTAAGGGTGAATAAACAAAAAAAATCATCTTCTTATTTTTCCTTTCTGCTAATAGTCGCACAATGATGTTAAATCACATATAATTTCATTTAGTTAATGAGAACAATTAAATATATTTTAGTGAACTTACAAATGAATGGAACCGCAAAATATATCAATATATGCGTGTGCCCCCCACTTCCTATGTGCTCACATACACACACATACATACACACACACACACGCACACACACACACATGCACCCTAACCATAACCCTCCATTGGGTGTGCCTCCCCCCCCCCCCATACACACACCTACACGCGCACACACACCATTACATTATTTCTTCACTGCATGGTTTACATACACACACACAGACACACAGACACACACACACACACAGTCATTTCACGGCCTAAACCGGGGGCTATCTCTTTTAGAGCGGCATAATACGTTGCTACATCCATTATGTTTTTTTATTCAGAATAAAAGACACAATACTTTGATCGGTTTGGAGAGCGCAAACTCATTACGAAATTACTTATAATCAGTTGTGAGTGGGTAGGTAGACGGTAGGCTTCGTCCTTGTCATCACCCTGAGCACAACACCAGCTTCAATCCCTCATCAATTCGCTTTCCTATGTTGAGCGCATAAGCAGGGACATGGTTTATGCTCTGATAGTAAATACACGGAGGTTCGTGCAATGGTAATAAAGCATTTTCGTAATACATTCACAATTTATCACATTCACCTGAAATGCTAGTGATTCAGGATCAATGGATGGGATGCACTCTGATTCTATTACTTCTTGCTAGTCGCAAGGGGGTTACCATTAGTCATTTGAAGGACGTTTTATCATTTATTTATTTGTGTCTCGGTTATAACATGCTTTGGATAACAAACCGTAGTGACACCCGCTAATGATCACAATGTAACATACAGATACGTTGATGAAATATATTATGGACATAAAGAAGAACATTATTTTCCACTGCTTTAACTCTTGAGTGCGTTTCACGTGTGCAAAATACACCAATGGCACATTAGTATTTAATTACATGATCGACGGGAAGGGTAATACCTGAAAGGTATGCAGACATTTTTTTTTAAAAAACATAGATATATTTGGAAAGAAATTTGAGGCATACACCCAGTAGTAGTAATAAAAGCTTTCCCAAATGTTCCCGGTCCTGCTAATGATTGAGAAACAAGTCAGATAACAATCTTTGGAATCTACTGCTCACCGGGCAGCGACTTCACCTCAAGTTATTTCTACTCCATGGATTAAGACACAATGCCGACGATAGATATATTCTTTAAATTGGTAACAGCTTCTCATTCCGCATGTTCATTATTCCTATGGTCCGTTATTCCGAAGGTTTGATGTTCGAGATTGAAATGAGGTTCATTAGGCAGAAAATGCAGTTGGGCTCGTTAATCCGATAAAATAGACAAGTTTCGTTAATTCGAAAATAGTTACTATACCGTTTTCTTTTCTTCGCCCTTAAAGCGCCATTGAGGCCATTTGCACTGGTCATACACACGATTCCAATGGGCAGTATGGAGCGTGGAAAAGAATGACCTAAGTTAATTTCATCTTCGGATCAATGAACCCTGTCTATATTCAAAATAAACAAGGCCTACTTCATATTTCGGATTTACGATAAGTTTTTAATGTTTGGATTAACCAACGCTAATTCATGTTGGGATTAACTAAGTTTAGGAGTAACAAACCGTCGGATTAATACAACAAAGTTCTGATGAACGCATCCTATTCTACTCTTGGATCGACGAGCGCCCGTGTATACGAATGATATGTGTTCGGAATAAAAAAAAAACCTTCGGAATAAAAAAAAAAACTCCGGAATAAGGAGCCTTCGGCATAAAGAACCTTCGAAATAACGAACCTTTGGAATTACGAACTTTCGGAATAACGGGCTTTCGGAATAACGAACATCAATCCCTAGAATTAACCCGGCAGAAATACCACCTACGCTTATAACGCGATAAGGTAAACAAATATAATGACTTACCTTGTGCTTGACACGTGATAGAAACCAAGATCACCAACAGTACCACACAGCCCTGACAAAAGAGGAAAAAGTTAAGTTAGGGGCAGGATATCGTTTGTAATGTAATGATCATAATTGTGCAGCATGGTCAGCATAAATTATGCAATGGCGAATGCTCACGCAGAGATGATAGCGAAATATCTTAACACATTCCTTTAAATAAATACAATGTACCGAGGCTGTATAATTTATTCAGAGGTCTGTTGAAGCACGCCCTTCTTTTCTTTTTGTCAATTAGTCAGTTATTTGTGTAATCTAAGATGCAATTTTATAATTTACATTGTAAGTAGACATAGAAGTAAATGTAAAATGTAAATTTAAGTCTTTTCCTTATCAAGCGCATTGAGAATTCCTTTGGTTTTGAAATGCTCTATATAAGAAACATTTGTAAATATTATTATATATAAAATTTTACAAAATAATCTGATTAATCATATCCTGGAATGACCTTCACAAACAAGTCGTTTACAAACATGACAAGGGTAGTTCCTATCTAAATAAAAAAGGAAGGAAACTGGAATGAAGTGGACCATCAATGGATGTTTATTACATCTAATGCCCAAGTCACACGACAGTCACAGTCTGACAGTTGGACTAAAATCCCCTATAGCTGCGACTACTGCCCAAACACTTGCCGACCAAAATCTCAAATTATGTCACGCCAATTGGTTGCAATACATTGAACTGTCGCGCAGTCCGCGAGTGGTACACCAACATTCGTCGGTGGTTATCGATGATCGGCGTTTGGTTACCACTCGGCTAACTGCAGTTTGTCAAACGAAAACTACCACCAAACCACTGGTAATCATTGTGCGATCGGTCCGAGGCCTGTTGCCAACATTGGGGCAATCTAACTCGCCGATCATTGACAACCTTTCACCGACTACCAAATCTCCTCTACGACCCCTACCAACTAACTATCCACCGATGAAAAGTTGTCGGCAGTCGGCAACTGGTTGTACCTCATTTGTAATTGGGGTTTAATGCTGATATCGTGTCACGTTGCATCCACATTTTCTGCCGTATTACATTAATTCCATTCAGATTGTACCTTAGACAAAGAGCCACGTCTAACGCAAGGTAGGAGAGTTGGCGTTAGTACGGGTACGTAATACATTACACACGTCCTGTTAGAGCTCTTCACTGTGTTTACTCCGTAACCACGGTAACCTACGACAGGCGAAGCGGGTCTTCGTACTGCTTATCTCGCGGTACATCGGCCGTCGAGACCACATCAGTCTGATATGCTTCATGTGAGATACAGATTGTAATCTACGGTGGCAAGTTTAGTGTCCGATGATATTCAAATTTGGGCAGGTCGACAGACTATAGGTTCGTTCACGCGGGAAGCGGTTTCCCGCAACGGCTTTTCGCAGTAAACATGTTACTAGAGATGTCAGAAGGTTTCCCCACTTCACCAACGAGGCTGACCACCTTAGCTACGCAAGATCGGTACATGGAGCGAATTACATCGTTTCATTCCACGGGAAATACTAGCAACAAAGAACCTCAATTGAGCAAAATCAATGACAATGAAGTTATCATGTTTGTAACAAGGTAAAAAAAAAATCACACAGATGCATTAATTATAAGACGTTTTAAACATTTCAATAGTAAGTACACTACAAACGTAGTTAGGGTTTTATTTCTGTTCTACGTCAAAAATACAATCTTGTCAGTAATAAATGAAAATGATTTCATCTGAACTGCTTTTAAACTATGTGTGTTTGAGTATCTTATTATATCACAACAGCAGCGGGAGAAAAATACAAATTAAGTTCTTATTATGTTTAATGAGTAAAAATAAAATCAATGATAAGTCGTAAAAATATATATAATGATGATTTGTATCTATACATGTACACAGTCATTTTCTCTGTGTTCCCTCTGTCTGTCCGTCTGTCTATTTGCCTTTCTCGCCCACTCTCTCTTTCTTTCTCCCTGACTCTATTTTCACTCACACTCTCACTCACTCTGTTTTCTTACTCAACTTTGTGCTATTCGCTATGTCTTTCGCTGATTCTGCGTTACATGATGTACTTTGTTCTTTACCACTGCGTATAATTATTTGGCTGTTATTTCACAATTTCATCGGTGTTGTAATAATCACATAATCTGTCAGAATTCGTGTAGTCATCCTCGAAGCACAGGCATGTTACCACCTTGAGAATTGCCGCATTTTACTTCCTGCTTGGCCCATCATAAAGTCTTAATAGTCCCATTTACACTGGCCAGCAAAAATCGCGATTTTTCTAAGATCGAGATCTTTGGGTGTAACTTGCTAGGCACCTTTCACCCAAACAACCAAAACATCGCCCCAGAAAAATTACTTTCCGGAGTGTGATTTTTTGAAACTTCGTGTGAAAAATCACGAAGTTTGCCAGTGTAAATGGCGAGCGTAGAAAAATCTCGATTTTTGCCACGTGACTTGCAGCACTCCCGGCGGGTTGACTTGATCTTTCTCTGTTACCCGCTCCACTTATGATGTCATAATAACCATGTAGCGCGCCGGTCTCCTTTGGATGACTGGTGGACATGCGCAGTACCTATAAAAAAATCGCAATGTTTCAAATCGCGGTTTTTTTGGGTAAATCGAGATTTTAAAAATCGCAATCTTAGCAAGTGTAAATGGGGCTAATGAGGGATATAAAACAAATATACTCCACCTCCAGCTCGAGGCACCTGTGAAACCTTTGAGCATTCGGTCCCTTCCATTTTCACTCTCGAGGCGGTACATATTTGTATACAAATTTGTGGTTCACATATCATTATAATAATAATTATTTCCTTCGATGATTTGTATTACTATCATTATACATACCATGTTTTGTTTCACAGTCATGTGACTTCTTGTTTGGGTGGCAGTGTGATATACAGTCCGGTCCTCTCTAATTTATACGGGATTTTTTTTTTAATTATGGACGATGTCTATGGGCTTTCTGTGTTAAACTTGTATTCGAAAAATGTTATATATCCGTATTGATATGAAATGTGCAAAATTGTTGTCAGAACGTGAATCTTAAAGCAGTGCAAATTGTAATAAAGCATTCAAATTGTATGCATATGTGGACCAACTGTTGATATTCTCCAAAGGTTTAGCATAATTGTATCAGTAGCGTTTAACATATGGAAACATGTTACTTGTCGATCATAAGCCATCATGTTACATAGCTGTACATTTTGTTGAATGTGATACACATAAACGTTTCTCCGATCCACAAATCAATAATTGCGATTGAAAGTTCTGATGTCAAGATTTTCTAAGTGGCATATGTCATAACTCTCACATGTCAATTGATTTGAAAGTTCCGCAAATGTTTTTTTTTATATTTATAGTTTTTATTGAAAATCAACACAAATCACAATATTTACGTATGATTAACAAGATTAAAATAACTTTACAAGATAAAAAAAACAACAACAATAAGAGGCAGAGAAACGTGCAAGCAATAAATATGTGCACCTCAAGAGCAGAGCCAATACCGAGATTGTATTACAATAACAAATGAATAAAACAGAAGTCCAAAATCCAGACCGATCTACAAGGCAAAGAAAAGAAATACATAACACTTTCAAAATCTAGTCTTACTCATAGATTCCAGTACTCTCTCTCTCTCTCTCTCTCTCTCTCTCTCCCCCTCTCTTTCACCCTAACACATTCACTTATCTCAACCTTGATACCACCCCAACCTCACGCTCAAAAATCCTTCACGAACCAGCCTCCCCCTCTCTCCCTCACGTTCCCTCCCTAAATCACTACAAAGCTTTTCAAACACTCATCTATGTCTTGTTGCCCGATCCACGGAAAAATCTATTGATTAATAAACAAAGGTCAAAAGGTCATATTGGCTCTGATCGAGAAGGGCACTATGCTTGCAGGCAGCTAATACAAAGTACAGTGTACATGTAACATGTACGTAAATACAATAGTTCACATACATCATACTTCAAACTTACAGGGGAAAGGAGGAATTTTTTCAGTGCAGGGGTAACAAAATATTTAAGGAATGTCGAACCACTATTTTTGGAAGTGAATGTTAAGTTTGTTTCGTTTCTTGGCTAAATAGAATTCTGTCTCCTTATATTTTCTCACAAAAGATTTGAAACGAACAACATTTGGAAGATTACCATTAAATTTACAACAATAGATATGGTATTTTAGCAACAAAAATAGAAAGGTTAGAAAATTATCATTGTAAATACCAAAAAGTTTTTCGAAATTAGAGATATTGATGTTGTCATTACATCTTTGATTAATCAATGTGAGAAGATCTTGCCAAATAGGAATTACTTTATCACAGTCACAAAACAGGTGTACCATTGTTTCTTTTTGTTCATCACAAAAAGCATAATAAGGAGAATCTTTTCGTTTGATCTTAAAAAGAAAACTATTTAAGGCAATTGCATTGTGGAAAATTTTAAAATAAAACGACCGTAGTTTAGAATCAATTGTACAGAGAAAATTTGAGTTGTGGATCTTATCCCAACGAATGCTAGGAGGTATTGGAAGATTGTTTTGCCAAAAAACATATCTCTTGTCGGGACTAAAGCTACCAAGTAATAAGCAATAAACATTCTTGGGAACCTTTTTTAAGCTCAGTAATTTCAAAACCACTGTATCATGCACACCAACAATGTCAGTATCACAATTTTCCAACCAATCATTTGGAATGTTCTTAATCAAAAAAATAAACTTCCTCCTATCTGTAGAGGGAACATTAAAATCTAGTACAAGTTCCTCAAAAAGTTTGTGCCCAAGAAGAGGAGGGTTAAACAAATCAGAGATAGTATAGATATTTTTAACAAACCAGGATGGGTAATAAAAATATTGCTTGGACTTAGAGCGAATACATCTGTTATACCAAATAGATTGACACGCACTCAATTGAGAATACTTTGAATCATAAAATTCGATGGTAGCATTTTTTCGAAACAAATACCAACAACGAAGTGAATCAGCTAGTTGTATATTTTTCAAAGAGTTCAAAATACTTTAAGGTGCATGAGCTTTCAATAATAAAGATACATCAGGATTAAACTTTTCTAAGAAAGATAGTTCAATAGCTTTCCAAAGAGAATTATAACTGTCGTCAAGTAAATTTCTTACCCAAACCATCTTTAGAGCAATAGAAAAATTAAGAGGGTCAATCATTCTAAGACCAGCTTCATTTTAATCATTACACATGACCCTTCTCTGCACCCTGTCTCTGCCTCCATTCCATATGAAATTATAAAATATCTTGTTCAATTCCTTGAAAAGGGAATTTGGAATTTTAACACAAAGAACAGAGAAAAGGTATATTAGTTGAGGTAACATAAAAGTCTTGATCACACAAACTTTACAAATAAGAGAAAGATTTCTCGAACGCCAGGAATTAATGCTTTGCTTGATATGTTTTAACTTTACCTTATAGTTCAAATCAAAAATAGAACTTACATTTAAAGACAAATTTACTCCTAAACATTAAAACTGATTCACTTTCCATGTGATACCACGATTTATGGGGGGAATGTGTTAGCAGTCCTTTTTGGAACCAATCCATATTGCTTCAGTTTTGTTAACATTAATTTTAAATCCAGAATAAAGCCCAAACTTATGAAGGGTATTGAAAAGATAAATAAAAGAATTATCAGAACCATCTAAAAAACACACAGAGTCATCTGCAAATAAAGATATCTTAGCCTCTTGATCACCTATAGGAATACCAATAATTTGATCATGTTGGCGTATCAAAAGGGCCATTATTTCAATAACAAATATAAACAAATAAGGAGATATGGGGCAACCTTGGAAAATACCTCTCTCCATGTTTATACACTCTGTTAAGAAACCATTATTTATAACATAGCTTTGACGAGCCGAATATAAAGTTGTAACAGAACTAATAAAAGTTGCACCAAAATTGAATTGTTCTAAGGTTTTGAATAAAAAATCATGAGAAACACTATCGAAGGCTTTCTCAATATCAAGTAAAATAATTGATCCTTGAATATCATTGCGCTCTGTATACTTTATATATCCAATATCAAACGAATGTTGTGACCAATGTATCTATCTTTCATAAACCCAGATTGATCAGGATGGATAAGATCATGTAAACAACGTTTTAAGTGGTTAGCAAAACATTTGGCTAAAATTTTGTAATCAGTGGTCCATAAGGTAATAGGTCTATAGTTTTTGATAAATAAAGGGTCTTTGTCTTTCTTAGGAAGGGGAGTTATAATACCATTTCTCTCGGAAGCAGACATAGAACCACTACGTAATGAAAAATGAAATGAATCTAATAGCATATCACTGATATCAGGCCAAAAAGCAACATAAAATTCAACAGGCAAATCGTCAAATCCAGGAGTTTTGTTCGATTTCATAGATGTGATAACTTCAAACAGTTCTTTTTTGCAAAGCGGAGAATCCAAACGTTTTTTATCATCTTCATTTAATTTAGGGATTGTAATATTGTCAAAAATATTTTCAATACTATTTGGTTCAGAAGTGGTGCTATTGAAGATGTTTGGAGAAGAGTATAACTTACAATAAAAATCATGTATATTTTTCAAAATGTCTTTTGAATTTGTTACTATGTTATTATCATTGTCTTTCAATTTATTGATATTTTTCTTCTGCCAGGCCCTGTTTTCTAGATTACAAAAATATTCGCTACTCTTTTCACCCTCCTCTAACCATCTTACTCTCGATCTAATTATCAAACCCTTAGTTTCAAATTCAAAAATTTTATTTAATTTGTTTTCTAACTCTTCTAACTGTAAAAAGAGAGGGTCATCAAAAGTAACCTGAAGGTTCCGCAAATGTTGACAACTGCACAGGAGTGTATCCCATTTGAAATGCAACCATTATTACATGTATAACGTTCTGTAAATAGACGAACATTAGAGGTGTATTGACTTGCAACAGAAAGGAACATAAAGTGACTTTTATATAAGTATATATATACACACACACACACTTATATATATATATATATATACGTAGTGCAAGATAGGCGTAAAGTGCAGTAAACCATATTATAGAGTAAAATCCACAGATCGATATGCATACATATATAGGTATAGATATTTGTATATATATATATATATATATATATATATATATATATATATATATGTGTATATATATATATATATATATATATATATATATATATATATAAATATATACATTATGCATATGTATACATATAAACATATATGGGTGCGTGTGTCTAGTATGTATTTTTGGGGGAGTCGTCTATAAGTCTTTTCCCTGCAGATGATAAACTGTCAATGTGATTTTGAACAAAGCAATATAATCGACGCAATTAGGTTACTGTTGTACGTAGGGATGATTCTAGTCTAATAAGTTAGTGAATATATTATGAAGGGGGAACATTAAGTCTGAGAGTGTACATTTTTCAGCTAATATTCCAATTCTACGTTACTGGTACATTTGAATGAAAATATGGCCTCGTCTTTCGGTCGATTCTTTCTATTACATAATTTCGATGAAATCTTTAACATGGATACACTATATAAGGTTCCCAGCCCATATTAACAATATGACAACCTCAAAATGAAATGAGCCCATCTCGAAAAATATGATTATTTTTACAGGTTTAGTATCATAATTTACTTGTGCTGTATATGGATGAGTGATTGGCTTGAACAAAGATGACGTCATTGGAAGCCGTTTTGGATTTTCTTTGACACATAACGTAATATTTGGAAAGTCAAAGCATGCATGTTTGCTATTTTTTTAAACACCTAACTTCGGCGCCAGTATGGAAATATTATGTCTAAATTGAGTCATAGCTGATTGCTGAACAATGTCATTATCATGTCCCAATACCAACGGGTAATTGTAAGATATTTCAGCTCCATCATTATGCCCTGAGATTGTCATCAAGACCCATAATTGCTTTTCTAATTTAGAGTAATCCTATCAGCTCACAAAGGCGAAGTCACAGAGCATTGTCTATGCATTATGCACGCATAATTGACGCGCCCTTGAGAGAGGAAGGAAAGAGAGGGAGAGGGAGAGATGTGAAAGGGGAGATAGGGAAGAGAATGAGAGAGGTGGATAGATAGATAGAAATATATCGATAAATATATAGCTAGACCATGAAATACCCACTTTTCGTTTCTTGGGTTATCCTCCATTTAGAATAGATATGAATAAATCATTTCGCCGGTAGGATAAGGGGACGAGAAGGAATACGGGTGTGGAGAAAATCAAAGGGAGAGAGAGAGCGAGAGAGAGAGAGAGAGAGAGAAAGAGAGAGGAAGAGGAGGAGAAAGAGGGGGGGGGAGAGATGGGGCAGAAAGAGAGAGAGAGGCTGAGGAAGAGAGAGGGGGAGGGAGAGAGAGGGGGGGGGAGAGAGAGAGAGAGAGAGAGAGAGAGAGAGAGAGAGGGGAGGGAGGGAGAGAGAGAGTCAGAGAGGGGTATCGCACCTCACACAGCGCTCCCGGGTTCTCTTGCGGGCAGGCATCTGCCATGTCTGCAGTCATCTGCAAGCGTTCACCGAAACTCGTATGACGGGTGATATGAGGGTAAAATAAACCTTTCGACTATCTTTATTCAGTGAATTAAAACAATGACAGAGTACAAATCTTAACGTTTATGTTCTTCCTCTTGTCAGGCTCTGCTCTCTGTCGATCTTTTTCCACTTGCTTAATGCCAATGGATAAATAACAACTTGCAGTTGGCGGGACATGATGTGGTATTTTTCCTTTTAAATTTGCCCTTTCTCCTTGCTGATTTACATAGGACCACTAGAAGTAACGATTTGTGTTTGATGAAGTGGTGGGGCTATTACTAAATATCAACGTTTTGTTTGTTCTGTAACGGCTGCGCCTTTTATCTGATTTCATGGATTATCCTATGAAAACTCAAACAGGGCGTGTACACATCTTCTTCACCCTCCCCCTTCTGGCCAATGAACAGTATCGCATTTTCTCTCGAAAACCACATTTTCTTTCGAAGTAGGGTGCCCGCGGCGATACGAAGCGTATTTACCATCGTTCAAGATGTTGCTTTGTAAATCCTGTTTTTAATTCACTGCTGTTATTTTGAATGGACAATGGACAATACATGGACAATACATAAATTTAAGACCATTGGTAAGGAGATTGCTCACGACCACCTTTGTGAAGGCTTTTTGTCTTCTCAGTACAGTATACAAAATTATAAGAGGAAAGTGCATCTGTGACATCACAGCTTTAACATCGAGTTGCCAATTTGCCTCCCCAAAATGGCAATGTTCGTATCATTGAAACGCTCACCATTTTTTTTTCATTAGTTGTCCAATTGTCCTCAAACCTTTTTTGCTCTGCTTATCAGATTTGTCTGATCCTATTGAGAGCAACATATGTTTGGTCTGGAGTTGCTCTTTAACCAAAAGCATCGACAGCCCTCATCTCAGTAGTTCACTGCATGTTGTTCACCCTACGCTCACCTGTGATGCAATGACTTGAAATGACCTCCAGTCAGGAAGAATATCGATTAGAGTAATTATTGATAATTAACGATGCCCTGATTGGCCAAGGTCAGTTGAATTAAATGTATACTATCAGGCTTGTAGTACTTTAAGAGAGAGTCCACCTCAAAGTTAAGTTGGCTCTGATAAAGGCAGAAACATAAAAGGAGCATATAAGTGACAGTTTGATGACATTCAGTCTCAGGATATGAAAGTTATGATTTGTTAAGTTGAATTTTTGTGACGTCACGTGTGAGTTGCTTTCCATATGCTGTTACTCCGCTATAAGTTATAACCTATATTTTTTAATGTAAATTTTCTCAATTTGCATTTGATATATCATTAGACACATGTTTTTATACGCACCCTTCTTTGAAAAACATTTATTCTTTCATCAAAACAGAAAAATATCAATTTAAGGAATCATTTAGCACACAACCTACGGGAGAACAACTAACAAGTGACGTCATTAAATCGATACTTGAAAAAGCCATGACTTCCTTTTCCTTTGATGAATTTTCGTCAAACCTACTCTAATATTAGGCCTTTAAAAACAGGTTAATTCAGGGTGGACTTCCCTTTAACGTGCCATCTGTTAATTGTTTCTGGTAGATAGCGCGTGAAGTACTGAATTTCGTATTCGCTTGTATTCATACGTACACATTACAAAAAGTACAAGACAGATTGATATATTCATGTCTTATTGCAATATGCAACTTTACATGACGCAATCACGAATGTGTGGTATTGTTTTAAGAGCAGCTACCGCACTCAGTCAGCTTTCGACTGAGTGCGAAACCCAAATTTTGACTTTAAGGAATGGCTATTCATCTGTTTCAACTTTCTTATTCTGGCTGTGAGATGTTGTGAATTGGCAGGTGGGACTGAAAAACGGTTATCATTCGATTTGTCAAGAATGCAAGCCTCATCGAAAGTTAAATTTATCACTTTGATTGGATATTAATGTCAACAAATTTACGCCGAAATGTGTCAAAATGTGTCATCACTCTTCATTGAACGCTCAACAGTTTATTAAAAAAAAATATTCATTTTGATGGGAGATTAATGTCAACAAACTTACGCCGAAATGTGTCTAATGTGTCATCGTTCTACTTATACAAGGTGTATATCAACCTGGTTCAACTTTTGAATAATTCTTTATCTGAAGGTCAAGTGACTTTTTAAAGGTTGTTTATTCCTTTTGACAAAAATTTTAATGACTTAAAGGTGATATTCATAGAAAATCCATAAATATGAAGATATTCATCTGCAGAAAACTTATAAGACATACAATGAGTTTGGATGACATTCAAACAATATATCACTTCCGAAAAAGCGAAATTCGGGTGGACACAATCACCCTATTCTCTGGGACAAATTTACCTTACTGTCATCCGAACGGCCTTTAGGTTTGACGTAAGAAACGGGAGGCGTTATTGTGCATCACACATGCCAATCCGCAGCTTCTTTTCCGCCAGAAGCTTCATGCATTATTAATGAAACTGTGATGGCAGCTGCTAGTGGATTAACAGGTGCCATACACAATGGTCATTGTGAACATTTGTGTGTAGATTAAAGTTAGTCTCTATAGCTGCGTGAAGCATATCCCGGCTGTGACGTACACACAAAGCCACTTTCCTTCGTGAGTAATGAAAGAGTCAATAATAGTGAAATTTGATTTTCATAAAACACAAATCTGAACACTTTCATAGCGTGTTAGCTGCATAAATCCCTTTAATAACCCATTCAATTATAAAATAAACTCTATTTATTTGATTTCATTTCCTAAAAGTATCACCTTTAAATATTGTCCTTTACCCTGATTACATCCCATGTGAGTTTTGGCTGCTTCGTCTATATTAGCAGGGATGTGTTATGAAAGGATACGAAACAACTTTCTTTCTTTGAACCCATGCGTGGCACCGCGGGCATGCTCCCATTGAACGCATGCACTGTGGGGCGGACCAAAGTTCACATCGGTCTCCGGTCTGTCTGTTACAGGTTTCGGACGACCAGCCCAAAACCTTATCAAAATCTAGCGATCTCTATTATTTCGCTTAAAGACAGCCCGTCCCTTTTTCAGATCACCACGAAACCATCGAAACATTGGCAAAACATATAGAGAAGTGTTAGCAAGCTATATATTCATAATTTGAAACTGATACGTAGTGTAAAATTCAAATAATGCACATAGACAACGTCCGATTAATAGTCTTTACCTCAGGCTCTTAGCAGTTTGTGTTGAAATATCTGCGTTATTGATTAATCTGTTTATTAAATTGTAAAACGCATTATGAAAAAAAATTAGAATTTCACACATGCATAATAACCACATAGATACTGTAACAAGGACTAATACTTTTTTCGTAGTACGAAAAAAGTCGGTTTGAAATTTAACGGCTGAAATTTTTACATATAGAAGCATATAGAAACATATAAAGCTTCAACATGCTATATTCTTAGAAATGGTCTTGAATCACACTTTCTTCAATTTACGATCGTGATAGACGATTTCAAATTTTAAGCTTGCAAAAGGGACGGACAATCTTTAAAGTAAGCTACCAGTTTTATTATTTGGAGGGAATTTCTGATAGTACAGTATCATCTTCCATTTTCAATGTTTTTTTTTTTTTGTTGTTGACAAAATCTTATTCTTTGGACTTGCAAAAAGGGTCACACTGTCTTTAAGCTGCTCAATCAGATCAATGTCATGATTTATGATATTTCATGTTCACTTTTTGTCTGGTATGATAATGTAAACACATGAAAGATCAAATGGTTACCTCCTATCAAATTTTGCATTTAAAAAAGGAAAGTTAGCCTGAAAGGGGGAAAAAATCGCTTCCCCTGTGGCATTCATGTTATAGGTCGCTATATACTTTGATATTTGTTAAACAAAATGGACATAAGTGTTGTACCCTTTGATCTATGGAACGTTCCTACATAATTAAATTTTGCCTTTAAAAAGTAGAGGCTACCTTTTAAAGCTAGTATGAAATAATTCAGAAAAAAACAATCTTAAGATAGAACTTGCTTCATGCTGACGAATATACTTACAACAGCACGCAGGTGGATGGCAAACATCTTGGATTCTGCGTTTGTTTCTTGGTTCGCCTTCAGACACGAGTTAAATTCTAAAGAAACAAAGACAAGCAGAAAGGGGTTGCCATGGTGATTGAAAGTTGAGCAAGCGGAATGCCAAAAAATCAGAAAACAAGGAAGCCTCGGCGAGGGATCGATCAGGCGGTTCTGTTTGCTAAGATACATCGACTCGACGTGCCAAAGGCAGGTGAGTTTGCTATCAAAACGAGCATATCTCCCGTGTCGTGTTTCACTCCTTTTTCTCTGGGGACCCATGAATCTCCATCTTCACTTTTCTTTTGGCTGCGGGATAAAGGCACCATGTCTTTCATTTTGCTTCTGACAGGCACAAGCGAGCTTAATTATGTTAAATGTGCATGTCGGTGATCAAAAGGGCTGTCTGGTGATATATTGAGGGAGTGTTTTATTTCTCCTTTTCGTATTTACTTTATATTTTCTTTCTTCTTCTCCTTTGTCTTCTTCTTCTTCTTCTTCTTCTTCTTCTTCTTCTTCTTCTTCTTCTTCTTCTTCTTCTTCTTCAACTTCAACTTTTCCTCGTTCTTCTTTCCCCTTCGCCCCATTTTGCTCGATGCTGAGGAGGTTTAGAGGAGCAAACCAACTACAGCTTTGAAAATAAGGTTCAAGAAACTGTCATGAAAAAAAAAATCATATGAATTTTCAGTTTCGTCGCGATGGGAGGACGGAACCCATGCCACATTTGAGGTAGCTAATTTGCACGTGTCGTATCGCACTAGTCAAAAGCTTTTTGTTACATTATACCCCCTATTCATGGTGAAATCTTTGACAAAATATGATGTTGTTTTGTAGTTTTTCTCTTTCAACGTGCACTATTGGACCATTAAAAAATAAAAATGTTAGAAGTATGTTTCGTGCTTGTAGTCACAATAAGAACCCAAACTACCTACATCAACATAATTACCACCAACGCCGTCATTTCAAATGCGAGTATTTCGTATAGTCCACCATCTCAGACGATGGTATCAAAAGTACATGTATACCGGTTATAAAATAAGACCAAGTTATGGGCTGGCGGAATAATATCACATGCAGCTTATGGGGCACGGTCGCTTTTCACGGGAGTTCTACATATGTATAGATTCTGGCTAGCATGACACAATAACGACAATTACTACCAAGACCTTACGACTTTGATCCTTACAAATATAAACAGTTGTTTCAATGTATTGCGTATCCAATTCAATATTGAATAATTGTGTGGGGGGGGGGGGGGGCACAATTTTTGATCCGCCCATATGTGTGAACTTGATTCGATTAGTCGTGTTAGATGTTATAATGCTAGTTAATTTTCTTTCTATAATGAGAAGCATGTTATATCACAGCAATTGAGCGAATCTAACCTAATTACATACCACGTTTATGTTACATGTCCTCTCTCGAGAGCAGACCAACTTGTTGACCGAATCCCTCCGTCTGTCGTCCAAAGAGCAATGTCCTGATGAAACTATTGCTGCTGAACAGGTATACAATTTTTTTTTCCACCGGTATCCACAAAGGATTGACGGTCCTGTTACATTGACAGATCAAGAGATTCGAAATAGCTGATATATGTTGTCTCACAGAGTATATACCATCGCTCTAATTTCCGTTGGAGGTTTATATTATCTCCGCCGCCCTATCTGTAGTGATTGAGTTGATCGTGGCATTGCCACCGGCCTGCGCAGGAATGCCCGAGGCCTGATGATGATGATGGTGGTGGTGGTGGTGGTGGTGGTGGCCGTGAAACGGGGGAAGAGGGCGGTAGTGATGAACACCTGACTCAGCGGGACGCTTATCACCAGTCACCTGTTACTGCGGGATGCCAACCAATCAGGATTTGCGTTGCTATGACGACGCAACGCCGTCCTCCGACTGCAGGCATGGCGCTGGTTGCGGACGACCGGTTCTGATCATCGTTAGCTTCACGCTATCCCCGGCAGTAGCTCTTCTCTGTGTGTGTTTCGTCTCTCCCACTAACTACGCTCTAATAAATTGTCTTTCAAAATTTATCTCTGGCTTAATTTATACATTATCCATTAGCTCTCTCCTCTTGATCTCCCCCGGCCCACATCTCTCTCTCTCTCTCTCTCTCTCTGCCTTCCCCTCCCCATTCTATCCCCCTCTCTCTCTCTTTCCCTCTCTCTCTCTCTCTCCCTCCCTCTTTTTCTCTCCTTTCCCCACCCCATTTCTCTCTCTCTCTTCCTCTCTCTCTCTCTCTCTCTCTCTCTCTCTCTCTCTCTCTCTCTCTTTCAATCATTAGTGATTACACTGTGACGCCAGTTGATAGTTGAGTGACAAGCGTGATGCACAATGGGCATTGTTGTGTTCTTAAGTACATTATCTGATACACTTTTGTGCTCCCAAATTTGTCCAAACGTAAACATTTCATGAAATATTCCAATGATTATTATAAGAATAACAGTTTATAAAATGTCACGAAACCTGCTTCAAAAAATATTGACATTCTTGGACCTAATGCAAAAATTTCCCTGCGATGGCACTTGCTAGTGGATTGGCAGGAGTAATGCACAGGCTCAATTTTAGTTTCATTCGAGTTGTCACATTTTAAAATTATTTTTCAAGTGTCAAAAAAGTTATTAAACACCTAGTATATATATATATATATATATATATAAATGTGTGTATGAGTGTTGGGGTGTGTATGTGTGTGTGTGTCTGTGTGTGTGTAAACACAAACAAATTAATCAAGACGCCGGAGAATAAAGTTATTTCAATATTTCGGTCATAGACCTTTATCAAAAATGATCAAAAAGGTCTATGACCGAAATATTTATATACTTTTCTGCTCCAGGGTCTTCATTAATTTGTTTGTTAGATTTTTAGTGAAAGGGCTTTCTGGGGTAATTTTGATTTACAATGAAATGTTAGGCGTACACCCAGTAGAGAGGATAGCGTGCTCCGTCTTGTAAATGAACGAAAAACAAGTCAGATTAATTTGTTTGTGTTTACATTTACATTTTCAGCGCCATCGCAACCTCATGTATTCTTCTTTGACAAATCTACAAAAAACATTCAACAATTGACACGTATATCTATACAAACACCACAATTCGGTTATAATTATTGTTTAATCATATCATGTTCATTTCTTGCAGCTGCATCAATCACATCAGTATATCATTGCACATCTATTAATCGCTAATTATAACTTTTTGCATACAATAATGTAAAGCATGCCTTAGTTCAAACACGGGTTAAGGAACTCAAACATCACAAATCATCATAAATATCTTCCAGCAATCTCCAAACGGGTCCAAACGATTTTACAATCGTATACATATACATCAACAGTGTTTACATATATTTTTACTTGATTTTTTTTTGGAAAAAATGACACTAGCCCAGCACTAGAACTTCACTTTATTATTGTACAAAGCGGTACAGAAAATTTGTAATACATTAATATATCCATTTATAGGCTCTCTTCAGTTTATATACAGGCGTTTTGGACATGTGTAATTCTAGGCAATAATGGGACTTGCTTATTTACGATTGATCTATTGGATAAAGATATAACATACATACAAAATAGAATGATAAGATAAAATGCTAGTTACATGAAACAAAGAGAAATAAAGTCGAAAAATATATGACCCTGATCATGAAAGTAAAGAAAATCACGTCCACTTATGAACAATAAATTCATGACGGTATGTACATAATAAATGACAAGCTTCATCAAATAATTTTTAATTAACAACATCAATGGATCTCTTTTTGTCACTGAAAGCAATTGCAAGAGAAACAGGTTTGCATATTATTCAAACATGTTTTGTCACAATTAGCGATATATAAAACAAGGATGATATGTTCGAAGGGAAGGTCTACCCAGAAGTTAAAGAAATTTTGACAAGAGCAGAATCACAAATGAAACAATGTTGTGAAGATTTGGCCACCCCCCAAAAGGATAATAGAGTTATGATTTAATAATTCTAAATATGTTACTCATTGCGGATAAATGGCTACTGATAATCGTTTGTCTCGCAATGTGTGGTAAACGGAATCGAAAAGATCACGACGTTTCATGCGCCGCTGCAACACTTTGTCAGGTGTGATACAAAAGTAGCCTATGATTAGTGCAGCGCACTAACCGAAATCTGCTCATAAATGGTCCAATACCAATGGCCGGCGTATCCGGGTACTTGACTAACAATAGACCGTTGATGCGGCTCGCATTGACTGGCGGTAACAAGTTACCGACAACAGACAAACGGGACAAAGCCACAGACCGGTAACTACGAGCAACCAACAAGTCCACGGGTCGCTAATAGGTGCGCATTGTTGGGCGGTAAGAACGGCTAGCTTCAGAGTTATGATTTGTTAAACTCTTAATTTGGCTACGTCCCTCAAAAGCTACTCTGCTAAAAGCTATGCACATTTTTCTGGAAAGTTTCTTTTTTCTCGAAAGGACCATTTTACCTGTGCATATGATGTATCACTCGACACACATTTTTACTCACATACCTCTAAGAAAGAGAGTTATTCCTTCACCAAAAAGACAGAAAAGGCAAATTTATGGAATCCTACAGCTCATAACATATGGAGCAGCTCAGAAGTGACGTCACTAGATAAGAACTTTAAACAAGTTAACACAATTTCTTCATCTGATGGATTTGCGTCAAACCTCGACTAATAGAATGTTGCTTTCATTTTGCTGCATAATCAAAACCAATTTAATTTCAGGGTGGACTTTCCCTTAAATTAGAAATCACTGATAAATCACAGGCACAATATGTAAGCAATATTTTGCTTTCTTACAGTAAAAGACATTTTAATAATTGGAAGAAAAAACAAGTATAGAAAAGAGATAACAAAAGCTGGAAAAATTTTCTGCATGGAAGCATTTAGTCAAACTTCCTAATGTGTGAAACTAACACAAGTATGCCTGCGAGCAGTAAAACAAAATTGCGTTTGCGTTTACTGCATCTGTGAAGTACATTTGGTTATAAAATGGATTTTGGGGGGCTTTAATTAAATATGAAAATTGTTATTTCTGTCATTGATGTCAAACTTTGTTGACCTTTTTACATTGTACCTCAATTTGATCCTTATTCTAAACCATTCATTTGTTCCATGAAGCTTGAATTACATCCAGCCAACAATTTTTAAGATATTGCAGTAAAGGGATACTCCATCCTGAAGTTAAGTTGGTTTTTAGTAAAAGCAGAAACATGAAAGAAACATATAAGTAAATGTTTGACGAATACCCGTCAATGGATACGAAAGTTATGATCTTTAAAATGTTGATTTTGTAATGTCACATGCGACGTGATCTCCCATGCTGTGTGCTGTATGATTCCATAAATTGCTCCTCTTCAGTTTATGATGAAACAATATTTTTTCATACAGGTATGTGTGTGAAAACTAGTTTCTAATGAGGTATTAAATGCACAGGTAAAATGATGCATATCCTTTTGGGAAAATCAGCATTTACTACACAGGAGAGAGAATCTTGCATGTGACGTCACAAAATCACAACTTTGAACAATCGTAACTTTCTTATCCCTTGGCGGACTTTCATCACCTTCACTAATATGTTTCTTTCATGTTTCTGCTTTTATTAAAAACAACTTAATTGCAGGGTGAACTATCGCTTTAACAACAAGAGGACGGGTGTACAGATACAATGGACAAACTGCATAATGCATAAAGGCATAAGACAACTTAAAGTGTGTTGTTAAGGCATATATCACTGACCTGGAGACTAGTTTGCGGCATGTTAGCAACTCAGTTTCCGCTCTGTCACAAAGATGTTTCCTGGAGACAAGCCGGGTCTTTGGGGAGTCGCAGGCACTATGAACATGTTCAATTTTTTTAAAGACTTTTTCCAGTCTCCAGCAGGTTTTGGAGATGTCCCAGTGTTAGTCTCTATTTAATCCTCTCCAGCTTTATCTTCAAGTTATCTTCTTCAGTTTCCATTGACTTCCTCTTCCTTCTACCCCTCTAAACCCTTCCATCGTGTTGCTCAGTCCTCCTTCTCTTGACCTCCCCTTCTCCTTCTTCCCCATCCTGGGCAAACCCTCTATTCTGGCCCTCAACCACCTCCGTCTCTCTGACATTATCCCATTCTTCCCCATCCCATGCACCCCTCTAATATTGCCCACCCCCCTACCTCCTTCTCTCTGTCCCTCTTCTTACTCCCTAACCTAACCACACCCCCTTCCTCCCAACTCCATGCACCCCCTCCATCCTGCCCCATAGGCAACCTCTTTGTCTCTGACTTTTTCTTCACTCTCCTCCTTCTTCCTGACTCCCTCCTCCTCCTCCTTCTCTCTCATTCCCTGCCCCCCTCCATTCTGCCCCTTAGGACACCTCCTTCTCTCCAGCTTCTTCCTCACCCTCCTTCTCTCTCACTTCCCCCTCCTCCTCCTCCTTCTCCTGGATCCCTTCTCCACCCCTAGCAGCCTCTTCCATCTTGGCACCGAGGCGCTGTGACAGGACCTCCAGGTCTATGTCCTTGATGGGGACGATAGACGAGACATCGCTCCACTTCTTCTTATGCATCCTCATCTCCCCGGGGAGCTCCAGGACAAGGAACTTGACTGAGAGGAGATGGAGCTCATGCTCCTTGTAGATCATGGTATAACCCCACTGGTACTGGCAACGCTTACACCGCACCTCCTTAGACACCATCATGTCATCGTACAGAGGCCTCGCACTGGCATAATCCAGCGTCTCGATACGCTCGCTGAAGCCATCGCCCAGGACAATGTGGTGCTGGCCGTTGATAGCACGTATGTCGTCAGCGTAGCAGACAAAAGCCCGGCATTTCTTGCAGATAAACTTGACCTCCTTATGTGTCTGATGAGCTGATTTCTTCCTGACTGCGGCCAGTGCCCTGCCAGACTGCTGCAAGGAGCGCTCACTGAAGTCTAGGCGCTGCAACTCCAGAATCTACAGTTAAGACAAAGGTAAGTAGCTTGTCAGACCTGCTGGGGAGCCGGTCCAGGAGCAATCATTATAGTATCATTAAGTAAGACTAGACCAAATGATTCACTAGTTGAGAGCTAAATCGAAGATGTATTTAGTAAATAGCAAATAAACTTATTAATGGATATCTAGAGCACAGAGATTGATCACTCTATGCACTAATTTCCTTTTGGTATTGGCTTAGAAAGTGTAGGTGTTTGATATCACAATGAAGCTTTTCCTGGGTGTTGAAAATGACTGCAATGGTGAGTGCTAGGGCACTAAACCTTACCTTTTTCTCGTAGGCCTCTCTCTTAGTCTCGGTCATCTTGCAGATGGTCTCGGTGGCCTTCTCCATCATGACCTCGCGGCTCTTGTTCATCCTCTCTCTGTCGGCCAGCTTAGGAAGCAGGGAGTTGAAGATCAGATAGAACTTTCCGCCTGCAGCCCTGCTCCTCCCTGCAATAGTGAAGAAAGAGCAACAAGCACAATGCAGTACCGAAGTGGTGTGGTCATACCCATTGTTAGGCAAGACTCTGGTTCTAATCAACATCTCTCAAGAGAGAGATTTGCGGGTTAGACATGGACTAGCGGGTTGATCTGGGGCTCTCCTAATGAGAGTCCCTGCTGTAATCACCGCTTATTGCTCTGCCCACATTCTTTAGAACAAGATGTCTTGACAACAGGCTCATATAACCTCACACTTCAGTACTCTATGGATCTTATATTATGTCGAAAGACAGGAGCTACTACATACACTTGATCTATTTTGATGTGTATTTGTTATGTTAAATTGTTTACGTTTCCTTTTTTTCTGTATATATTTATATAAACATATATGTGTCTTACTTATGGGCCCATCAGCTTAAAAGCTGCTAGTTGTATTCTATTTGTAACTATTTTGGCCAAACCCCTGAAAAACAACTCAATGTACAATTTGGTAGATGCACATAGTATAGGACAAACCTTGCATGCCATAATTCTGTTCAGAGTTTTTCCCCCTCAAATTCATTTTTTTTTCTTGTCATTCACTGATATGTACAATATATCACCTCTTTCAATGCGAAATAATGGTTAAATACATGTAACACTAAATCTTCAAATCAGCCACATGCTGGAAATGTTTAAATGACACCTTAACCTCCTCTTCAAGTCAACACACTTCTTTTAAATAATATTTTCATGTGTAATAAAATGTATGTTTTGTTACATAATGACATACAGATTAAAAAAATAGTGCTGCCAAATCCAAATCAAAAACTTTTTGGCTCTTCAGAAATGGCCGTGTCATAAATGATGAAAGGCCACCGCAGACGCCACAATCTGATCTGTCACAACACAGCTCTGCAACTGGCTGAATCACAGGACCCGGTCATTGGATTAGGCAAGAAGGTGCTGTCCTATTTCAAAATGTAGATCCTTATGACTGTCGAATCGTGGCAAAATCGTGGTGTCTGCGGGTGCATTATGGTACAATGCTGGCCTCACCTCGCGCCTGAACCCTGCCGATGTCATCCCGCACGTAGTTGTAGCGCAGCACAAGGTTGCACATCTGGATGTCCAACCCTTCCTCCGCCACCGAGGTGGAGATGACCAGCTTGTGCTTGCTGTCCTTGAACATCGCCAACAGCTGCTCCTGCTGTGGCTGGGTCATCCCTGGGTCATCACCATGACAACAAGCAGAAGAAGAAGAAGAAGAAGAAGAAGAAGAAGAAGAAGAAGAAGAAGAAGAAGAAGAAGAAGAAGAAGAAGAAGAAGAAGAAGAAGAAGAAGAAGAAGAAGAAGAAGAAGAAGAAGAAGAAGAAGGAGAAGAAGAAGAAGAAGAAGAAGAAGAAGAACAAGAAGAAGAACAAGATTGGGAGTTTTCACTGGAGCATCACCATGTTCTGATTACCAAATACAGTCATTGTGATATTACAGACTTTACTTGAGCACTTAAAATCATGCTATTCATTCTGCAAAAATGCGAAAAGACCTAAGAACAAAAAAGGATCAAATCAAAAATTAGAATGATTATTTTGAAAAATATTTAGCATCAAAGTGAGTGTAAACAAGTTTAAGATCATCTCTGAAAATGGGATATTTTTGTACGAGCCACCCCGACCTGCCCCCACCTACCACATCACACTGCTGTTTCAGCATGTATACCTACCATCTTTGCCAGTGCCAATGAGAGTGCCTGGATTGAGGAAGGAGAGTTTCTTCGAGTCTTGGATCCATGCTTGCAAGGCCCTAGTGGAGTCTCTGGTGTTAGTGAAGAGGATCGCCAAGGTCTCGGGCTTCTCCCGGTATTCCTGGTCCAATATCTGCTCCAATTTTTCAAGGACTGGGTTCTCATTGGCTGGACTACGACAGATCTCCTCTATGTTACCACTGATACCTGGTGGAGGTAAGCACATTAAGACACCGTTGTAAGATAGCAGAGTTCTCATACATACTGTTAAGGCTCTAGTTTATCTTTTCTGCCATCCCACTGAAAGCTGATGGAGATAAGCACACCAATGACTCTCTTCAGCCATACCATAATTTGAAAACAAATTTGTATATACTGCGGATGCTATTAATTGAAAACAATGAAATATTTTAACAGAGTGTCAATGAAAGATAGTAGGGGACATTTTGTGAGACAGAGTAATACAGGTTAAAGTTGAGAGAAGATTTCTAAGAAGAAATACAATGTTTTTATAGAGTGCCTAAAATAATTTTTTTGAAATTACCTTTCACAAATCAGTGAAATTCAAGGGTTGGTAAATATTTAATGATTGTGCATGAGAGACATATTTCCACCTGTACAATCCTGTACAATTCATTGACAAGGTTAAACAATTTACATAGGGTTCATGAATTAAAATAGATGAATAGAAATGATAAATGAGAAACTCACTATCGAAGAGAACAATAAGTGCCTCCACAGATTTGTGTTGGACTTGCTTGGTGTCTTTCAGCATCTGGATGTACGTCTTGATGTGGTTGACAGCATCAATGGTGCGAGCATCTCGGTTGATGAACAGACTCTGGTTGTAAAGCTGACATCAAAAGAAAAAAATACATGATTGTCGATATTTCTCTGTCTTGATGTCTTGCTATTGGACATGTGTTGCAACATTTTCCCCTCTTATTTTGCGAATCGCAGCCACTAAACTAATCAATGTGACTCCATAAATGTGACCGGATATCTGGTGAATTTGACCCCAAACTGAAGAGGTTAATGTGTTCCATAGTTTGAAGTAAATCCATTCAACTTTTCCTTTGCTATATTTGTGTGCCTATGTGAATTTGGTGTTCAATGTTTAGACTGTGGGAATTAGATAATCAAGCAGTTAATGGTTTAATTGGATGAGACCATTGGTATTAGACCTCTGGTGGGTGTAAACTCCCAAAAATGCATGCATGGGGTATGACATCTGGAGGAAAGGGGGAAGGGGGGGGGGTGATGCATCCAACTATTCACAGGCCAAAAGATGGAGGGGCGGTGTATGGAGGAGAGGGGAGGGGGGAGTGAATTTAATGAGATTTCCTGCCCAATCCAGCAGGGAAGGGGGTTGGGGTGGGGGTGGGGGGGGGGGGTTTAGTGGGGGGGGGGGGGGGGCTGGGTGCATATGTGGGGGAATGCATCAAACAAACCTTGAGGAACTCTGCACAGTCCAGCAGCTGCCTTGCCACCTCAGATTTTTTGACGTGAACAGGGATATACTCCAGAACCTTAGTGATAGCGCCCTCGTACTGCTGAGTGCCGCGATACGACGTCATCTCTCGCATCTCTTTGTGTTTTTCCACAATCTTCTTGCCATCTGACAAAAAAAGAAGAAACTCTTTGAAATGCCAGTCAATTAAAAAATGTCTGGTAAAAAGAAATAAGAATTACACAACATCTCCAACTTGAGGTAAATCACCTTGATCGATTATGGGAACAAGTCATTAAACGGAGAAAATAGAGAAAGAATGCTTTTTATAAAACATTTGAATAACAGTCATTGGACTAACAAGAACATGAAAAGGAAGAAAATAGAGAACAATTTGACCCATGAAATACCTGTTGTACTGAAGATGGTAAATTCAATGCGATCCATCACCTTGTTAAGTTCTATTTTGAAGGGGTCCCTGTGATCTCGTCCGCGCACACCGAACGTCTCTGTTGATAGCACCATGTAAACAATAATACTCATAGTCATAACATTTCTTGGAAGCACTTTTATGAAATGAAATATAGAGATAATAACACTGAATATGATAATATTGATTTGGGGTAGCGCATATCATCATCCTGATTACGTCACTAAGCAATGCATTAACAAAAGAACAGATGTTCACTACAGAAATGGATTAAACTGTTAGTTTTTCTAAAAAAAACCACATTTATATATGGGTGATTCCACTGGGTTTTGTGACATACCACAACTCCGAATCCATATTTGTTTTTCAAACCAGAGCAAATATAGTCCAATAATGGCATGAGCAAAAAAATTGGGGTCCCAACCAGTATTATTTCTCAAAGACCAAGGCATATTGCAATGTATGAACATTCCTTGTCCATGTAAATGCAATATGATGTCCATGTAACGGTGGTCGATTTTTGTATGCCTGTTGCTTCAAATCCATACAAATTTTCCAATTTTAACATCTATTACTGAGAAAAGAGAGCAATTTTTCATTGACAGCTCAAAACCCAATTACATCTGAATTGATCTTCATGGTGAACTGCAAAGGTTGCTACCTCCGTTACATGGACATTGCATGAAAACTTTGCCCCAACCCCATGGAATGACCCATATATATATAGTTTGTTACAAGTCATGCCGGTGACAAAATTATACATGTGTCTACCAGTTTTACAAGTGATTCACTTTGAGATACATTTTCAATTGGGTTATTGTTCACAGATATAATGCAAATTCCACAATGTTTATTTCTCAATTATTTCTCAATAAACTGTTTATTTCATTTGTTTGTATTTATGTGCACCATGTTGTATTATATGTCAAAGCAGGGCCCCCTGGTAGAACACTATTTAACCACTGAAGGGGCTACCCTGGGTAAAAAAATTACAAATAAATGAATCGATACATATATTCTATAATTAAATGGTGGCATACAGCACCTTCCTTTGGTGTGTGGTAGCTCTTTTTGAGGCTGTCTCTACAGCGGATGACTCGTGAGATCTCTTGGGCATCCATGTTGGCACACAGTTGCAGGACGTGCTTCTCCGCATCCACCTGTCTCTTGGCCTTCTTCACCCCTAGAGATGCCGTCAGCCCCACCACCTGATCACAACCATCATACACGCCTTTAATCAGGTATTTATTTGTTTTATTGGTATTTGGTCCAATCCCAGTTGGTCCACTCACTATGTCATCTACAAGGAACCCCTTAAAAATACTGTTTTAGATTAAAACACTGGGTTAACATATCAACAACTTTATTCTACACCATAACCTCAACCCTAATCCAGACCCCCTACCCTAACCCTAACCCACATATATCAGCATGTGATGGTAGACAAAATGGTGAGTGGACCAAGTGGGATTGGACCAAATGGCAAATCACCATTTATTGAACCGATCATTTTATAGGTCAGCCATTTACCAATCTATTTAATAGTGAAACCTGGAAATGAAGACTGTTCAGCAAGGGACAAGGTCACTATGAGCAGGTGCTCTCTTTGGGTAAGTTTGCTTTTTTGAGGAATCAAGAAATAATGTCTTAATAGGAGGGTGGTTTTTGTGTGCACGGGGTAGCTAGAGAAGTTTTCAGTGTATAACTAACTATTCATTCATGCATTCGTCTGTTAATCTATTACTATCTTCAGTTATATTTTAACAAACTCATCCATTCATTGATCAAATAATTTAATTTATTCTATTCCAACATTTTTTTCCCATTCACAAATATAATGAAGTTATTCATTGAAATGTACAAATGTGTGCTTCACTAGTTGATTTTTTTTTACTTACAGATTTCATGAAACAATTACTTTAATTAAATCATATGTGTCTTTTAAATTTATTTCCTTGCTGGATATTCTATTACTAAAAGCTCCAACTTCTACAATGGCTGTTATTGTAGGGGGCCTATGTAATAAACTGAGATATTAACAATAAGTAATCAGAAACAATAGCACATGTCAGGATCTAATTGATTAATACCAGTCAAATACAAACCTTTGTCTTACATTATGGGAATTAAAACAAAGTTATCATGAACCTAAGAAGACCTAAAAATAATGACATTCAATATTTTGTGTTAAACCAATTGATGTGAAATTAAAAAACAGTCTGGATATTTATGTCAAAAGGAAGGAAATAATGTGAATAAAAACTCACTTGGGGCAAGTCTGCACAGCCTTCCTTCTTCAAGTCTCTGTAAAAAGCCATGATGCTGTTGTAAGAAGTTCCTTTCTGTAAGAAAATGTGAAGAGCACTTTACCCTTCTAGTACAAACAGATTAACATAACATCCAATATAAAGTCAGGTAATTGTATCATTGTTTCTGAAGATGTGATCAAGATATCAAATTAACCTGTTATTTACTGAGCCTGCAGATTTGCTTTACCCTCTGGTGAAAACAGATTAACATAACATAAAATGTAAAGTAACGTGGTTGTATCCTCGTTTCCCAAGATGTAATTGGGGTACAACTCAGAGTATTCAGGTGCAAACCAGAGAATTGGGGTTTAAACCAGAGTATTGGGGGTGCAAGCCAGAGTATTGGGGTGTACAACAGATCATCAGAGAGCAAACCAGAGTACTAGGGTGCAGACGAGGGCATTGGGGTGCAAACCAGGACAATGGGGTGCAGACCAGGTCAATGGGGTGCAGACCACAGCATTGGGGTGCAGACTAGAGTATTGAGGTGCACACCAGTGTATTGGGGTGCAGACCAGGGCATTGGGGTGCAGACCATAGAATTGGGGTGCAAACCAGGGTACTGGTGTGCAGACCAGGGTATTGGGGTGCAAACCAGGGCATTAGGGTGCACAGCAGGGCATTGGGGTGCAAACAGGCATTGGGCTACAGACCAGGACATTGGGGTGCAAACCAGGGCATTGGGGTGCAGACAAGGGAATTGGGGTGCAGACCGGGTCAATGGGGTGCAGACCACAGCATTGGGGTGCAGACTAGAGTATTGAGGTGCAGACCAGGGCATTGGGGTGCAGACCATAGAATTGGGGTGCAAACCAGGGTACTGGGGTGCAAACAAGGGTATTGGGGTGCAAACCAGGGAAATGGGGTGCAGACCAGGGCATTGAGGTGCAAACCAGGGCAATGGGTTGCAGACCAAAATATGGCCTTGCAAAGCAGAATATTGTGGTGTTCACCTGGGTGTTGTGACACTCATCCAGGATGAGTAACCGCATCAGGGAGAGTGAGAAGGTTTTATCCTGGAGACCGTTGAGGAGTATCTGGGCAGTCAGGATAATGACGTTTGCCTGCTGTAGCTGCAGCTCCAGCGGGACCTGGGAGGGCATGTCTCCACTGATGCCCATCACGCTGGGGATGAACTCCTGAAATGCCTGTTTCTGCTGTTCCACCAGGGCCACCTGCACACAACATGACCAAACAAACTTGCGATGAAAATCTCCAGGAACTTGTTTTATCTGAACAAACAAATCATGCTATTCTAGATTAGGATTTGTTTTTGTTTCGCAGATACAAAATACATGTTAAACAAACTAACTTCATGATACAATACTTAATGAACATACTTAATTCTAAGATACACTCTACAATAATACATGTCCCACAAACTCGATACACAATATATGTCTGACAAGAATCACAAGAAACTTATTAAGACTTATAGCTTCACAATTCATCTATACCAAACTCTGTGATATAATGGAATGTAAATTTTGTAAACTGGTAGCACACCTCTTTTGTTCATTCTATAAAGATACATTAAACTATAAGCACCTCACCTTATTAACCACAAAAATGACCTTTGGTGGAGGCTGGTCCTCTTGCCTATTGGTCAAGATGTGGACAGCAATCGCTATGGCAACCCTCGTCTTTCCCGAGCCTGTTGGGGCAACGATGATAGTGTTCTTGCCGTCGAGGGCCTGCTTTGCTAATTCTTCCTGATAGTCGTATAACTTGAGACTCTCCATGTTCCTCACCACATCTGCACCATCTGCCTTCAAGGCCGCTCCTTCTGCAAACATAGCATAACAAAGGTTAAAGCTTTTATGTGCCAGACAACTACTCTAAAAGTGGAAATTTTCACGTGATTAATTTTTTGTGCTCGGCAGAGTAAAATGAATTACGCATGTTTTTAATTTCGCGGGTTGTCCAGCCCTTTGGACAATCAATTCACTCAGCTCACCACTGCCACGCCAGTGCTGGCTGGGCAGCGGCAATAGCATGACTAAACCATAAGCGTAGGCCAACGCATGTGAAGCATGATGCATCAAAGCAAGCAGGCATACAAAGCGCGCCAATATGAACTTTGTTTAGGCGCGTTTTTATTTTTGCGCAAAATACACGCCGCGCAAAATGCGTGAAAATTTCAACACCGTGAAAATTTCTACTTTATCAGTACTGCATTATGGGATTTGTGTGTATTCCTTGTGAAGAATTACACACAAAGAGTTCACCCATAAATATGTGCATGCTATTGATAAACAAAGGGTGAATATCAATCGTAACTAGTTGCTCGCCAGTTCATGTGGTGACCGAAACATTGCCATTTTGATATTGCATTGTGTTTATGCTGAAAGCGCACTGCCAGTGGACACAATGTGTACAGAGATTTCCTTCCAAGATGTACATACAATGTTTTGTAACATTCTTCTAAACATTTCTGCATGCAAGATCCACAAATATGATCTTGAACTGTAGCTAATCTATAATTAAACTAATGATTGCTAACATGAACAGCATTCAAATATCAAAAAGTATGCAATACACAGGTCTGTTTCTGGGGACTGGGTATAACTGGTTCTTGTAGTAAATGGTTTAATGTCCTATTTGATCCACTTTTTAGAGTTCAGGAATGAAACCTTAGAATTCTACCCAAAACATGATGAACGTATTGTATTGCTATAGTTTAATATTGCACTATGTATGACGAAACCCTGTTGACATGTATTGAATCAAAATTTAAAATCGCCATTTGGCCTACCAAAATTTCAAGTTCAGGGAAAAGAAAAATAAATTTTCATCCGTGATGATACCTGGAGGATTGGCAACTACGGAAGACATCTCAGAGCTCCTTCCATCTGACACAGGTAGAGCAAGATTTGCCAGTATTCCCATCACATCGTCCTGCCCTCCATCTTCCCCACTTTGGCTTCCTGGGCAATCTCCTCCATCAGGGTCAGACCTTTTCACCGATACTTCTGGTTCTGCTTCTGCTCCAGCTGGTGCAGGCTCTCCCCTGCCTTCTGCACTTTCTCCCTCTTTCCCCCCTCCTCCTCCTCCACCACCTTCTCCTCTAGCTCCTCCCTCTCCTCCTCTTGCGTTTGCTCCTCCTGCTGCTCCTCCTTGTCCTTCTCCTCCATCTCCTTTTCTTCCACTGACTTTTCCTCCTCCTCCTCCACCTGGCCCTCCTGCACCACCACCCCCACCACCATCCCCATCTCCCCCTCCATCTCCTCCCCCTCCATCTTCTCCTGACATGTCATCATCATCTTCATCCTTCTCAGGAAATATATCTGCAGTTGAATAGAATAAAAATAAGAAGTTGCAAGATTTTATCTTAACTCTAGGTTTTTGTTCATTAAGTTCAGTTCTGTTTACTGTAAACGCCATATATTCTGTTTTTTTTCATGAATGTCACGGGTCAGGTGCTATTTACCACAACACATAATAATATTCATTTTGATCCTGACATGAATACAATATGCACAGGCACATGCACTACTAGTACTCTACAATCGCGAATTTAACCACTCACATTTGTTATAAGATATTTGACTCGCTAAATATATGGCTTAGCCAGTATTTTTCCATTAAAACAACATGGCAAAATATTCAAACAAATACGTACAAAATCATATGGAAGGACCCCAAAGGAAGCAGAGCTTATTTTATCAAAACTGAAAAAAACATCACAACTTTCTTGTCCTTTAACGGATTGTCATCAAACCTTCACTAATATGTTTCTTTTAAGTTCCGCTTCTATTAAAACTAACTGAACTTTCAGGATAGACTTCCCCTTTCAGTCTGGATCTACAGCCTAGCCTTGCCTCTGTCTCCCTCTTCACCAGGGAAGACGGAAGATGAAGAAGGGAGCTGAGCCTTTCTGTCCAGACTAAGTTGCGAGGGCATTGGGAAGGAAAAGGCAGCGCTGCATTGCCTCAAATTAATGCTCGCTGCAGATTGCACATATCCAACTGCATACAAATCAGGCTAAGAACTTACGTGTCATGACATTTCGTGCCACCTTCTCTAGACTCTCTGCCAGCAAGGGTCTGTTGATGGCTCGTAGTCCTTTAATGATCTCCAGGATGGTTTTGGCTGGTTTCCCTTCCAGACGCAGGAACAGCTCGGTGCAGGCAACCCTGTTACCTTTGCGAGTTTTTGTCACTTCTACCTGCTCCCTGTCGACCAAATGCAGGCAGGTCAGATGGTCAATCAGCTCCATCGGATCAATGTTCATGAAGTCCTCCTCCGTCTGCAGGAGAAGCTTGTAGATTTCCCAATTCTTGCCAAATTCTTCCTTTCCATTTATCAAGCCATGAAGATGTTCATTCCCTATAGAATGAGACAAGGCGTATTCATATACACTACAACTCAAAGGAATTGGCATAGGGAACGGGAAGGGAAGGAAAGGGAAGGAGCCAGTTTTAAACCATGGTAATTTTGTCCAGTTCAGCATGAAACATGATGTTTTTTAGGCTAAAGCATCGTGTTTCATGCTGAACTGGACAAAATATACAGCGGTTTAAAATTGTGGCTCCTTCCCTTTCCCTATGTCAATTCCTTTGAGCTGGAGTGTAGGTAACATAGCTCAATTATGGTTTACTTTTAATGAGTAAAACTAACTTAAATGCCAAACTTTGCGATACCTGGATTTCACAATCAGAATTTAAAAGGAGGGGATTGTGTAATCTTCATATTAAGACTGCTGAAGTGAGGCAAGATATGTGTTGTTCATAGACAGATGGCCTTGATGTACAGGCTAATGTAACATTGTTTAAATAAAGACAAAAATGCTCA
This sequence comes from Arbacia lixula, assembly GCA_963669155.1. Classification (NCBI taxonomy): domain Eukaryota; kingdom Metazoa; phylum Echinodermata; class Echinoidea; order Arbacioida; family Arbaciidae; genus Arbacia; species Arbacia lixula. Next base: position 5,764,310 of record OZ022584.1, on the reverse strand, counting down.
CTCACTTACAAATTTGTGTGACTCTTTCTTCCCAACTGTTTTTTTAGCCTTTGTTATTGTTACTTTGGTAGTAATTGTATTTGAATTGTACTTTTCTTTTTTATACCAAGGCTCCTTTGAAAAGCCAGCCTAGAAACTGCAAGGACATATACCCTGGTTTTAGAAATAAAACATAACATAAATCAAATAAAGAAAGAAAGGACAAATGAAAAAGCTCAGTTTACGGGTTGAAAGCAGGTTTGACTGTACCAGATTGTTTGAGAGCACCCACGAAGACTTTGACGAGTCCCGGCTCGGTCTTCCCTCTCTTTGCCAGGGTGTCTAGTATGCGCCGCATTCCTTTCCTTCGACTGTCTTGGCTCACATCGTGGATCTCCTGAGCATCTGGATCTGGTAGTGGTCAAAGAAGAATCAAGGTAATTACACCAGTACCCTTCATTCACCACAGATGGAAGTTTGCATAAGTGATACGTACACATTGCACAGAGCACATTATTAATATTTGGCACACACTTATACTTATTCCCCTAAAGGGCCTCAGTTTTGCTTTTGAGCAAATTATTGGAACCTGGAGTTGCAGGGGAATGAATTATTGTAGGTCGATTACTTCAGCCTCCCATTAGGCATTATGGTTGGGATTATGATTAAGTTTAGATTAGCATTAGGGTTTATGTTAGTGTTAGGATGCCTACGCCCTAACCCTTATTTTAACAGGAGAATTTATCAAACTTAAATCATTTTCACCCCCCTTAGACCCCAAGATATGTTACTCAGATTTATTTCTTAAAAATTGAAATTTTGATACTGCAGCCTGCTGCAGGCAATATCAATGTGAATCTGCCATATTATGAAAAATATGATAAGCTACTATCTAGTATCTGTCCTAGCCCTACAACTCAAGGCTTGGGGTTCCTCGTAAATCTGTCGTCACATGCAATCACCATTGGCATTGCTGCTTGTCGCATATGTGTTGGTCAAGCAAAACACATTTACACATTTGTAATGGGCTTGGGGCAACAATGAAAAAGGCCTTGACAGTGGAAGAATTCCTGGTGTTCTCATCTAATGGGTTCCATTCAGGAACAGTTTTGGGATAAAAAAAAAAAAGTATTTAAGTACTACTCTAGAAGTAGAGTCTACTGACAATTGTGTTGAAATGCAGAATTACTATAGCTAGGGTACGGGCAACAACAAAAGAGAAAGAAAAAAAAAAAACCAGCTCACTTAGTTGTAATTTGAAAACCGGAACCCCCATAATTGAGTTTGGGTCCAAATACTGAATAAGTATATCTCTATACACTTCTGTAACAAGTGTTAGAGTCTCGTTGGTCTCGGGCTGGGCATCCTTGTTATCCCCCATCTGAGCCATCACGGAGCGGGCGAGCGTCCGGTCCTCGCTGCGTCACTAGTCCGATCCTATTTGCTGCCGTATTCCTAGTATCCTACGTCTAGCCGATCCAGCACGCAACTCTCTGAAGTAGTCAGTTGAGCCGTGTAATTCAACCCAATTTACACCTATTTGTACATTGGCGCATCAAAGCAGTCTGGTGTACCATGCAGTATTCCGTTCAGATCTGGCCTGGTGCACTAGTACTGAGTAGTGTCAACCTACATGTAGAGAAGCACAGAATGCGAGCTGTATGCAATAATCAGACAACAGACATACGGACCGTACCGCACAGCGCTGGGAATTCCCGTGACCTTTTCAGTCTACGGGTATTCCCCGATAGCCTAGTTACTAGGCTGAGGAGAGCATTGGTCACAACTGAGCCTGTATGTCTGGGAATACAGACTAAGCCCTTATCCATCTAACTGCCATGGATCCTCTTCCTCACCCGCTCGAAAAGAGGATCCAGGGCAGTCAGAGGGATGTGGGGGCCTAGTCTGTTTTACCAGACATAGTTGTTAACAGACACATTTGTGACCAATGCTCTCCTCAGCCTAGTAAGTAGGCCAATTTCCCTGCTCCCTCTCGGGGATTCACAAAGCGCGCAGCTGCTGGCATTGTTTCCACAGAATGGTGCGCGCAGTGATGCATGCACTGGTTATTCTTTCATCATGCCTGGCCCAATTTTAGTTCGACGATTTTGCCGAGTGATGGTTGTTGTTTTTGCTTTCAATTATTGACGTTTCTATTTATGTTTTCATGAATTCGTTTCACAAATGTTAAGATCTACGTACGCGACAACTAGCAATGGGAATGATGGTGATTGTACGGGACGGGCAGATAGGCTACAGATACATGCAGATACACCATTATCATGCTTATGATGACATACTACATCTATACCTTTGTATATATGTGTTAGTGTTTTCATTCTGTTCAATAATACTTTCTTCATTTTGATATAAGGCCTATCTACAGAAACAGAGGCCTATATTTGCATTACCCATATCATTGTTAATATTAAGATTATGAATGTAATTGAATAGGCCATATAATTTTGACATATTTGAATGTATATAGAAATAGCCTCTCTTATCTAACGTCATGATGCTTGACTTCGAAGCCATGTCCATATTACAGTATTATTAAATGATGACGTGGAGTGAGTTCAGGGACTTCCCCGGCTGGGAGAAAGGGGCTTTTGCAAAGCAATCTATTCACCATACAGGCTGAAACACACAGCTCTGTGGTAAGACACAATGATTGGGATGACGCAATGATCATATCAACTGAACATCAACATCAGTGCTGTTGCGCAAATAGTAGGAAGAAGAACAATAGCCACAGGTCAAACATCTGATGTGTATTACAGGATCACGTGATTCGCAGATTCATGAAAATCAAATATATTTGTTATGGTATTGTTGAACGTACAACAGGGCCTCCTGTGATAACTTTGTTATAATTAGCGGGGGAGTCACTGTTTATTGTGAGAATAATACTGAATACAGGAACAAATTAAAACGACAACATTAATGTCAATCAAATCATTTCAGTAAAACTATGGGGTTCTATGGAGTGAATGTAATGACTTGGTCGGGCATATTTTTGGGCAAGATTCTCTCCGATTTTCTTTTCTATCCCAAACCCATCCGAAAAATATGATTTATATGGTAAATAGTTTCTGAGTAATCGGTGAGATAACCAAAAAGTGAGCATACATGGATTTCTGATAAGTGGAGTGTTCAATGTATTGAGAATATGTGGAATGTGATAGGATGTTGGGATGTTATGACAAAGGGAGCGTGACACGTGTGCGTGAAACTGAGTAGTTTATCTAGCACACTAAATTTTGAAGGAATAATTTATGACGTTATTCGTTCGCTATTTTATTGGTCTTCCTATCTTCTTCATTTTTATTCTCTCAATTTTTTTTTTATAGTCATGCATATATTTCCGTTTCTTTCCCCACCTATGTCTTCCTGTCAGCTCCCACGCCCCCCCCCCCCACCCCACATCCCTTTGTCTCTCGTTTCTCTCTCCCTTTCTCTATCCCGCTAACACACACTCTCTGCCCCCTCCCCTACGCTCTCTCTCTCTCTCTCTCTCTCTCTCTCTCTCTCTCCCCCCTCTCTCTATCTCTCTGTCTCTATCTCTCTTTTTCTGTCTCTCTCTCTCTCTTTCTGTCTGTCTGTTTGTCTCTCTGTCTCACTCTGTCTATCTGTCTCTCTCTTTCTCTGCCTTTCTACACTCTCTCTCTCTCTCTCTCTCTCTCTCTCTCTCTCTCTCTCTCTTGCGCTCTCTCTCTCTCTCTTGCACTCTCTCTCTCTCTTGCGCGCGCGCTCTCTCTCTCTCTCTCTCTCTCTTGCACTCTCTCATTCTCTCTCTCTCTCCCCCTCTCTCTCGGTCTCTCTCTCTCTCTCTCTCTCTCTCTCTCTCTCTCTCTCTCTCTCTCTCTCTCTCTCTCTCTCGGTCTCTCTCTCTCTAATATATTATATACATTTAAATCGAATATATAGATGGATACAAAATAAGGTAAGCATAACGAAGGGGATAACAAAGATCTATTAATATTTTGGAATATCTTTATCAAAAGTGCCCAGCGACAGAACATTAATTTAAAGTTATCAACAATTTCTATCATTATTATAATGCACATTTTATTCCTATCGTTCAGTCAGGCAGTGTAACCCAAATTGTATAATGCATTCAAATGGGAGTACAAGGAGACGATTCGCGACCTCAGACAAAACACGTAACACTACCTTAGGACCTTTTCCCAAAACCCACTGATTTGCAAACTGAACCTGGGCCATGTTGCATATACGTTTGGATTCTCAATAATTGAGAATGCCGATTTCCCACAATTGAGATTCTCAATTGTTGTATCTACAACAGTTGAGAATTTCCATTGCATATCAATTATTGTAGCTACAATAATTGAAAGTTTTTAAAAAGGTTTAGAACGAGCCTATTTTCTCCGAAAACTTACTTAGCGCAGGCGCAGTCGCATCAAAACAATCAATTAGTGGGGAAAAGTTTGCATCGTCTGCAAGAGCGTGATTTTTGCGTGTTGAGCTACCGCGCCCGCGAACGATAATCATCTACACGACCACTGACAAAATCTACTTGAGAGTTCACCACGCCGATGCTATCAATTTCCCCAGATTTTACCCCGAGAATAATAGTAAGTATTATACGATTTTAAATTTCCTTTTAACTCTTCTTTGTATAGATTACGTATTTTTGGTTGCGTTGTTGATAGTGATAAAAATCGAAGAAAATACTGGTAATTATTTGCCTGACTTCGACTTCGTTAATGATTTGTGCCGTTTGCGTGCATACACCCAAACGCAGTAATCTTGACTACCGCTAAAATTCTGTTGCCTCCGACTCCGTGTACGTGTGTAAGTTGAGTGGGTTACGTACTGGCTATCCCTAGACTAGTACTAAGCCCAAGGCTTGGGGTTTCTCAGGCTAGTTAGGATGCTCGAGTGTACCTTATCAAAGTGAAAGTCATTGCCAGGGTCTAAATTTACTAGGTTAGGTTCAGCCAGACGGTCTAGCAAAAACTCAGTCACAGCCCGGCTACTATAGTTGGACCTCGATCAGCATTGTAATGTAGGCATTGTACGGATCGGAGCACAGTCACTACGCAGCTAGTAATTGACTGTATAGACTCTTGGCCGTATATAGTGTAGGGTTGATAAAACTACTATAGATTACACTGCCGTACCTGGCATGTCCAACAGTCAGAAGTGTGCCTAACTGTTAATGTTAGGCTGGTGATCATGATGATGGCATCGTGCTTCAATTATGCTGGGACTACTAAGACTAAGATTTTCTAAGAAGACCCATCGTAATACTAAATAGAGGCTAGTTGCATGCTATCGGTCTACTCACTGTGTGCATGTGTGTACTCTCATACTCTCAGTCTCATTTCGGCGCAAATGCAGTTTGGTATCCCACTAGTTTTATGAAGTTTAACCCTTAACCTAACCCTGATACTAACCCTAAATCCAATTCTCAACCTAACCATGACCCTAACCCTAGACAAAATTTTCGCTGTTAAATTTGTCCAAAAAACATAATTTGTAGGTCACTTTCTGCCTATAACAATCAGTATCAGTGCATTAGCACCCTTAGTTTTAGGACAGGGCTACATGCAGTAGGCCTACAGGCTACCTGAGTCTGGTACTGTAGGAATGACCTATGCTTGTCCATAATATTTTTCTTCCCTGTGTGGAGTTTAAGAAAACTAAGAAAACACTTCTCACACTACCACAATTTTACTTGGACAGTTCAGTGCTTCACACAGCAGCAACGTATCTAACTATCTACACCAGCAAATCTCATAATTTTTTAACTTGATTTGATATCCAGTAGATCTTGAACATATGTTGAATCATTATTTATTTTTATACCTGTTAGGGTGTAAAATTACATAGTTATAAGTTGGAGCTCAAATCAATCAGACTCTGCCTCAGTAAAACTTATGATAGAGAAATTTGCATAAATATTTAAATTAGAGATGGCAACCAATCAAACTAAAGATAATCGAAGGATCAAACTAACATGTAACAATCCAATTCATAAGATAAACCAAGAAGGAATGAGATGAAGATGATAACAGATGTCTGGGTGATTGTGTAATAATGGGAATAGAAATTAAGGAGTCAGGTGTGGGATGGAATGAGTGGAACACCTAAATAGAGAAGGAATGAAGATGACAAGAGAATCAGGGGAAGGCATTCTAAGTAGAATGAATGAATGAGAACTGAATAGGGCCTATCAGTAAACTCATATAACCTATGTTCAGACTGCATGGGTAGTGCTGAAAAGAAATGCACATGAAGTCAGTCTTGACAGAACAGAAATGTTTAACAGCTGGCAAAGAAAACATGATAGAGGAAATAAACAAAAAAGGAAAATGACAAAATAACCATGCTACACCATTTTAGTCATGGTATCTACATGCGTTTACTTTATTCACTATCTCTACATATTTGTATTTTTTCCCAGTCACTATTTTATCAATCTATGTATTTTGCATGTTTTTAGATATTGTAGATTAATTGTCATGTAATTCAGGCAAGGCTGCAAAATGGTATTAAAAATAGACTTGAATTGAATCTTGAAGAATCTAGAACTTTTAGATAATTTGGAACTTATGAAGAATGTTGATGTGCATGTAACTGTATCTGCAACTTCTCTGATATAGATTCAAAATTTATTTTTTAGTGTGAAGTTATAAAGAAAAGACCAATTATGAATGTAAAACTGATGAGAAGATTGATTGCCTTGGATTTCTTGTAATAATGAAATATCTTGTTATACACCGAGTCTTGACATTTTAAATTTTTTTCCTAGGAATGGGACGAAAGGCAAATTATAGTGATGGCCAAATCATCTGGTTGGCCGGATTTGTTACCCAGAACAGAGAGCGCCTGTTTGGGAAGGCCGGCAACTGCAGCGAGAGGGTAAGTTGCCTTATAAATGTGGGGAAGATGTTTTAAAGGATATTTTGATACTTGGAACAGTTGAAGGGAGTATTACAACTTCTATATCTTGTCACCATTAATATTTTTTAACGTGAAAGAATCTTCTAAAAGTTGCACATCATTGGTATTATCACAATGCCAAGGAAAGGTTATGACCTGTAGTCATGGATAGAAGACATGTAATTAAGTGAAAAAATATTAAATGACCATGACTTCTTCACTTCTTGTCCAAATTTAATGAAACTTTCACTGATCTGCTTAAAGAAAGCTTTGTCACTATCATCTGCTCCTTTAATTCATGGTGTTTCAGAATTTGTTTGCTCTGTGCAAGCAGTGCTTTAGTGCTTTACTGTTAAACATGTTTTGTTCTTTGTTGTTGTTTATACATTGTAGGTTCAAAAGCGCAGAGAGGCAGCATGGGAGGAGGCAGCGAAGGGATTGGCTGCCCTCGGGTGCCCGAGCACAACCGGGAAGAGTGTCCGCCTGCTCTGGAACGAGCAAAAGTCCAGGGCAAAGAAGTATCACGATGGGAAGTCTCGGACAGGTACAATTATGATGTACATGTAACTTGTGCATTAAGGGAAATGAGCACATCATAAAGTCAATAATGCTTAATTGCTAACATTTTGTTTTCATTTATGTGACTGCCTTGATGCAGCTTTTTGATGAAGATGGTGCTTGGTAGACATTGCCTGAATGATTTATTGATACATTATTGATATAATGAGCATAGTGTAATTCTTTCTCTCACCATTCTCCTAATATTCCTCTCAGCAAATATGTCGGTATATGGTCCATCAATCTCATAACACTCTCCATTCATTCATACATAGACTAAAATACATTTTTAAGACCAAATTTCTTTTTCTTTTTTTAAATGATGTTTGTTTATTTCTGTGTCATAAAACCAGAAAATCCAAACATACATGTTTGTGCAAGATGGCCATTTAAAAATGAGGCCATAAATGACTTACAAAACTACATTTGACATTGAAGATAAAACGAGCATTTCTCACTCAAAGATTGCAGATGTGAACATATTGCTGGATATGTACACGTACATACAGATATTTAAAATATTTTAGTTTTTTGTTTTGGTAATTCTGTCAATCAATTAACTCAGTTTCACTGCAGTGATTTGCAATATGAGATTCACCAAGTTATCGACATGTAATTATACATATTCCAGTGAGGAATGATCTCAAATGAAATTGTGATTTCTCAGTATAAGTATTAGTGGTTGTCATAACGATATTGTGGATATTAAAAATATTTCTCAGAATTATAGACATCAAGACATTCCAAAGATGAAAGTCACCAAGTTATACAAAACACTTGTTTTCCATTCAAGAATGATACATGAGAAAAAACATCACACTTTTCTCTTCAGAAGAGTGAATGATATCAACATTGCGGGATATGTACATATGAATAATAGCATTGCTTATGTTCAAGGATCTACCTTTTTTCTCAGCATTATGGACCTCATCAACCTTCACAATATGAAACCTGCCAAGTTATTGACCACTTTCAATTGGAAGAGAGGTCAGACATATTCCCATGGGGAAACAAGTAGAAATTGAAAAAGATATTGCAATACTGTATTGATCTTGCATCTCAGTTCATTCTGACCATAAACAAACTGTAAGGATTTGTTTTCATGAAGTCTTTTCCTGCGGCCATAAAAATGAAATGTCAGATTAAATGTTTATACTTCCAACATTTTATTGTTTGTGTTATTACAGGTGGGGGACCCTGTGTTCCTGTAAATCCCAGGTACGAGGCCATAATCGATGCCTTGGTGCCGCAAGCCGTTCATGGGATCAGGGATGAGGAGCTGGAGGCCGGTATTTCAAACTCTCAGGTAATTTACTCAACGCACCATATTCCTGACGTGCATGCACTAGTAGCACAAACATTTCATAACCATGACAACTGAGTATTCATAGTCCACAAACATGTTCTACATTTCTGTAACGGCCTGTGGTCTCTCACTGCGGGCATGTTATTGACATTCATTTGTCTTGTTCCATGACACTTCAACAATATTCAAAGTAGCAATAGCAATTAGTTATATTCATTTAAAACTGAATATCAGCACATTCAGCGGAATATTACTTTGTCTTATAACGGAACTAAACTTCTTCCTGTAATGAATGATTTGTAATCACATGCACCAAGTAAGTTTCATGTCTCAAGCATCTGGATATCAAAGAAGCAGAGAGCAATTCATAACACACAAGATGAAATACACATCCATAACACAATAACGTCATAAACCATGTTTTCTATATTTTCTAGATGTGTCTGCTAATCATATTCATTGGCATTGGGTTTTTTTTCATATGCTCTTCTACTTTCCCTCTCATGTTGGTACCTTCACATTGAGTCATGTAACACTAAATATGACACAGATTATATATCAGAGTTGGTATTACGTTATTTCTTATCGTGAATTTAGAAAAAGCTTCAAAAACAACAAGGCCAAATATCTCTTTTGCTGCTCATGAAACACAGAAATATGATTCTTATGTCATTTTTCATCCGACAGCTGTCTGAGAATGCTGTAGCTGCATCACTGCTACATTCGATGATGGAGCCATGGGAGGAGGTGAATGGGCAGTCTGCTGGTGGGAGCACAGTGACAGAGGCTCCAGAAGAGAGTGAGGATGCTCATGTCGAGGCTCCCAAAGAGAGGGAGGAAGAGGCTCCAGCAGTGAGGGACACTGCAGAGAGGCAGGAAGGTCGGGGAATGAGGGGTATCAAAACAGAGGAGTACTTAGCTAGTCTCCTTGAAGTAGAGCAGCGAAAGTTTGTTGTGATGCAGGGCATACTAAAGGTGATGGAGGACTATGTGTATGGTCATCATTAAGGGTCCACTTTTATATGTTTTCATTACCAAGTGTTTTAAAGTTAAAACTCCAATTAGCTGAAATTTAAACATTGAATTAAATTATGTCATCTGTTTGGGTGCAGGTTCAATTTAATTTAATTGATTACTACTCTTGTAGTAATACTTTGAATTCTTCTTAAGATTCTCACAATTTGACAAGATCAGGAGCAAACATTTGTGTGTGTATCAGGTAATTCAATTAGAACACAATACAAAAAGCAGGCAATCTTTCTTTTTCTCATATATGTGGACCTGCTGTGGATGAGGATGTGCTGATTTCCAAAAGAATAAAGAAGAGAAAAAACTTTTCCATGGCTGTTTAACTATCTTCCCCTGGAATAAAGACCTATGATTCAAAGCAAAATCATTAATACTCGAGTGTGGAAACTGTCGCTTGAAGATAAAAAAAAGGGTGCTATATCTAAATGTATAAATTGTTAACACCTTGAAAATCCTTTTGCAATTATTGCATATTTTGGGGGGGGAAAGTAGGTTTAAAGTGCTCATGATATACCCCAGTATAATAACATTTTGTGACCAAGAGTTAAGTTACAAGAGTAGGTAACCATTTTCTCACAGTTCAAGCAATTTTGTGGATGACCTTTGATAATGCAAATACCATTCTAGGTAAATATACATGAAAATGAGAGCATTATGTTTTTTTAACACACAGTCGATTGACCTCCCGCTTTATTTCAAGGAAATTTGCTCTTGGACTATCTCATTTATGAGAAATACTGATTCATAATTTCGTTTCTCATTGCTACTCCTGTTGGATTGAGACCCTCCAAATTGACCTGTTCAGGGCCTTGGTCTAGTTCGACCACCTCTTCCTCCCTCTCCTTGAGGTCCTTGCTGATGTTGAACAGGACTGCACAGGCCATGATGACATCGCAGACTCTCTCTGGAGCCATCTGCATTCCATGTCCCAGGAGGCAGCGAAATTTGTTCTTCCACTGCCCATTCACCTGCTCTATGACCACCCTTGTTCTGCAGTGGGCCCTGTTTGGATAGGTTGAAGAGAAATGGGAGTGGTGTAAAATTAATCTTCGACAAATACAAATAGATTTGTACTTATACGCTTGTGATATGCATCTCCTTACAGTAACTCAATTACTCATATGAATATTGCCTTTGTTAATATTGGAAGGAACCATTTCACATTTGATGGGTTAAGAAGACGCAACCTCATTTCCAATGTACAGTTCAGATAAGTGAATAACCGATTGTGTGAAAGTTAATGTTCTATTGACGCTGTTTAAGTGATTCCCAGTCACGAGGGGGATAGAGCAGTAAGTCAAATTGGTCAAGCACAATTGTGGGGCTATATTATACAAACAACATGAGCCACTCATTCCATAACCTTTGAAGAGAGTATTGCATGGAGGTTTTTAGTAAATATTAACATTCAAGATATGTCATATGTGTCACAACTACCATACTTCACAATGTATAATATTTGGATTGATTGATTCTTAGATCACCAGTATGTAATTGCCATTACCCTCTCACAAAGGTTTACTGAGCTTCTTTTTCTTTAGGGATGTCATTCAGAGGTAGTCTTCCCCTCCCCCACTTGGTCATGATATGCACTTTGAAGTTTCATCATTTCATTGTAACTTGCACTTTTATCAATTTGTCCTTGTATGGACAATCTTCAATTATTTGTATATAAACATATTATTTATTTCTGAATAAAGAATGAGTAGATATTTATTGAACACTATAATTTCCAAAATGTTTCTTTGTTTTTATTTTTTGTGGGAGAAAATGTTGACATAAGATCATAAGGAATGGGAGTGTGTAAAATTTAAGTAGGTAGCATACAACACTTTGTCTTGAACGTACTTTTTTGAGTTATTTTAGTTACTTGCTTCCTTTTCTTAGAAAAACAAGAGCAGAGATAATGACCATGAGAAGGAAAGAGAAAGTCAAGTGGAGAGGGAAAAAAGCAAGAGGGAGAGAAAGAGAGAGAGAGAGAGGGAGAGAGAGATAACCATGTGAAGCATATGGTACATTAATTTGGTACATGAGCAAGTCATTTTTTGTGTGTGTGTGACTTGTCTTACCTATTGTAGCGTCTCTCTACATTGGTCTGTGGGTCCTTCACAGGTGTCATGAGCCATGATTGAAGGGCGTAGCCACCATCTCCAACTAGAAGGCCCTGGAGCACACCGTCAGCGAGCTGATGTCCAAGTCTGCTGTTCTATATTTGAAAATTAAGGGGAAAATTAACATGTCCACTGTTATTTTCGATAGATTTACCTTATCCACTATTTAGTGACTTAGTTTAGTGATTTAGTTTCTTGCAAAAATACAGTGTCAAACAAATAATGCAAAATATCCATCATTAACAGTGTTGTACGTCAGAACACTTTTGCAACACATTTCTGCACTGTACAGGAATGAGTGAAATCATGCATCAACCAATGCAAAGAGGAGAAATTTCAATCATGATCCTGCATACCGTACGCATACCATATTATATTTTGCTGTTGGTAAAAGAAAACGTGAAGAAATAGATATCAAAATAAACATGTTAGTACTGTATGCATTCATGCAAAATTTATTGCTTGTGGTTTCTGAAATTATCTCTATACATGTATAATGCAATAAAAAATCAGTGATGAAATTATGCTAAGAGAGACAAACTAGAGTTTTAAAAGACATTTTTTTTTTTTTTGTTTAATCAAACTTTATTCAATTCATGTTGAATGCTATACCTGCAGGATCCGGCTGTCGTGTGTGCTGCCAGGCCACCTGGCAACAACGTTGGTTATGCGGTATGACGCGTTACACACAAGTTGGACATTGATACTCTTTCCTCCTTTCCTGTTAACAAAGGTGTGCTCGGCGTCACCGAGAGGGGCACCGTGGAGGCCCACATGGGTGCAATCAATTGCACCCACAACATGGGGGAAGCCCGCCAGTCTGCCAAAGCCCACCTGGGTCTCCCGGACGTCCGCCAAGCCTTGGGGGAATCTGATGTGCTATTGTTCAAAGATAGAAATAAAAAAGGGTGTCATTTTGGCATGTGAGAGTACAAGAAACAAAGATAACACATACATAAAAAAAAAAAAAAACTAACTTGAGGGCTATATTCTGCCCAAGAATAACTTATGGGTTTATTCGCCCCCTTTCTGCCCCCACCCCTTCCAGCCCCTCCTCCCCCCTCCCTGTTTCAGCATGAAACAACACTATGATCTATATTGTGCATCACCCCTTTGACGTAATTCAGTTGGAATATATATGGTTTGTTTCTTTGACTTTTAATTCAATTGAAGCGAGAGAGGTAATGAAAAGGAAAACAAATTTCTTATCAGCCTATGTATGATTTGTATATTTCTAAGGGAAATACTGCAGTTTGGTTAATAAAAAAAAAATATGAAATGTACGTCTGCATGTAAACGGTTATTTGGGGGATTGAGACCTTTTCCTTATAAGAAAAAAAAAAGTGGGGATGGATAGATTAACTGTATACTTTTATTTACATCTAAAATATTTATTTTCTTATTTCTTATCGTCAAGTAGCTGAAATAATTGTGAGCAACTCGTGATATTACACAATTAAAAAGCATGAGTTGTGATTTGCTGCGCAGGCCTACTTGCAGATACCGTATTTTGAAATTGAGACGGCTAAATTCGGCAAAACATTGTTTACAAACAAAGGGTGGTGCAGCATATTTTAGGTACAGTTCTTTCACTTCATTCTTCAGAAATCGAGATGTGTTTCGCTCAATCATCCGTGCATGGAACAATGAACACCTTTTCATGGGTATGACTCTGAGGTAATACCATTTTGTGGTGATTAATTAGTGTGAAGTACGAACGTGTCGGTCAGTATAGACTCGAACTACAGCTGCATGCATACATTATCAGGTAGCGGACTACCGCCGGCTAGTACTACGTCTATAGCTGGCCGGGCGGACCCGCCCAGCGCCCGCCTGGGCTTCGCATCGGTCAAGATTGTCAGGCGGTCGCGCGATATACGGCATTTGTACGGCAAAAATTTCGATGAAAGACACTTTGATGTTGTGTTTTTAAGAAGGTAGCCTGCCTTGTACAGTATAATATGGTATCATAGGGCTAATTACAATCAAGTCTTGAATTTGATATTAGAAGAAAAACCTTAATTATCGTTACAAATGCTGCTATCTACACTTTTTTCTACACACCATTGCATTGACTCGTATACTGTCGTACGACATAGCGCAGATGCCGTTGCTAGGGCGTTTTATGTAGAGATAGTAGATCTCTCTGAATTCTGAAAAGACTTCAATACTTACATCATTCTTCAGATGACACAAGGCTTGGGTGACTCGGCGGATCGTCCGGGATGCAGAAGATGGGTGAAGCCCATGAACTTGACCGCTTGTGCTCATTATGCAGCCCGTTGCGAAAAACTTTAAACCCACAAATACCTGCAGGCTGGCAGGCAGCGCATGCATTCGTTTTGTTCGATGCTCTAAGTCCTCTTCAAGGAGATTAATGAGATGGATGCACCCTCTCCTGCTGAAGCGATATCGCTGATACATCTCCTCGTCGTTGTAGCAGTCGAGAGGGTGCATCCTGTCTCGGAAGACTCGCTCACGACGAAGTGCCTGCTCCTGCAGCAGGGCTGCTATCCCTGCAGCAGCCATTTTGTGAGCACAAATTTTAATTGCGCTTTATTACAGCGGTAATTTACCGCTGGGGTAAAGCTGTTTTTTATTTACCGCAATTGAGAAAGCATTTAGCGCTAAAAAACAGCGGTAAAACCTATATGCAATGGAATAAACCGCTGTTTTTTAATTTACCGCTGTTTTTGAGGATTTACCGCTGATTTGGGGATATACCGCTGATTTGGGCCATTCTCAATTATTGAGAACCCTATATGCAACGTGGCCCTGTTCTTATTTTTCTTTTCCTCAGAAATGGTAGTAATTATCGGATCAACGTCTCAAAACGCCTGAAAGCAAACTCCGTTCAAAACACGACTCGGTACAGCCAACGTTTATTGGCGTATGGATTTGAACTTGCTATTGATACCTTGTTGTTTTCGAATATCATGTTATCATTTTCCCAATCTCAACCCAATACTAGTACTAAATACATAGACAATGATAATGCTTTCCTCTAATCATGAAAATGTGACTTTTTAACGTTTTGATTTTGTGACGTCGCGTTATAGGTGCTCTGCTATATTGTGTGTGCTGTTTGACTCCATGTATTGCTCCCTTTTTGTTTTAGATGAAAACATAATTTTCATAGAGGTATGTGTGTAAAAACGTGTTTCTAATGATGTACCAATTGCGAATATAAAATGATCATTACTTAAAACACCATTTCTTTTTTAACCTTTGACGGATTTCTTAAAACCTTCACTAATATTTTTCTTTCATGTTTCTGCTTTTATTGAAGTCAAATTATTTTAAGGGTGGGCTATCCCTTTAAGAATATTCTTTAATGATTATCATCCAATCATATCAGGTGCACGGAAATCATATTTGAAGAGTCAGTTTCACATTAGCAAATATACACTTTGCATATGAATTGAATTGTTAACCATAATTGGTAATCAATACATCTATGATGTCTGTTGATGTATATACCTTTACAAATGTTACCAACGAAGGAGCTGTTTTCTATGATATCATGGAAGTGGATTATTTGCCTCTGTGGAGTGAGCTCTTCGTGTTGATCAGATCATGTCAGGATTTATGTCTGATCACCATCGTCATCCTCGTTGTCATTGTCATCACCAGCTGTAAGAGACGTTATTCTACAACATTATTCATGGACAAGTTTCCCTCCAAACAAGTATAGCAACAGTCCCGGTACTAGGCCTAGTATTGGTACAGGACTGTTATTGATGTTGCACTCCCCTTATCGTGAGAGCGCGCCCACAGGCATTCGTCTCATAAAGGCAAGCGCCCTCTAGAGACAGTGAACTGATCCTGAGTTTGAATCAACACTACAAAATTGGCGCCGCTAATATCTCGCTTGGAATAAGCAGCCGTAAGGGAATTGGCGGGAAAGTGGATCTTATTTTCCAACCTGTACTCATTCAGACGGCTCCGTCTACAAACGTGCTTGTTGAATATAGGATTGCCATGTGAAGGCTAGCTGTCACAAATACCACGTTTGAAATGAATGCCATTACACAACGGTTCATTCGGATGCAGGTGTTGCTTACAACAATACAAATCCGCTAAGGAATTCTACGTAAACACAATTGAAGAATCCACAAAGGCAGATGAATGGATTCATATTAACATACTTCAAAATATTAGAAGGCCCCCTCTCTACTCAAGTCTATCTCATTAGCTTCACCAGGCAACCCATTCACACAGGGAGGGTTGGTATAACGTGGTCCGACGCAATATTATAACTTAAAACACACACACACACATAAGTAAGTCCCTTTTTCAAAATAGCATAACTTAAAAAAAAAACGGTTTTGAGCAAAATAATTTAGCAGGAGTGTTCCTACACTCTAAACTTCGGTGTGAAAATGTGATTGATCCGTCAAGTCATGCATGAGTGAGCACATATCAATGGCAAAAATGTCACTTTTCAAAATTCACAAGGGTCGTTATGGGGGAATTGTGATACAGGATTTCAACCAATTCTGTTTTTGCTGAATAATCAAGTGCTCTTTATGATAATTATCAATCGTTTGACCCCCTTACACATCCCCTCACACTCTCAATATATTTTAGGGTTGAATGAGCTAAATTCAAACATTTTCAGCATTCCTAATTTTTGAAATGGTAAAATCCATGAAGTTTATTCAAAAAGTCAAATTCATTTTTTCAGTAAAACATATCTTCACATTTTCTGAAAAAAAAACAATGCTATTGTTGATTGCTCACACTACATAAACAAAGAAAAAAATACTATTATTTACTGTCTTGGGGCATAGAAAATGAATCCTGTGACTTTTGAAAAATGACACTTTTACCTTTAATGCAAACTCATTCATGCATGACTTGACGGATCAATTACTTTTTCACACAGAAGTTTAATGAGTGTAAGAAAACCTCTGCTAAATTATTTTGCTTAAACTTGTTTTATTGATAAGTTAAGGTATTTTGAAAAAGGGGGGAACTTTCTTTTTTTTGTTGTGTTTATATCGCCTCTGACCAATTTGTGAACCACGTATGTTTTCTATTTCAAGTACTAGGTGTTCAAAAAAGCTTTTGACACTTTTGAAAAACAATTAGAAATATGTTAAAACTCAAGCAAGCTTAGTTTTACACATCATAAAATCAAAGGATGTCATTTGTAGAGGCGAGCTTCGTGACATTTCATCAATTATTAAAGAAGCCATTTCTTGGGAATGTATTAAGCCGATATCGCTGCAGATGGCAGCGGTTACATAATGACAACAGGTATGTCACATGATAGTGACTAATTAAATGTTATTATTAGAGTATTATCTGTTAGATGAGGTCCACTTGCCATGATTCCATGGAAAATTAGGTTAACACAGTGATCGCAGTCACGTGGTATGCGTTTATTCTTACTTTTGAGTGAAAAACCTCCTCTGAAGTTAAAACACATACAAAATAATTGTGTGTACTCATTTCAAGGTCATATAATCTATTATGCATAGTATGTTGGAATGCAGTTAGGGTTAAAAAGAATATGAACCAATAGCATAATAATATGATATAATATGCTGAACATAAATGTCAGAGTGGACGTCGTGTTCTGACATTTTTAGAATGATAACCATATTTAGAATGTCTTATGAAGAATACAAAATATCATATATATCTATCACATGTTCTTCTCTGACATTTCTGTATTGTCATGTATGTTGATCTCTTTATCCCTCATTGATATATCTATCGTCATATTTCTTGCTTCCTATATTTCATCTTGGTTTCTGTTTCGTCGTCCATGATTTAACTCATCAGATAGTTCTTTTTTGTGTGTCTGATTTTTGTTATGTGTAAACTATAATACACTTAAGAGTTATGTGTTCTTTTTCTTCTCATGTTCACAACTTCAATATTAAATATTTGCAACTTTACATCACTTATCGTCTGTAGTCACCAAACATTTCTTTCGGTCATCAAGCTGCTTTCATTATATTTTCTCTTTCCTCTCCATTTTATCAGTTATCCAACCTCCATCATTTCCTTCATCGCCCCTCTTCATGTTCTCCATATCTGTCTCTGCCTTTGCCCCTCCCTTTGCCCTCCCCTTTCCCCTCCCCTTGCTCTCTCCTTGCCCTCCAATTGCCTCTCCCCTTGCCTAACTTGTCCCCCTTGCCCTCCCTTTCCCCTCCCCTTGCCCCCTTGCCCTCCTTGCCCTCCCCTCCCCCTTACCCTCCCCTTGCCCTCCCCTTGCCCTCCCCTTTCCCCTCCCCTTGCCCTCCCCTTTCCCCTTCCCTTTCCCTCCCCTTTCCCTCCCCTTGCCCTCCCCTTTCCCTTCCCTTTCCCTTCCCTTCCCCCCCCCCCCTTTCCCTCCCCTTTCCCTCCCCTTTCCCTCCCCTTTCCCTCCCCTTGCCCTCCCCTTTCCCTTCCCTTTCCCTCCCCTTTCCCTCCCCTTGCCCTCCCCTTTCCCTTCCCTTTCCCTCCCCTTTCCCTCCCCTTTCCCTCCCCTTTCCCTCCCCTTTCCCCTCCCCTTGCCCTCCCCTTTCCCCTTCCCTTTCCCTCCCCTTTCCCTCCCCTTGCCCTCCCCTTGCCCTCCCCTTTCCCTTCCCTTTCCCTCCCCTTTCCCTCCCCTTGCCCTCCCCTTTCCCTTCCCTTTCCCTCCCCTTTCCCTCCCCTTGCCCTCCCCTTTCCCTCCCCTTGCCCTCCCCTTTCCCTTCCCTTTCCCTCCCCTTTCCCTCCCCTTGCCCTCCCCTTTCCCTCCCCTTTCCCTCCCCTTTCCCTCCCCTTTCCCTCCCCCTTGCCCTCCCCTTTCCCTCCCCTTTCCCTCCCCCTTGCCCTCCCCTTTCCCTCCCCTTGCCCCTTCCCTTGCCCTCCCCTTGCCCATCCCCTTGCCCTCCCCTTGCCCTCCCCTTTCCCTCCCCCTTGCCCTCCCCTTTCCCTCCCCTTGCCCATCCCCTTTCCCTTCCCTTTCCCTCCCCTTTCCCTCCCCCTTGCCCTCCCCTTGCCCTCCCCTTTCCCTCCCCCTTGCCCTCCCCTTTCCCTCCCCTTGCCCCTCCACTTGCCCTCCCCTTGCCCATCCCCTTGCCCTCCCCTTGCCCCTCCCGTTGCCCTCCCATTGCCCTCCCTTTGTCCTCCCTTTGTCCTCTCCCGCTTTTGTTCTGCCTCTGTTTGACCTTTTCCCTGCCCACCCCCTTTCCTCTGACTCCTCCTCTCTGTCTCTGTCTCCCCCATTTTTTTTTATTGACACCCCTCATCTCTTCTCCACTCTAACCCCAGCACTAGCTCCCATGAGAGGCACACACTTTCACAAACGTTGCCGTGACGACAATGAGATGTAAAGGGCCCCAGGCTGTGTGTGTGCGATGCACGGCCACCAAAGTGCAAGCAGAGAAATGTCCCCTCACCAAAACAACGCAACTCCTTATCTCTCCATCGTGTCACCACGTATTAATGCCGCAATGGCGTTCATCCATAAACGCCGAGGGACATGCCCCTCCGGCAACCGTTTCTTCTTCAACGTTTTGTCTGAGGCGATCCGGCTCTGCGTGTTCCCAAAACACGCCAAGCTCGTTCATGTTTCTAACCGTTTTTATGCCCTGCACACTTCAACATTTCAGTGCATGTATTCATCATGTTGGACATTGGCTTTGGCCTGAGGGAAAGGTCGCATTATCTCTCTGTCGATTCCATCATTTTTGCCCACTAGGAACCCAAGACAAATGCACGCCGGTAACGTGGTGATGCTAAGAGAAGAATAGAATGCAACAAAGCATAGTATCATGATAGCTCTCTCATCCCTACCCCACCACCCCCGCTCCCTCCCTCTCTCTCCCTCTCTCTCTCCCTCGCTGTCATTGTGTTCCTCCCATCCTTTCTCTCTCTCTCTCTGACTCTTTCTCTCTCTCTTTGAATTCCTCCTTTCGACTTGTTCCCTCTTTGCCCTCTTTATAATGTGTGTATAAGGTATAGGTATAGGTAAAAGTAAAAGACGGCGAGAGAGGGAGAGGGATTTTTGTCCTTGTTTCTGTCAATTTATCTTCCCATCTGCAAGCTTTAAACATAATTTACATTTGGTCTCATTTTATAATCATATGCAATAAAAATGTCTTCATGCAATTCAGCTGAGCACAATATATCACACACAGCTCATACGTAATTTTAGGAAAAGACTTGAGAGCACATTGCCAATTGCCCACCAATTTAGAAATGCAATAACAACATCGATAAAGATTGGTCGCAAGAAGGATTGACAAATAGGCCATAACGTATGAAGAATAGCGTGTACATATTTTAGATAACGTACAGTATATGAGGCAGCTCTAGAATTAAATCGAGTGAAAAACGTTCCATCCAAAAAGAATTTTAGCAATGGAATGAATTGTGATTTGCTGATGGATTTGTATTGTCATTTGATACAATCTGTCCCTTCTAATAACAACGTCAAATGCAGATAACAAACACAACAGGGAAAACACAGAACGGCTGCGTGGGGGCGAATGACAAACGTATTTTTTTAGCAGTTTGAAAAGTTGAAATGTTCCTTCCAGGAGGCTTTGAGTTATTCGGCTGCAGATTACTGGAAGCGTGTAACCTCGTTGCGATTAATCTTATGGTGGGCTTACGTGCAGAATGGCTGATCCGTCCATGCACAGCAGAGCCATGAACAAAACAAGGCTCTGCCAGGTAGGTCGTCGTAGCGCCCTCAACGTGAGCAGTAAACCTTACCCTGGTTTTCATGCTGTTGGCATTTCTACACTAAACTATTCAATAAAGGGGTCTGGCTGCAATAGACTATTCATTCTTGCTTTCTCCTCCGGCTCAGACTGAGAATAGAAGAAGTGACTAGTCTTAGAGTACGAGACTCGACTTTTGATCGTTTGGATCAGAAATGTTCAACAACATGGACATGATGGAGGCCAGGTGTGGTAGACCTATATGAGCAAGGGTGATGCTTTGGGAAGGGGGAAGCGGAGAGGGTGAAGGGGGGAGGATAAGGCCTAGGGGAGAAGGGGAAACGGGGGGGGGGGGGGGGTGGTTACAGTAAGGCCAACCCCCTCATTTACAACCAAAACATTTTATATGCCCCCTGTTGTGTTCTTGCACAAGAAAGTGACACACACAAAGTACGTACCTAATAACCTCATCTCGATAACCCCGTTACCTGATTGGTTGAGAGGCATTAAGTACATTCAACCATTCTAGCAAAAGTACCAGATTTGCATTAACACAGGTCAATAGTACTTACATCTGCATAAATAGCGGGCAATAGTACTTTATTAGCATAATCTGGTGCATAAGGTGTTAACCGGGTGGTGTAGGCCTACCTAACCTACGGACTCATCAGATTCCCCCTAAATATTTAACAACGAAGACGAAGAGGACGACTGAAATAATCATGATAAACACCGACATCATCACTAGCCGACAACAAAGTAAAATGTATACGCCACACCAAGGTAATCGGGATGACGAATCAACTCTTACGTTAACAAAATATGAGCATTAATCCGGATGATTGTCCGATGTGAGTTTTAGTACTATCAATCATGTCCTATGATATTTTCCCGAAACACATGAAGTTATTTACATCTGCACGCATCGCGGCTTTAATCATCGTTAAAATGCAGTTAAGGGGTGCATCGGGGTAATATTATATGAAAATGATATTCCTGTTCATGAATTATTTAATTTTACGTGCCCATGGGCAATAACCCATCTGATATTATCGTCACATATATCAACGCCTTCGTTTTCAACAAAGGCAATGGAAGAACAAGAATGAAGAAATAATTTCATAATTTTATGAAGCGTTCATCAAAGTTTTCATTATTGAGAAGAAACTGAGAAAAGAAAGGAAAGTGATTGAAACGCTGTCAGCTGACTACTTTAAAATGGGAAAGAAGAGAACGGAACAGTCTAATATTGGTTACTCTCAATTGTTAGCAAGAAAACCCACTTCTAATACTGATAGAAAAGAGTTAATGTGACTGAAATGCGTGAGCGGAGAGAGATCGACGCATTACAAACTAGAGCCATTCGACTGCCACGCAGTCGATAAATATGCCTCCGCCTCTTTGCTAGCTCTATTTAGATTATTTTCAGAAAATCTGTTTGTTTGGTTGGGAACGTTCCAGTGAATTACTATGTGAAATGAAAATCCTTTTTTTTTTTTTTACCATCTATTCTGTTTTTCCATGTTTAGCGAAGTTTGGCAATGTTCATTTGACCTTTGATCTCTTACTTCTTTGACTTCCAATCTAACCAGTCTGTCTAAATCCATCCTTGTATCCTTGTGATTCTTGTACCATTTTTTCTTGAAATGCATAATTGGATTGGGATTTATTGTGAGAAGTATCAATTTCGGGGCAATTCATAAACCTTTAACCTCTGACCTTTCAGGAATTTTACCCAAACTTTCACCAGTCTACCTTCATGAAGTGACACATCTCTGTACCATGTTTGTTTGAATTGAATCATTAGATTTGGATTCAATGCGAAAAATATTGGTTTTATGCAATACACACATGTACCAAGTTTGAAGCAAATCTGGTTCACGGTTCTCAAGATATTGCCGAAACGGAATCGGGACGGACGGACGGACGGACGGACGGACAACCCGAAAACATACGGCCTCCGGCCACTTCGTGGCGGAGGCATAAAAATGCGTATTGAGTGTTTGTGTGTGTGTGTGTGTGTGTGTGGGGGGGGGGGTGTTTGTGTGTTTGTGTGTGTGTGTGCATGTGTGTGTGTGTGTGTGTGTGTGTGTGTGTGTGCCTGTGTGTCTGTGTATTTGTGTGTGTGTGTATTATTGTCTAATCTAGCTAGTCTCTCGCCCGCTCCCTCACAAACTCGCCCGCTCTCGCCCTCTCTCTCCCTCTCTCTGAAATTACATTAAGACGTAAATCGAGTTTGCTTTTGGGCAAAGGATGCATTGGATAAAAGCTGAGGATTGTACCTAGGAAACACAATTATGATTTACTTGCACATTAGGGAATTTGTTTATAGGTCTACGGGCCTTCTCTGCCCCCTCCCCCCTCCCCCCTTTTACCCCCTCTCTTCCCCCAATAACATTAACAAGGAAAAAGCTGGCTATAGGCCGACCCTAATTCCATATTATACCAAACTCACACAGTGAATCACCGTTCAAAATCAATCAGAAACAATTCGCTCATGAGGATTTACAACATGAAGTCATATTAATGCCAGATAATACGATCACGTCACTTAAACATGTTTAAGTGTCCGACTTACGTCGTCATTGCATTCCCCCGCCACCTCATTGGTTTATATTTCATGCACCATGCGCTTAAAATACACCGCGCGCGTTATTTATACAGACGACATTCCGAGGACCCTTGGCGGAAAATAGCGCGCCACACCGGCATTCTCGTGCGCTTAATTTGGACAGGCTGTGCACGTTGGGATAATGACAGTTTCAGGTTAGCAAATTTGACTTCATCAACGTCCTTCGTGTATCATCATGTCACGGATGAATTCAACCTCACAATTTCGGCGTTTTAGTTCAGCAGTTCTTTTAGTGCCCTACATTAGCAAGGAGAAGACCAGTGTTGTTGAATAAAGCTGAAGAATTATCTTGCCGTAATGGTGAGGTGTTTGTTCAATGGCAGATTGCGGATGGCAAATGTGACTTGGCAGAGCGTCTTTGGGGTATCACTATGTCAATAATCTGATCTCACCTCAAAAAGTTCTTTCGTGACGTAACGTCATTTGCATTTCCTATGTACAATCTAGATCTTATGAAATAATAATATGGAGGGTACTTTTAATTTAATTTCTAAAACATGATTGGCACATGATTGGCTGAGAGGTATTTGTACAGTTCTATATAAAGAAGTTCGACACTCAGTGATATAGATCCAAACTCATCCGTTCTTTATTAAGTAATTACAATACAAACATTTTTTTTTCATGACATTCGTTCTTCTGGGACAAGAATTAAACATATCATGTGCTAAATGAGACACATTAATTCATTTAAGGTAAGTGGGTAAGTGCCGGACCATTACCAGGTCCTAGATCGCAATCAGTCTCATTATTGTTAGAAGGCTTGTGATATTTCAAGAACGTACTGTAACTCTAGGATCTGTGTCAATTAATTGGTGATATCCGGATCTTGATCATGTTGATTAGGACTACTTTAATGTGTTAAAGGGAACATACTGTTCTGTACAGAAAAAAAGCCTCCAAAAGATGATCGTGGGGGGGGGGGGGGGGTAGTGATATTTCATATTGTGTCCCCCCCCCCACTATTTTTGGTGGGGGGGACGCGACCCCCCCCCGTCCCCCCCAGGATTTCCGCCCATGACAAGAAGACCGATCGAAGTCGTAAGATGATCTAAACGCAATGTCTGAATGGATAAAGAACAAGGAATTGCATTTCAATGACAATAAATGTGCATAATATTCATATTTACAGGCGAGAAATGAAATCGGAATGAGCCTGTCTAAAAATTTTTTTTTACCAGTCCTATCCTGTTTAACAGAGTCGGTTCCTTCTCACATCAAGATGCGATGAAACTGTTATTTTCTAGGCTTATACAATCTCAAATGAATTACGATCGTGAAGTTTGTAATCAAACGCATTAATAGGTAACAGAAATGGGAGACTAGAAATAACCACACATGTGAAATGTCTACCCATTCTGAAAAGTTTGTTTTAAGATGTGCGTCTCTCATTACCATAGGCATGAAGATGTGTAGTAAATCAAAAGGGTTTCCACGACGTGGAAATGTAAAGGTTAAGCTGGTTGCCTTTTTTTGTCAAACAGTGTTGCCTTTCATATAGGCAATCGCTTTTAAATAGATTTCGAAAGCTATTTTCGATCATTTTGGTGATATGTTATCTCAATATCTTGAAGTAAAATGGTACGCACATAAGATACATATAATATAAACAATGCGATATGTTGCCGACGAGTTTTATTACGTAATCTCAGTACCGATCACCGTATCAGGTCGATACTCCTCTCGACGATAATCCCGGACATTATCCCCTAGGAAAGCTGCCCCCAAGAAAAAGACCCCCGCAAACACACACACACACACACACACACACACACACACACACACACACCCACACACACA
Source organism: Arbacia lixula (assembly GCA_963669155.1). Lineage (NCBI taxonomy): Eukaryota > Metazoa > Echinodermata > Echinoidea > Arbacioida > Arbaciidae > Arbacia > Arbacia lixula. The sequence continues at coordinate 5,739,338 of OZ022584.1, read as the reverse complement.
CAACACACACACACACACACAAACATACACACACACACACACACACACACACGCATGCATTAACAGTAGTCTAGGTTCTTCATGTCGTAGGCTGTTTAGATTAGCATGTTTCCCGAGATCGAATTTGAATTACTATTCCCGAAAGTTGTTATCTGTATAAATTCCTGCTGTATGTGTATGAGTAGTTGCGTATCATGCATGTTGTGTTTTTAGTTCATTTCTGTGTTGTATATTTTATACGTACTTGTAGTTAGTTGTTTGTTTTACAGCGTATTTCACGGATGGACGATCATGGAGGAACAACGTTGTTTCATGGGTTACCGTAAATTTAGAATAAATATCAATTAATTGATGAATTAATTCAACGAGAGGGTTAGAGGGCGAGATGGAGAGAGAGGTGGAGGTGGACGGAGAGACAAACAAAGAGAGAGAGAAAAAGAGAGAGAGAGGGGGGAGAAAGAGAGAAGAGAAAGAGAGAGAGAGAGAAAGAGAGAGAGAGAGAGAGAGAGAGAGAGAGAGAGAGAGAGAGAAAGAGAGAGAGAGAGAGAGAGAAAGAGATAACTAGACAGGCAGGCATGATAATGGAGACAGACATAGGGAGAAAGAGACAGGCAGACGGATAGAGTGAAACGGAGAGAGGGAAAGGGAGAGAGAGAGAGAGGGAGAGAGAGAGAGAGAGAGAATGAAAGAGCTAGAAAGAGGGGAGTGGGAGAAGTCTCATGGTGATCTCATGATATGGCTGAATGACGTAATCGATGACATTCCTAAGCAGTGGATAACAACAACAACACAATTGAGAAAAAAAGGAGATCAGTGCAGTATTGAATGTTTCCTATTTGCACATTGCCTCTTCTTATCTCCCACGCACTCGTTCATGAATGTAGTCATTCAGAACTCATCCCGTGTGCCCACTCGCTAGTATTTAAGTTGGGTCTTCACGCTTGAAGTGAAAGCTAAGAAGCGATAGCGCGTTACACTGTTACATGCAAATTGAATCCTCACAAGCATACTTCAACCTCGAGTAGAAACAAAGAAGTTTTCAAGGGAATTAAAACAAAACAGAATAGTATATTGGTTGTCTTTCTTCATGCGCAATCTCTTTACCTTTCCTCACTTTTCTCACTTTATTTTAGCTCACTCTGACTCTGCATGATGCTTATTGTACGTTTCTGCTGCGTGAGTCTCATGTCAAAGAGGGTTCAATATGGCAGCCCCCCTCCCCCCCCCCACCAGGAACAAGATCTCCCCCATGATATTCTGTAAAATAAGATGAGAAAGGATTAACTCTTGCAAATTCCCTTTTCAAATTTCCTTTGGCGCCTGTAGAAATTAAAGCAAAGATGACATAATTCCCTCTACAAAAATAAAAGTGAACATGGCATATCAAAACTTCACATCCTGCGTACTTAAAGGTGATATTCATAGGAAATGAAATCAAATAAATATAGTTTATTTTATAATTGAATGAGTTATTAAAGCAATTTATGCAGCTAACATGCCATGAAAGTGTTCAGTTTTGTGTTTTATGAAAATCAAACTTCACTAAATTTACTCCCTCCTGACCTGCGAAATCGCCTGAAGGGAGAGTGGCTTTGTGCGTACTGTACGTCACAGCCGGGATATGCTTCACGCAGCTTTAGAGACTAACTGCAATCTACACACAAATGTTCATAGAGTGGATGTCAGTTCCACTCTCTATAAACGATGGAATATTTCCTGAATGGTCAATATCTTACATACATTTGTCCTCTCCCGTCTTGAAAACTTTCCTAATGTCAATATTCATGTCATTATTGGCATTGAAAAAGTGACAATATATCCGTAAAATAACTGTTTACAACTCAACTTTTTCGCCGGCTTTAGCTTGACAGCTAAGCTGTATGTATGAGTGGTCCACAAACCTGCCCCTACCCTTGAAACCGGCCCCCGCGTATTTCTGCTCAGTGCGCGTTATCGAAGGTTGGATGCGCGATTTATTATCTATTTACGCATTAGTAAACAAAATGCAAGATTTTCGGAAGCAAAATTAGACAAAATGTGCACTTATTTGGCAATTGCACTTTTTCGTTCGAAACATCTCCGTTTTTCAACTTGCGTTCGTACTTCCGTGATTTTCAATAACAGCAGAATCGCTTTGATTTCTCCAGCTAATCTAGCCATGATACGATCGACTATATTTATTCTTCGATTGGTTTGAATCTTATTTTATTCATAATAATGATGAAATTAAAACCAACTGTTTTTTTTTCATAGTGGAAGAGGCGAAGTCTCCGACTAATATGTCATGCAAAGTGAAACTACATGGTGGGAAAAATTCGCCCCATAGTATGCAGGCTTGCTGTACAAAGCCGGGGACATGCACAGCCATAGTTTTACCTTTTTTCTCCATTTTTCAACCTTTTTATTTCACAAATATTACATTTCTTAGAATATCAAGATAAATGTATCAATAACAAGTAACTTCACACGATGTTGTATTATAATTTATTTTGTAGTAAGGGAAAATAACACATAGGTTGAAGCTGTGTTTTCAGCCTTACAATGTAATACATGCATTCTACTCGATACCCGGAAGTGGAACACTAGCCACGCTTCCCGTTTCTTACGTCAAAACTAAAGGCCGTTTCGGATGACGTAGGGCAAATTTGTCCCAGTGAATAGGGTGATTGTTTTCACCCTAATTTCGCTTTTTTGGAAGTGACATATCATTTGAAAGTCATCCAAGCTCATTGTATGGCTTATAAGATTTCTGTAGATATGAATATCTTCATATTTTTGGATTGTCTATGAATACACCTTTAAGAGATTAAATTATAGTCAGCTACAAGTATACAGTATAGTCAATATACAAGTAAAGTTAATTTCAAGTATACGGTAAAGTCAATATATAAGTATAGTCAATTACAAGTGTACCGTATAGTCAATATATAAGTATAGTCAATTACAAGATATCTGTGTTCGGAGACGAAAATCCCCCCCCCCCCACGTCCTAAGTAACCACAATCGCCCTTATGTTATATACAATGTACTAAATGGGCGGGCTGAATGTGTAGATCTTGGGGAGGGAGGGGGTCGGGGTGCTATTTGGCACTCCCTTGCTCTTTTAGCCCCTCTGGTGAGATCGAACGAATAAGTGGAAAGGGAGGGGGGGGGGGGGTGGGGGAGGGGCGTGGAGGGGGATGTGTGTGTCTGAGTTCACCTGTCACTATTTGCAACGGGCCGCAGAATTGCCCAATACGTTCTATTTCAAAAATGATATTTTACATCTGTCATTTCTGGCTTAATTCCTGTTCCTTTTAAAAATCTGATGTCGTTGTCCTAGATTGCAACGCATTGAATGTAAGGTATAGGCAAATTTTCCTCTGTCCGATGAAACCGTCATTGTACATTGTAATTTATACCATGTATACGGGCATGGTTTGCCGTGTGGAACGCCAAAGAGACCTTCGTCAATTATACATCGACGCTTTGTCACGGTGAAGAACTATAGGAGACAGGGAAGACCAAGCAAAGCGCCTACAGTGACACCGAATACGGGTATTTATGTTACGTTTTTGATCGATTATTGCGATGTTGATGTAGGCGACCGAACCCTGCTAGTGTGGGTAATAGAAGCAGAGAGATAGAGAGACAAACATAGAGAAAAAAAGGAGAGGGATGGAGCGCGCGCGAGAGAGAGAGAGAGGGAGAGAGAGAGAGAGAGAGAGAGACAGAGAGAGTTAGAGACAGAGAGAGAGAGAGACAGAGAGAGGCAAAGAGAGAGAGAGAAAGAGTGAGACAGAGAGAGAAGATAGAGACAGAGAAAAAGAGAGAGACAGAGAGAGAGAGAGGGGGAGAGAGAGAGAGGGGGAGAGAATGTGGGAGGAGGAAAATTTGATTTTGGAAAGATGCTAGTAAAACTTTCGTAAAAGTATCAACGGTTGCAGAATAAATAAAGATGTAAATCGGGAGAAGGAGATAATACGTGGGAGGGGGGGGGGGCGAACCTCACAGTGCATCACAATTAGCATACTAAGGACAAATTAGGAGATACTTCCTGCCAATGTCCAGTCATGTTTACTTTCTCATTTATTTGAGCGTCCTCTTCCCTTATATTCACGCTATTGTGCACGCTTACCCCAAGTCATCATAGTATGGTCTTGTTGGTAGTGATCGTTTTCATTTCGTGCATTATTCATAAGTTTTCTCCAACTATCCATCTATTCCTCGTCACTTCCCTCTCAAATGCCCCTCACCCATCCATTATTTCGTCTTCCTATCTCCATTTCCCACCCAACCCTCGTTCGACACCGTTCTGCCTCCCCCTGCCTCTCGCCCTCGGTCCTCTCCACTCCTTCTAGTTACCCATGTCCTCTTATTTTCCTTTCCCTCTGTTCTGCTTCCTACACCCCTTTCCCTCCTCTGCTTGCCAACTCACAACTCACCTGTTCCCTCTCCCACCCATCCTTCCCTCTTCCAACTCACTTTTCAGCCCCCCCCCCCCGCCCATCCATTTTGCATCATGCATTTTCACTCTCAGCCTGCCCCACCCCATCCCTCTATATCCACCCCTCCCATCGCACCCACATGTATTAACCTCCTATTTCTCCTCCAATTTCACTCACATTCCATCTACCACCCATATCATCTACCCCTCCCCTCCCCATCCAGCCACTTCGCCCCTCTCTTTTTCGCCCCTTCCCTTCTTTGCATACCCTCCCTTCCCATCCACCTTTCCCGTCTCCTCCTCTTCTACCACCCTTATCATCTTCTCACTCGTTCTCGATCTTCCTTCTTCTGACTTTTGTACGCCAGTTCTCCTCCTTTGGTAATGTTTGATTTCTTCCCCTCCTTGCAGTACCTATTCAATTCATCTCCTATGATACCCATTTCTCATCCTCTCCGCTCCCTACCCATTCAATTCATCTTCCCTATCCACTATTCAAGTTCTCCCCTTCTACCACTCCCTCCCTCCCTCCCTCCCGACCGACCGACCCATCCATCTTCTGCCTTCCATCTCCTCTACCTCGCATCCCCTTCCTCTCTGCGTCCCTCCTCTTCCCATTTGCCCCTTCCCATTTCCGCTTGAATAATGGAACAGCCTTGTTCTCGATGTGTTGATTCCCAATAGATATTAAAGACAAACACTAAGCGTGCTAAGTGTGCCGCGCATGGCGTGTGCGTTCTGACATCTCGGGGTCACGTGATACTATTCCACTCACGATTGAAGAGGATGGCCGACCGTGAAAAGTAAGCCCTAAGTGCTGCATGGCGTGGGAATTATTGTTGGCATAACCAGGGAAAAGAGGTGGGTGGAGAAGAAGACAAAGAGTCGTTGAGAACAACTTAGGCATGTTAAAAAGACAGAAGGGATGAAAGGAAGAATATGAAGGAAGAGAAAATGAGGACGATGTTTCAGAATTGGAAACAGGAGATAAAAAGAAAACAAAGAAGACCATGGTGGTGATGAAGATGAAGTAGAATAAGAATGTTTTTTTTTTCTTACAGATGTTTCAATAAAGTTTTAGCCCTTCGTACCCTCACGTTACTAAACATCAAACATTGCACCCCCGCCCCCGCCTGCCCCTCCCTCTCCTCGTCCTCCTCATCATATCTGCACCATCCATTTCTTATCGCGTGATTCCTATGTCTCTTTTTGTATCGATCCTTTCTTTTCTCTGTCGCTCCAGTCTTTTCTCGATCTACCGACTAGCCTCTACATCTCCCCCTTTCCTTTTTTTGTTTCTCCTCTATATATCCCCAATAAAGTTCAGACACCCCTTTTAGAAATAAAAAGTACACACGTCGACATCTGATACAGTTCGATATCTCCATACTCGACAATTATTGACACCTGGATATTTGATTCCGAAAAAGGGGGGAAATGTCGAAAATGAAAAGGGCGATGGCACTCCCTTGTGGCCTTGCATAAATTTAGATCTACGTTTTTTTCGTTTGGCTATATTATTATTTTGGATTGGCAATTGGAAAGCCGATGATGTGTGGTATACGAGTGAAAAGCGACTTTATCAGTATATTTAGCTACAATTGGGAAAATACATATATGACTGAAAAAAAAGAATGGTAAATTGTTTTGCCGGATGTTAAATTTAAGCAAAATTATGTCAGAGTCAGAAAAAACGCATACAGACAAAAGCGCCTTACCAACTTAATGCGCGACTAGGGTTTTGAGATTTACAATAATTTTCATATTGGTGCATTGTTTCACCATTAATATACATAAATCCCATAGAACAGCATTCTGTCTGAGACTCAATGAAGCTTGGGATATTTCCCTAGAATTGTTTGTTTTAAATGTTCTTTGCATGTTTCCATGATGAGAGTGTACTAATAAATACTATTTAGAAAATAGTTAAACTTTCGGTAACACCATGTGGTTGTATTCTTTCGGATAATTGGCCCACTTATGGGGTAAAGAAAGGAAAGGAAAGTGAAAAGTAAACAAAAAAGAGGAGATGGTGAAGTTTTATATCTTATAACACTTACACAAGACTATTTTTAGCTTTAGTTTTCGGTGTTTTAAACCGAAAATAAATAAGATGAAATGGAAGTAGAAGAAGAGGGTGGGTGTTGATTTAGAGCTGTGAACTAGTCACAAAGTAGCTATAAAGAGAAAGGAAAGAAAAATAAATGAGAAAAGTGTAGAAAAGTTATAATCAGTTTTGCAAATAACTTTAGATTTGTTTGTTTTGTTTTACATTATCAAAAGTCCCTGTGTAATTGAAAAAACGTATGAAAACATCCTGTTGCGTTTCAACTGAACTCTCCAATACACTCATTAGATATTCATAGGGTTATTAAAACAACAATAATTGATGAAGTGTCGCAAAACGTGCTTCCAAAAAAAAATGACATTCTTTGACTTTATGATGTGTGAATTCTAGCTTTAGATGACTTACGGTTTCACGACAATGGCGAAGCAGTTAAGACTTTGCCCTTCGCAGTTTCATAAATAATACTTCACATCTTAACTATTATTTGTTCACAATTTTCCTCTGTGAAATTTCTACTGTGATCCAACTTAGGGTTTCAAGAAAATGGCGAAAAAAGTTGACCCGTCTATGATGTTATCGCACAAATGCGGAAGTTTCATTAATACTACACACGCGACCACAACCCCCCGTAGAACAATCTGGGAGCAATTCAACCATGACAAATATATGTTAATAATGAGGCTACACACATTTCTGTCACAAATAGCTTATCAACTTATAATTGCCTCATAAAGATTTGAAGGGCAAGCTTCTAGTATTATTTTTTGTTGAAAGCCTGAAGCTGAGGCTACCAGCCAAGTAACCTATAATTTTAGGTGTTTGTGCAACTTCTAAAGTCCCCATAAAATAAATCACCTATCTGTGTTCAACCGTTGAATGGCTCTGGAGCAATAATTATTATTATATTCCACATACTAAGAATGTTGCTATATGATATGATCGTTACACTCTAGGTGATAGTACTTTTTGGTTTCGCTGATCTCTTCACTCCTCACAGTCCTAACGCGTGATCAATATTTTGAGTACGCGCGAAATAAAAGTGCGTAGCTCGGACTATCGGCGCAGACGACACCGCGGTGCGCGGAAATTAAAATTTTTGGTTATAGCGCGCTGCGCCGCGCGCGTACGTACAAAGCGGTGCAAGCAAGCCTTCCATTTCCCCCACACAGTATTTCACCAAAGCAAGTGTGCAATTCTCTACCACCTCGTACCAATATTGACCTAGAATTTCACTTTCCTGTAATTTATTAGAATTATGAAGAGTATTCTCGGAGGATCTATGTTCTCACCGATACCGCACAGGTAAGAGAATTTCGATTACTTCTTGCTTTTCCGTCAACATCTTACAAATTAGCGTCACCATGTCATATTGTTCGTTGGAATTTGTAGAGTCTATAATATTATAGCAACGTGCACAAAGTCAATTTGCTTCCGGGTTTCGGAGCGTCGCGTGAATATGTAGCCGCACCGACACGAACGCTTTTGTACGTTAAATTGTCATTTATTTTATAGATTGTTGGTATCAGATGTGGAATATAAAGCAAATAATCAACTTTTGGTTTCAGGCAATGAGACGAACTATCACTTCCTCGGCGATCTGAATGTATACGCTATCTTTCCTCAACTAAAAGCTTCGGAAAGATAGCTACATCCAGATCGCCTCGGAAGTGATAGTTCGTCCCATTACCTTCACCGACGTTGATTATTTGCTTACTATTCAAACCTATGTGAAAACAATATTCGAAGATGTTCAACTGATTTTATATGATTTGTATTCAATAATGACGTCATCTTTGGTACGCTTCTGGAAGATCCCTATATTTGAATTAGTGGTATGCGCCTGACAACTTCCCCCGTGCAGTCAGTTTTACCCCAAATCAGTTAGTGGTCAGCTGATCCTGTCCGTAGGGTTTATGGAATGCAGCATGTGCTCAACGCCAGGTATGTCACGAAGTGTAGACCATTTAGATATCCAGCTACAATGTACATGGATTATAAGCCATTGGTATAATTGATGTACCCTCGGAGCACCAAGGCTTCACTTTAATCTACCCTGGACTTCGTTTATAGATCGCTAATTAAACATGTGTTTGAGCGCAACACCTGACTAAATCAAGATGGGCGTAGAGCAGTCGTGTAGCAGCGGTGGATGTGGGGGGGGGGGGGGGATGGTCTCTTGCTGCGAGGCCCCCTCCCCCCCCCCCCCCGTCATACATAAAGAATAGACACACTGTACATGAATATTACTAACGTGTTCGGTATGACAAGTATGCATGTAACGAGTGCATGAATAATTATGAGAAAGCGATAATGGCGGTGGGGATGATGGTTTCATCGAAAGAATTTGGATAAATAGAAGGGGTGAGAACGAGATGACGGAGTGAAGAGAATAGATAGATGGGGAGAGAGAGGGGGGGAGAGTGTGTGAGAGAGAGAAAGAGAGAGATAGAGAGAGAGAGAGAGAGTGAGAGAGAGAGAGAGAGAGAGAGAGAGAGAGAATAGGGTGGGAGGGAGGGGTATGGAGGCGGATGGGGAGAGGAAAGAAGTTGGTAGTTGATATTGAAAGCATAATTACGTAATATGATAACAATGTAACTCCCTGTAAAAAAAAGTCTCGATCCAAGTTACATTCAGATATAAAATGGTCATAACAGACATTTACTAATGACTTAAAAGGATGTAACGACGATGATCATAATTGATCGGTTGTATCTTTAGCCATAATAAGAATTATGACTTACTGTGATGTTCGTAAAGCTTCCCATGCAACGAAAACAAAATTCATATTCAAATGAAAGAAGTGGTTATCCAGATTTCGGCGGTCCGTGTTCCCTCTTTTTTTCTTAGTACTGCAGCGTAATGATAAGTTTCTTTCTCATTCACTATTGCAGTCATGTCCATCTCCTCCTTCTCCTCATCTTCGCCCTCCCTCTGACCCCACCCCTCCCTCCTGCCCCACTCGTGTGTACCGGAGAGGATACAAGAAGGAGCGCTAGTCTGTGTGCCTGCAATTGATTTACTTGCGATGTTGAATAAATTAACATCCCGCAGCCTGGAACCGAGGCTGTTCTCAACTAAGCGTTGGCCAGAGAGAATGATACCGATACCTATGACGTCATTTTTACCACTCTGTACGTCATGTAGTTGCACGTGACTCGGCGCATCCTTAAAAATCGGAGAAAGCTGGAAATGAGAAACTATCTTGAGAAACAATCACAAAAGAGTGACACGGCTGTCTAATTTTGTTTTCATAGAATGAAGATCGGTTTGTTTTCATGCTGTTTCTAAACAACATGCGTTGGGTGATGTATATCTGTTCTGCGGTCACGTTTCAGTTTCACCAGCATGACCAGAAAGCTGGGAAATAAGCCCGTTTGAGATCCGCCCAACTTCAAAGGAATCCCGACCTGCTGTCATTCCGTTGTGGTCGTAGATCAACATGAGACCTGTATTATGGTCATCCTATTGATTTACCCAGGTTCAAATAAGTATTTACATGTTTACCCCGAAAATTCATTGCCTTACCTAAATGCAACAAATTTATATCAACAGATTGGCAATGATATAAATAAATACAATGCTGGGGGTGTTTCACCAAGCTGTGTTCTTCTGCTGAGAACGACTTAACACACGACTGGTTACCCTTTCTTGTGCTAGATTATATACCACACTTTGTTCCTGTTTTAACTTAGTGGGAGTTAATTTCCAACAGTCATAATCCAATTTGACGACTCATAAACTTTGTACTCAGACACTTAGTACACAAAGACTTTTAATTTATAAACATCAGATTTAAACTTTAGCTCATGGGAATCAAAATGATTGAGAATCTGATTTATCAAAAGAAAGGGTCACCAGTTGTGCGTAAAGTCGTTCTTAGCTTAACGGTCCCCTGACATCAAAATGCATGTTGACTTAATTTGATGCAACTTAATATGTATATAGCAAAATCACTAACTGTTCAGTGGAAATATGTGTCCTTTATCTTATTTTATTATTATTTTTTATAAGCACTTCCAGGTAGTCACTACAATATATAGTTTGTGCGTAAATTCTGTCTATTATCCTGCTAATTTCTACCTTTGATGATGTCACAAGGGGAATCTTGAGTTAGAGGATATTCTGGTTTCATGCTCGAACGCCATTAAAGTTTTTGACATGATTTGAATGCGGTTATAGGTATTTCTAAACAAAAACACCTATAGCATGCATGTTTGAACTTTCTAGAAGGAATCTCCCACACACAATCCCACACACAAGCTGCACAGCAATCCATCCTCCGACTCGCTGTGTCGCATTCCGGTTTCTTCAATCAAACACTGCTCATCCCTGGAACTCATGAGGGTACACATCAACTTGAGAGAAGTAATGGGTGGGTTGGGGATGTAGGGGGGGGGGGGGGGCGGAGTTGCTTCTGACAATGAAGCTATAAAGGCTTTGGGGGCTTTGTCAACGTATTTAGTACCATAGCAAAGGCCTCTGTGGTATGAGAAGATTCTCGAAAACCTGCTCCCAATTCTCGCCGCCGCGCCGTTTTGTTCGTCATTTGTCATTCCTACACAATGCCCACCTCGAATAATCCACAACTTTTATCTCACGATAAAGCCAGGGTGTAGACACTGACGTAAATACCTGGAAAGAGATCGGGTTACGATGGATTAAGAGATGATCCTAAAGTATTGTATGGACTGGATATTAATGAAGAGGGATAGAAATAGAGAAAGAGTGAAAGAAAGAAAGGAAGAGAGAGAGAGAGAGAGAGGGAGAGAGGAGAGAGAGAGAGAAAGAGAGAGAGAGAGAGAAAGAGAGAGAGAGGAGAGGAGAGAGAGGGAGAGAAAGAGATTAAGAAAGAGAGAGAGGGAGAAAGAGAGAGAGGAGAGAGAGAGAGGGGGGAGAGAGAAAGAGAGAGAGAAAGAGAGAGGGAGAGAAAGAGAGAAAGAGAGAGAGAGACAGACAGGCAGACATGCAGACAGATACAGACTTATACTGGCTTACCTGGCTTTCAGGCTGTTGGGGTTTTTCAGTCCAAATGACAATCTTCAACAGGTCTGGCTTCAGTAGACTAATCATTCTCAATTCCTTCTCCGGCTCGACGGACTGACAAAAGAAGAGAATGATACAGTGACTAGTCTTAGCGTACTAGACTCTGTCAGCTGAGATTAGAAATGCCTGTCAGCCTGACAGCCAAGCTACATATCGGCTGCTTTGAGGGATTACTCAGGATGTACCACAAGGGCGCTACCATCAAACTGGCCGGCAGGTAAATGATGAGATAGATATATACATACAGAGACAGATAGGGGCATTATTAGTGCAGTATATATATATGTATATATATATATATATGTTTGTTATTCACACGGTGAAAGCCAATTCATACGGTAAAAAAATCTTATTAGTATTTTGGGGCCATCTTGAGGTTTGGAAACCACAAGATAACCACAAGATTAATCGCGCATATTGGTAAGCTTCCAGCAGCTACATCTTTTCTATATTATTAACTATTTATTTATTTTTGTTTCATTTAAGATGCACTTTGTTTTGTATTCATTTAAATTATGTTGATTGATGCATGAAGAAGTAAGTTTGAAATGTTTAAAGAAGTTTGTATCGTGTAAAGCGCAGTCTGAATTTACACTGTCTTGAAATGCTAGATAAAAAGAACCTAGTAGTATTGGCATTATCATTTGTATTAGTACTATTTATTATCATTATTATTGTTTTTATTATTATTATTGTAGTTATTTTTATTATTATCGTTATTATTATTATTAGTAGTAGTAGTATCTTTATTATTATTATTCTTAGGTGGTCTGTCGCAATCGACAGATCTCCTTTTAATTTCGTCAGAACTTTTGTTCTGTTTCTGTTAATTTAATTTCATTCCAACCTTTGTTGACCTGCATATCTTATAATTGCCTTCATCATTTTCATTAAAACTTTCGTCACTTCTTGGTAATAATAAATCGTTATTGAAATAAGCTTTTCAACGTCATCACATAATCATGACGTCATCAACGAGCAATTTAATGAAAATCTATTAACTTCTATCATATATAGAACTAATAATCTATAGCTAATGAAAATTGACATGCACAAAGTTAATATTCGGACAATTAATTTCAATAATTAAGAGCGCGCGCGCATGCGTATGTTAATGCAATAACGCGCGCAAAATTTCAAAATGCTCCAAATCAACTACAAGTTTTTTTGCATGTTTCAGACCATTTCAAGCATTTCAAAATTTCCGCGCGTACGCTCGCGTTCGTGCGTAACGCGAACGCAGCGTCAAAATTCCGTTTTTTACTGGTTTCATGATTCTGACACTACAAACATCACATCCTGCAATTTTTGAGCCATTTCCATGCAATAGCAAGGTCGTGCGGGTGCGTCAAAGTTAAAAACTGCGCGTGCGTCAATACGTTTTTGTGTGCTAAGTAGTGAAAAAACATGACTACCTTCAATCGGCCACAGCTCCTCAGAATGGCTGGTGACCCCCAATTTTGTTATATTCTAAAAGAGTGGAAAATGTAGATGTGATTTCATGTTCCATTTAGCCCTCGAATTTATTTTGTCATCATCATTTTGCCATATGAATCGAAAAAAAATGAATTTTCGTATATGACGTCATGAACTTTTTTTTTGTCCAGTTATTGCGTATCTCAGTAATCCTTTATAAATTTTCTGCCAAATTTCAGTTAGTGCTAGCTGAGACATTGCTCTATGCTAATAATAACCTTTATGTGTCATTTCGATGACATCTTCATGGTGTAAATTACAGTATACGCAAATGTCAAAATCGTACGTATGTACGTGTTATGTCAATGGAAGCGGCATTTATTTTATAATAATAATAAAATCATTTATAGAGCGCAGAAACTATATTTATGTATTCTACTGCGCTACAAGAGCTTTTATTTGCACTTCTACTACGTAATGCTGTATAATTTTAAATCATGGTCAGAAGTAGATTAGGTCTGTGTTTAGAACAAATAGGTTTTCACCTTTGATTTAAAGCTGTCTAATGTTTTAGATTTCCTGATGTCTACAGGTAGTTTATTCCACAATCTAGGAGCTGCACAAAAGAATGATCGGTCACCTAGGGTTACTTTTGTTCTGATTTGGGGGACTTGCAACAACGATGTGTCTTGTGTACTGCGGAGATTATGACCATGAGTTTGACATTTAAAATGCAGTAATTCATTAATGTATCTAGGAGCCTGACCATTTAACGCTTTAAAGACTATCACCAACATCTTGAATTCAATTCTTTGGCGTACGGGCAGCCAGTGCAAGTCTCTTAACAATGGTGTTTGGAAGATTACAAATCAATCTTGCACATGTATTTTGAACCCGCTGTAACTTTACTATCTGTGAGTCTGGTAATCCGTACAGTACACTATTACAGTAATCTAATTTACTCGTAATGCATGCGTGAACTACACTTTTCATGCTATCTTGATTGAAATATTTACGAATGCGCCTCAGATTATAAATCATGTAATATGCTGATTTGCATACACTAGTAATTTGTGAATCCATGCTCAAATGGGTATCGAATAAGACTTTTATAACCGTGCCACGTACTGATATACCATTTGTCCGAAACTTGGATACTTGACGTGGAGTACCAATGACTAACAGCTCTGTTTTCTTATCATTCAACATCAATTTGTTTTGCAACATCCAGGCTCTGATGTACTCAATGCATATTTCTAACACACTGATACAGTAGTCTTCATTTGGTGTGTTAGGACAGAATGACAAATGTATTTGGGTGTCATCTGCGTAGCAGTGACAAGTAATAATGGGGAACTCCTTTTCAATATTTGTGAGGAGTCTGCTTGTATACAATGTAAAAAGTAAGGGTCCTAGACGTGACCCTTGAGGGACACCAAAAGGTACCTTGAACACATCTGACTCAATATCATTCATTTCAACCGTCTGTTTTCTATCAGCCAAGTAAGATTCGATCCAAGCAAACACTGTACCATTTATCCCAAAATGACTTTTTAAAGTTTGTAACAGAGACAAATGGTCAATTGTGTCAAAAGCGCCGGTTATGACATAACATGACGAGCTACTATGAGCTGTCTTTCACTTATGTTTGAGGTTTTTACTCCGAAATTTGAGTATGTTGTACCTGAGTCTACTAGCTTTCTGGTGCGTTGTCTCCATGTTTTAACCAGATGTCGGGATTATGGAGAAATTTCAGCTTGAATATTGATTTATAAGTCATTATAGCCCCTTTTTCTACTTGCGTGTTAAGTTAATGGGACAATTTGTGGTTCAATGGGTAAGGCGCCAGATATAGCAACGCGAGGTCCCCGGTTTAATTTCATTGCGATAATGAATATTTCAATGTGTCTCATACATTGTACATTTTAGAAATAGACTAGTTTGCTTTTGCCCCATCTATGCCACCAGCAGCACAGCCTGACTGGCATCGGAATTGGTCATTTTGGGGGGTCTTTTTCTCCCAAAACGCCCCCCTCCCCCTTAAAGAAGCTGCTGACAGCACTGCGTACATCATTGCATGTACCAAAATTAGTTCTCTTGACGGGCCGATTATGCACACACAAAACGTACGCGAAGTTGTATATCATGTCATATGTATATTTACCATTGGTTTCCATGAGAAGCCTTCCCCGTGTAGTTCACCCCGTGTGAAACAACTCCGACTGTTAACTTCCAAGTCAGAAATTGTCAATCATTTTTGGTTTGTAGGAGGAGGAGGAGGGGGGGGGGGGGGCGTTTTCCCAAATGGGGTTTATGTTATTTATTGATGTGCATGTATTATATTGTTCTATTTTTTCTATCGCTTGCCGTACAGACTTTTCTAACAAAATGTTTACATTCATAGCTACTTTCGCTCAAAATATGGAAGTGCGTGCACCTTGGATCGCTCTCAAATTAACTGGTTCCCCTACATCAACGTACATGACCCAGACAGATATGAATTCGATCAGAGTCCTATCAGACCTCGCGATGTTAAACTTGTCCTGAAAAAGAAAAAGGCGAAATCTGCCCCCGGGAACGACGAACTTTTGTACGGCCTATTGCGAAATCTGGATACGACACATCACTTTTTGGCTACTCTGTTTAATAAACTCCTGCAATCCGGAGACCCACCCGAAATGTGGTCAGAATCCAGAGTTACCCTCATCTACAAGGCTGGCGACACAAACGCTCCGCAGAACTTCCGAATGATATCGCTGACGTCATGTGTTAGCAAGGTCCTACACCAACTTTTAGCTGACCGCCTGACGAGCTATTTATCTACAAATAAATACATTGACACCAGTCTCCAGAAAGCGTTCATCAGCGGTGTAAACGGCTGTATTGAGCACAACCAGGTGATACACGAAGTTCTGGCTTATGCAAAGAATAAACGGAAAACGCTGCATCTAACCTTTTTTGATCTAGCGGACGCATTCGGAAGCGTAAGCCATGATCTGATCTCTGTGTCACTGCAACGATTCGACATCCCTCAACCCATCATCACCTACATAACAACTCTGTATTCAAGACTGAATGGACGAGTAGGCGGACCAGGATGGACAAGCGATTCATTCGCGTTCAGGAAGGGAGTCTTTCAAGGAGACCCCCTCTCCCCTACCATCTTCATCATGTGCTTCAACCCCATCATCGAGTTCTTACAGTCACGAAAGGAGCAATATGGATTTGACCTCAATGGTCAAAAGATCATTACGACACCATTCGCAGATGACTTTAACTTAATCACAGCGAATAAGAGACATCATCAAAAACTCATCCAAGAAATCAATGGACTACTAAAAAGTATGAACCTTTGTCTGAAACCGAGTAAATGTCGATCCTTGTCATTTTTAACAGGGAAACCATCACAAATTGAGTTTAAAGTGGACAACGACACCATCCAATCTGTCCAACATGAAGGATCTGTTAAGTTTCTTGGTTCATTGGTAACATTCAGACAAAAGCCAGCGGAAGTTTATGACTATTTGAAAGACAAAATACAATCTGTCTTGGGGAATATTGATAAGGTGAATATTAGAGATGAATACAAACTAAGAATATGCACAGATTACTCATTGCCTTCTCTTCGATACGCATTAACGGTAAATGACTTACATGCTACTCACCTAAAATCTTTAGATATGCTGTTAGACAGGTACCTGAAAAAGTGGTCAAAGATACCTAAGCAAGGCGCAAATATAGCCTTGCTTCATGCTCACAAGGGACTGAATATACCAAATATTTCCGGGCTGTACAAAATTTGCCATTCCCTTGCCTACGGGAGATCTAAGATGAAAGGAGACGGGTTAGTTAACCATGCTTTGGATACTCGTTTGGTTAGGGAGGGAAATTGGAATCGAAAGTCATCAACTATTAGCGATGCACATGCTGTATATGAAAAGAGTAAACATAATACGTTGAAGGAAACGAAACAGTCTATTAAAATGACGCTCATTGAGGAAAATCATGAAAAGTGGAAAGCGGTCATAGAACCACTGTTGGTACAGGGAGAATTTCTAAAAATTCTATATAATGAAGACACTGACCTATCTTGGAAATCTATTAAGTACAATTTGCCTCAAGGAGTTATGAAATTTGCTGTAAATGCCTCCATTGATAGTCTCCCCTCAAACAAAAATCTCTATCGTTGGGGTAAGAGATTGAGCGACAAATGCAGTCTGTGCAACGTCACCGGCACTCTCCATCATGTGCTTAATAATTGTCAGCATATGCTTGACCGTTACGCATGGAGACATAACAATATCCTCCAAGCCATACTACTACGCATCAAAGCAAATATTGTAGACAAAAACTGTCAAGTTTATGCTGATCTGGAGGGTGAGAACGTCAATGGTGGCACCATACCCCCATCTATCCTCCCAACTGAGCAAAGACCGGACATTTGTTATTTTGACCAGAAAAAGAAAGAAGTGATAGTTATTGAACTCACTGTCCCTTTTGAGACCAATATTTGTGACGCACACACAAGGAAAGAAGACCGATATGCAGGTCTCATTCACGATCTTCAAACTGTTGGGTGGCGACCAAGACTGGTCTGTCTTGAAATTGGATCAAGAGGCTTGATCACGCCAGACAACAAATCTAGACTGAAATTGATCATGGGACTGTGCAATATCAAAGTCAAATACTAGGAACTTAGAGATACTGTGGCCAAATCTGCACTTATGGGATCATACGTTATTTTTTATAGTAGGAAGGAACTTGTGTGGCACACACCCCAGTATATGAATGTGTAAATATGTAAGATTCCCAAACTGCGGGGGGGGGGGGGGGGGGGCGTTTTATTTTGGCAACTGATTGCAGGCATGCTTGGTTTAAGGCATTTATATTCTATATACATGTCGTGTTAGCATTGTTGCAATACCCCAAGCTAGTGAAATTAGAAATATTGAAAATTACAACGCGATCTCCATATATTCTGTATTTTGGTAGTTCATATAAAGATTATCACTTTACTTTGAATCTCGTACAATGAATAGGGATATTGATCCTAGGTAATCCAAATTACCTCTTTATGAAATTATGAATTAATTCTTTGCGTTTTTATCTGAACACCAAGCTCATTTTGTTATTACGTTCTGATAGATCGTTGGAATAAGATTGTTTATTTGATATGAATGAAATCTTAACTTTGCAGATTTTGTCAATAACAATGCATTTATTTTGACGTGCAATTCCTTTAAGGCTCCTGCATAAACCATTATAATAATGTGAGATTGAAATGAACCTATAAAGTAAGCCCATAACATTTTCCTTTTGTTGTTTCATATGTAATAAATTTAATGTTTCGTTAATTGAATTTTGTACTTAAATCTGTATAGTATTTATAAGAACGTAAAAACGATTATACATGTAAAAACAAATACGATCTTATTAACGTCAGTGTCAATGCAAATTTATGTACACTGTCGTAAACTAGTGACCCTTAATTAATTAATTAATCTCTTGTATATCGCAAACAAAGATTGTCTTCCTTCTTGTGCAACTTCCTCCGCTTTCTGTTGCCCTTTCTTCCTATCTCACCTGCATCCTTATTTCTGAGCCCTGTCACTGGCATTTAGTATTTTATACGTTCCATGCCAAGGACCTGGGCGTTCTAAACTTACTTTACCTTTAAGCTATATATCTACTTATGTTATATTTTCCATCTTTATTGTGTTTATTACGTTCTGTGTATTGTATGTTTCGATGTATATGAATGATTTGAGACCAATAAAGACGAATACAACAACTACAAATTATGAATAAGGACTTAATTACTCTAGTTACCTTCCAATCACTAGGATATTTTTTAAATGAATGGTCAATGGGCATTTTATGGGACAATTTGTAGCTTAAAGACAGTCCGTCCCTTTTTCAAATCACCGCAAAACCATCGAAACATTGGCAAAACATATAGAGAAGTGTTAGCAAGCTGTATATTCATAATTTGAAACTGGTACGTAGTGTAAAATTCAAATAATGCACGTAAACAACGTCTGATTAATAGTCTTTACCTCAGGCTCTTAGCAGTTTGTGTTAAAATATCTGCTTCATTGATTGATCTGTTTATTCAATTGTTAAACGCATTTATATGAAAAAAATTGTTCTATAAAAGGAATCATCTCCAAAGTTTGGTAAATACTCATACAATTAGGATTTCACACACGCATAATAACCACATAGATACTGTAACGAAGACTAATACTTTTTTCGCAGTACGAAAAAAGTCGGTATGAAATTTAACGGCTGAAATTTTTTACATATACAGAAAGTTTCAACATGCTATATTCTTAGAAATGGTCTTGAATCACACTTTCTTCAATTTACGATCGTGATAGACGATTTCAAATTTTAAGCTTGCAAAAGGGACGGACAATCTTTAATGGGTAAGGCGCCAGGTGTAGCAACGCGAGGCCCCCGGTTTCATTTCATTGCGATAATAAATATTTCAATGTGTCTCATACATTGTACATTTTAGTAATAGACTAGTTTGGCTTTTTTCAAATTTGAAATTTTTCATATTTTTCTATTTTTTCCATCGCTTGCGCGTGCAGACTCTTTCATTTCTGACACATTTTTTACATTCACTTAACGGAATTAATTACTCTAGCTACTTTCCAATCACTGGGATTTAAAAAAAAAAAATTATGAATGAATGGTCAGTGGGCATTTTATCTGTGAAAAATTTATTAGTCGAAGGCCTATATTTTGAGAATACACCTTGAAGTAAAATGTACGCATTGGGCTCTAAGTAATGATAATATGTTGCATATGTTCCATTCATATAACTCGTATCGCCAAAGCAAATCAAAGGGGATTAAAAAAGAACGAACATCAACAACAAAAAAGAAGATGTTACACGTTCGTTGCTTATTGTCATTAGAAATAGGAGGAAAACAATAAATTATAGAAGATTAAAAAAAACCCAAGAGGTTAAGCGATGGTTGCCAGGAGTTCAGGTGTCGTGACTTCGGGCTTCTGCCCTTACCGACTACCATTAGTTCCCTTCTGGTATGGCGACCGACCCATTCGCAATCCCTCCCTACGTTCCTGAAACCCGAGACCCGAGAGGTCCTTACTCTTTAGGGGAGGAAGCAAGGCAGATCCCAATCGTTGCCGGGCCATCCGGCAAGCCTTGAACCTTGGTGTTGAACCTTGGAGTAAGCTGGATTCGAACCCATGCGAGCTAGCACGAGTGTGAGGTAGTCCCGGCGCTTACCGCTAGGCTATAAGACGTCGGTGCTGAAGCTGGGGATTTTTTTACGTATAAGACTGTTAGTTCCAAATTAACGCGAGAATAGCAAAAGGTATTCTAGCGCCGGGTCTCAAACTTGAACCCTCGTCCTTCGCTTCCTCAGCCCGATGTTCTTAATCCACTGAGCTAACTGACCGATTGTTGTCGTGGGAGGTTTTTCAAAGCTTATGTAACACTCGCATCGCTCCGCTCAGCTGTGGCAGCAAGGAACATGAACAATGCATGATTCGTTAGTCAACAGAGCAGCTTCCATTGTTATTTTGCCAAGAACGACGTTTTGTTCTTACAGATTACGTTGAGGTTAGTGCACACACGCATCCATGAATAGTCCGTGCTCCATGGTTAGCTGACTTATGTTCAACGTTTGAAGAGATTGAAGAGAACAGGGAAGTGTTATAGGAAGGAGTAGAAACTCGAGCATAATACATTCAAACTTACATTCAATACTTAAAAAACTATGGTATAGAAACGGCGTTGGTAAGACCAACCCGTAATTGTATGCAGGATTATGGATTTTTATCCCCCTTGTCAGGACAATGTTGGACGTCGATTCTACTCACTGGCTAGCCGGCCACCGCCATCATAACGGCGGCTAGCTCTCAACGATGAGCGTGCAATTTCAGATCACCTACCGATAGACAATGTCCACGATGTCGAAACGGGGTGGGGGGGGGGGGGGTTTGAGTGTGTAGGCCTTTTGTACATGTTGACGATAATCAAATTTATTGCAACCACACGGAGGTAATCTGCAATGAATGTTCCGAATTTCTAGCCGGATTTTCCATTAATACAAAATTGGGAGTAAAACGCGGCAATAATGCAAAGGGCCAATAAGCTGTTTTCGTTAAGTATGCACAATATTCCCCTGAACTGCCTAGTGACGCTTTTTTTTCTGTTTTTTTACTTCACCTGTATTCGTGATTCAGTTTTAATGGATGGAACGCACTCTGAATATATCAGTTTTTGCTTCTCATACAAAACTCAGACAAGCTTTCGGGTTACCATTGATAATGTATTGTTTGATCGATGTAAATAAGATTTGCATATATAACGATAATTGCCTATTAAGTGAAAGGCGTTACTTGAAATGCAATGTGGAAAACACAGACAACGGTAGCCTCCAAGAGGCACCGTGTGGGGATATAGTACTACAGCCACACACGGTGCCTCTTGGAGAAAGAAAATAAGAAAGTATTTTGATTTGTACTTGCATTGATATCATCATATAGAATATTTTCCAGCATGTTTTGATTCATGAAATTATAAAAAGGGACACTTGAAATTCATGTGATGGCTAAAACGTTTCGTCCTATATCTAGCAAAACTTTTCAGCACATAAATTCATAGGCTACTAATGATATCAACATGAAAATTAAAAATGAAAATGATTTCTGTCGTGTTGACCCACGTAGCTATGACACAATGACTTTGAGGACAACTTTGCGGTATCTGCGCAGCATGATTACTCATCAGTTTCAAAATCATCACTTCCTTCAAACAGGGAAGTGTAAGGGATGGGGTAAGCACGAGAGCAAAAATCTTTTTGACACTTTAAAGAAATAATAAGAAATCAGTTACAGCTCAAATGACGCTGGAATTGACACACTATGAAGTCAAATGACGTCACATTTTCTCGAAGCAGGTTTTGAGATTATTTATTCTTGTGATAATGAGATTTTCATTTTTGGAAATATTTGGACGTAAATGTTTTGTGTATCAGATGACCAATTCAGAACACAACGATGACCATTGTGTATCACACCTGTCCTCCCACTAGCAACTAGCATCAGAGTGTCATTAATAATTCATGATGCTTCTGGTAGAAACGTGTGATGCACAATGGCCATTGTTGTGTTCTGTTTGGCCAACTCGGCTTAAAAAGGTAAGAACACGGTGCTTGTTGTTTTGTTAGGCAAGCAGATAACACAAAGATATGTGCCACGTTGTTGTCCAATACTGCTGGCCAAACTCTGTGTCTGATATATACTAATAGACCATTTTCGTCATGTATGCACATTTTTTGCACGTCGTTCAAACCAAGGATGTTTAAGCACATGGATATCCAGCTGCCGTTTAATTAATACAGATTCATTGCACTCTCCTTCTAGTCACAAAAGAAAGCTTTACAAAGATTTTCCCTTTGATCCCCATGTTCGAAGCCGCCGATTCTCTGGATGATTTTTGCCTGGATTTGACGTATAAACAAAATCGGATGCGCAGAAGAATTTGGTGAAATATCCTCACCCCATATGCTTGCGCAGTTGTGACATATAATACCTACGATGCATCTATGAAGATTCAATCGAGGAATAGTGTTACAATATGTCAAAAAGGCTCTAAACGTGATATCAAGTTGCAGTATAAAAGTCTCAATTTCACAATGTTCCGCATCATACCTGCTTACAAAATTGCATGAAACGTTACTTTCACATATTTTCCTTTCGGTCAAGTAACATGAAAAACGTGGCCAACCGTGCCCAAGCTAGTATTTCCATCTCAAAAAGTATCAAATTTCGTATTCGCATGTCCTTATTAACTACATAATAAGCACTTAGTGACAAAATTAAAAGTTCAGCAGCGAAAGCTGAAATGTATGCATGTATAGGAATGCGTATGACCTATTATAAAAGGCAGGTGAACGTGACGCAATCGCGTATGCATCATATTGTTGAGAGCAGTTGCTAGTCATGAATATTAAGTGGCGGCATCACACCTTGTTCAAAGCGATGTATATCCATGTGCTTAAACATCCTTGTTCAAACAATGCGTTACTGATGATATCCCCAAAGCGTGTCTGAGGTTTGTCCGAGTAGCATTACCTCATAGATTCAGAGCGCTTCCATCCAATGAAACCTAATCACGACATACAGGTGAATGTAGCAGCGCGTCACGAGCACTTATGGGGAAAGTTGTGAATAAATTACGAAAATGGATTATTATGTCCCTTTCTTATTGTAAAGCCAAGAAAACAGCGCTTCATATGAGTGTCAGTGTGATCTATCATTATACATGGATAAACGTAATTCATGTTATTCAGAATCTACTTCTATATCGACATAATTGTGACACATACTTCTTAAACATACATCAAACATGAATATTTATAAACGTGAAATGTTCATACACCAAACTTAGATACACCTGTATACCTAATTCATGTAAGTGAGAATAGGTGAACTGGTCAGTGTAACATTTTTCAAGGTCATGGCATGACCTTGACGTCATCTACAGGCAATTCAATGAAAATCTATTACTTCATATTCCTTGAGATCTGATCATCTTTAGCTAATGACTGAATGAAATTTGACAAGCATAAAGTTATTTAAAAGACAAATAATTTTAATGAAAAAACACGCGCGCGTAATTGTATATTAGTACATTGACGCGCGCACATTTTTAAAAATAGCTAACGTCAGAATTCCATTCTTTTATTAAGGGCATTAATGTCAAAATGTGACGCACGTACGGGTTATGTCAATGGAAGAGGCACCTATTTCCAATCAGGAAATGGCATGACGACCTTCAACGAGCTGTATCTCTCTCATGTTTAAATCTTTTACTCTAAACTTTTACTGTGTTATAGCTGAATCTACTAGCTATCGCCTCTGTGGTCTTCGCTTTGTATCAGATGTCATGATCATGGCGACATTTTAGCTTGAATATTGATTTCGAAATCCTTCTAGCCCCTGCTGTGCATTACGTGTTAAGTGAATGGGAGGATTTGCGCATGAATTGGCTGAGACGCTGTTTTAAGAACGCGCGATCCCTGTTCGAATCCTGGTGTGGATAGGGTCATTACATCATTCCTTTTGCAATGTGATTTTTGCCATCTTCTGTTCTTTCTCTCACTTTGTCTTTTTCTTTGAGATTCTCTTTCCCATTTGTTTTCTCTCGCCTCTTTATCTTAAATGACTGTTAATTACATTTTGTGAACACATACATGTACATGTGACCATTCAGGAAAGTTTCTGAAATGTTAGGATGTTGTACGTGCCCTATGAGCTTTCTTGAGCGATGCCTCTGATTTCTAATGCATAGCTGGTGTCACCGTGTATTTACCAGCCTATGTCTTTGCATGATACAGACCCACCTTATACTTGTCCACAAGTATGTCTCGTTATTATTATTATTATTATTATTATTATCATTATTATCATTATCATTATTATTATTATTATTATTATTATTATTATTATTATTATTATTATTATTTTTATTATCATTACTATTATTATTATTATTATTATGATTTTCATTACTACTACTACTATTACTGTTATAAGACTGAGATAAAATAGAAGAAAATAATGCCCTGATTTGAAACGATGCAAGGACGTTATGGGTCTGATTTCTTCACAAACTTACAAAACCGTATTGTTACTCAATGGATCATAGTAATACTGTTTATGTTTTTGTATCTGTATGTTAATGAGCCACCAGCCAATATCCATCTATGGATACTATGCCTGTTTCTTTGAGGTAAAAAATAGCATAATACATGTATGTACGTATGCTTTATAATGAACAGACATATCGTTCAAAGTTTAATCGTTATTTTTATTTGTTTTTTATGTTTCTATTCACAAATTGCCACAGAGGATATTTTCCTTCATAGCCACATACACCTATCAAGAAAACAAATACTATACCTGCGTGTACACAGTTGACATTTTTTTTCTTTTTTCTGAAGAGGTGTAACAGCAAAAATCACAAAGATAAATAAACATGTAGTGTGGTTCAATATACAATACTATGTGTCAGTCCATTCTGTATTCCTATGCCACGGTGTGTAGATCTTGTCGATTTATGTCTGTCCATTCAAAGCGTGGTATGTGTGTGTGTGTGTGTGTGTGTGTGTGTGTGTGTGTGCGTGTGAGTATGTGTGTATGTGTGCGTGAACGTTTGTGTTTTTTCTACCTTAATAAGTATGCATCAGATTGCACAATTTCAAGTTCAAAATTGCAAAAGTTCAATACCGTGGGAGGGGGGACACCCCCTCCTACACCGTTTCCCCCTCTCGGTCGCTTCGCGCCCTCACTAGCGTTGGCAGCCCAGTCATCCCTCCCAGGTGTACGAACCTGTCTACGCCACTGCGTCGAACGCACTTTCTCAAGCTCTGTAAGAACTCGGGCGCAATAAGCTAACGCAAATAAGGTTGTCCAAAATATGAATTGTAAAAGTGGTTAAAAAGTGGTAAGTGCACAGAGAGGAAACAGCAAAATATAGCCACATTTGCGATGTTTTACGTTTCTCCTCAGTTTATCCTTCTAGGGTCATACTCCGGATTACTCCCATGGGGCTAATGACTGTTTGTGTTATGCTTTTTAACTTCTATAACGGAGAAAAGTACTGGTATTGCATTTAACTTCTCTTCAAACTAAGGGCCATAATAAACTTTATCACGAGGACAAGAAATGTTTAAATGTACAACTGTGCAAACGTCAGCCCCTCCATTTTTGTTTGGTTCACACTCTTACCTTCACCGACGTTGATTATTTGCTTACTAACGTCATGAACGTATACATGTTAAATGCAGGAATGTGAGGCGGTCTGTTGAGTCTTCTATCTCCTATTGATAATGTACATGCCTCGTGACAATTCACCTTCACATTTACATACCCACATTATGCGCCTGGCTGGGCTTGCAGGCCTGAGCTTGACTGAGACAATAATAAGTGAGTCTCCAATAAACTGTTGAACTATCAACACCTCTTTCTCTTCACTCCTTCCTTATTAGTTGCGTGCATTGAGTTGCACATGTGTTGAGTAGTGTATAATACAACAGAATCATTATAATACATTCAGTTTGTCCACATGA
The DNA here is from genome assembly GCA_963669155.1 of Arbacia lixula. NCBI lineage: Eukaryota > Metazoa > Echinodermata > Echinoidea > Arbacioida > Arbaciidae > Arbacia > Arbacia lixula. The sequence continues at coordinate 5,713,270 of OZ022584.1, read as the reverse complement.
TAATTACAGTGAATAATTGAAATCACCAACTCTTGTGATTCTATAATGAAAATTAAAGATTTTGTGACAGCATCAGATGATTTATCTTGCGCCCCATTAAGTTAGTCCTCGTTTTGTTCGCGGTCTAAGTTAAACCAGGGATGTGTTATGGAAGGATATGAAACAACTTTCTTTCTTTGAACCCATGCGTGCCACCGCGGAAGAAAAAATGTCTTCTCAGCATGTGCTTTTCAGGTGTTTTAATAATAACGAACAGGATTGCGTAGCAACGGTTTCTCAGATAGAACAAAAGAAATGTGGAGTCTTATTTCGCTTGTCCAGTTCTGTTGGATTGCATCAATACATTTGTGAGGAAAAGAGATATCAGCGAACAAAAATAAGCAGTTTTTTTTTTACTAAAATATCTCAGTTGCACGCAAATGCACGCACACTCTGTTAATGAAAATAAACAGCTTAAGATATAATTTTGATAATGATTGAATCCCACATTTGCGGAAATCTGCGGAAAGTGAAGAAATTTGTTAATTGTGAACATTCATGAGCACGCTTTAGAACTCATACGGATGTTTGAATGCATTATGCTCGACTTTCTATTCCTTCCTATAACACTTCCCTGGTTAAACCACCTTCGTGAATACGGGTCATAGTATGTTATAAACATATTCAACAGTTCGGAAGCCAGTCGAGGGTATACCTTGAGATAGATAATTGTTCATCTCCCAGGCGTCTCTCACACCTTCCATCTGACATATCAATCCTGGAAACTCTCCCGCCATTCCTTCCTCACGTCGTCCTCAATCCTAGGCCGATCGCCCCTTGGTCTGGACACGTTTAGAACGTGACAGAAAAAGACCATTATTGAAATAGACAATACCTTCTTAAAGGCGGTATTGTTGTATTTGCCATGATTATTTAGGTTGCTCTGCATTTGTCCCTCTCCCACTGTCTATATAAAAAGTATCTTTAATCTCTCCCTCCCTCCCCCCTCCCTCCCCCCTCTCTTTATCTCTTTGTTTTGGTCTCGCCCCACTCACTCTGTCTTTCTTTCTGTCTCTCTCTGTCTCTCTCTGTCTGTCTGTCTGTCTCTCTCTCTCACTATCTTTGTCTCTCTCTCTCCCTCCCTTACACACACACTCTCTCTATTTATCTCTGCTTCTCTCTCTCTCCTCTCTCCCCCCCCTCTCTCTCTCTCTCTCTCTCTCTCTCTCTCTCTCTCTCTCTCTCTCTCTCTCTCTCTCGATGACCCTGTCTCGTATATTAGCCGTCACGTCTATCTATCTTTGTGTCTGACCTCCCCCCCCCCCCACACACACACTTCTCGTAATATCTTTACATAATAATTGGTTTGTGAGTCGCATTTTTATAATCTATATATTTCTTTTCTTCGATTTGATACGGAATGTACCATGTCAACAAAATGTGTCATATAATTCACGAGATGGACTCCTCCCATAACTTTGCTATTGCATTAAATTTTCGCTTTAACCCTTGTATGTCATGTATGTGCCAGATACTGCCAACTCTATGGGAATTGTGCGTATTGATAGTAAAAAAATCTGCCAGGGGCACGTTAAAGGCTTAACAACAGACATGAGTTATTAGTACCTCTTAATTTCCACAGGAAGTCCGTATGTTAGCTTGTTAGCACTTTAATACATGGTGTGCTGTGTGTTTATACGTGCAATCTTTGAATACGTGAAGGTCCAATTTCGTTTGCATTTTGCTGAATTAAAAGGAAATTGTCACATCTGGAAAGAGAACTGACCCTGTATCTGAAAGCCTCACAATTTTCACACTCTCATTTCCTCCCCCTTCTTTTCAGTCCAATTTCTGTTTTCCTCGCCAAGGTGAACCCCCTCGATCAGTCTATTCACGTCTCTCAAGAGTCGTCACATCTACACGGCACGTGTGAAAACACATGTCCCACCTTGCAATTGTCTTTTTTCCTTACGGAATTTTTAGACTCTGATAAAAACACCAGACTTTTTTTCATTGTTGCACAGCTTGTTGACTAAAATTTCACAAAAATGCAACAACAACTAGAATAAACAAAAAAAAGGAGCATTTTTCAACGTAAGACACCCAGATCCTGTTATTTCCCGGGCGGTACGCTGATGGGAAAAAACGCACTTGAGGATCGACGCTCGCTAGTTTCACGATTTTCTCTTTAGCTCATACCGATATCCACGCCTGCTCACTGTTTTTGTTTTCATTTTCGATTCTCGCTTGGGATACTGTCATCACGTACCAATAACTTCTTGAAGACGAGAGAAATAGTCACTTTCAAATCAACACGACTGGTTGCTCGTGCTCCAGTCTTGGCGCAGGGCATGCACAATTGAAAGGAATACTACAAGGAAACGGTCGGATCCTCTGTCGTGGACAGAGAGATTACCCGTGAGTTCACATGTCTGTGAGAAATCACTTTCTTGAGACATTATACGTAGGTGTAGCATGAGGAGTGAGGTATGTCGCTCAGTGTGGAGGGGATTTCATCATCTTTTCATCTTGTTAGATCTTGGTTTTGGTACGTGCGACTCCTTACGTTTCTTTGCTAATGAAAATTACTATCATGCTTTCTTCTCCTCTCAGTTGTTATGTTGTTCACTTTCGAACCCATGGGCGGAAATCCGGGGGGGGGGGGGCGGGCGGGGGGGACGTGCCCCCCCCCCTCACCAATTCGAAGGGGGAGCACTGGAGCACTCTATCAATACTTCTATTACTACTACTAGTACTGCTTCTATGGAGCACTCTATCAATACTACTATTACTACTTCTACTAGTACTGCTTCTATTAGTAATATGATAATATATTTTAGTAATGATTTCACGTATAATGTTTGCTAACATAAAACATGTATACAAACCTATAGACGAAGAACACACAACTGCTACTACCACCACCACCACCACTTCTACTACTACTACTACTACTACTACTACTACTATTACTACTACTACTACTACTACTACTACTACTACTACTACTACTACTACTACTACTACTACTACTACTACTACTACTACTGCTGCTGCTGCTGCTACTACTAATACTTCTACTTCTTCATCTACTACTACTGTCGCAGTACTACTACTGCTATTACTACTTCTACTACCACTTCGTCTCATATTACTCACAAAACTACTCAAACTACTGCATGTATAATCAGCAGAAACAATATTTAAGTTCATGGTGACGCTGTAAAAATCTCTCATTGTGTTGATATTCAGGTTACAGGCACACGAGTCACCAAATATTTAGTCTAATTATACGCTTCTTACCCATAGCAAGAATTTGGACTCAAATACCTTCGTCCTCTGTCATCGTGAGATTCATGTTTCTCGATGTCGCCATCGTGACCCCAATTTATGTTCACCATTCCATCATCGATGCTCGGTTTACCGAGAAGACGGAGAACTTCGATGAATCCATGCTTCATCATGAGACGAGAATGCGCGCATGCATGGTCGCGCGATCGAGCGCCCTCGACATGCTGACGCTAGCCAGCCAGTCCCGCCCCACGTACAACGAACAGTTATTTTCATATTCATAACAGACGTCCCGGCGGTGTGTATTTGTGTGGGAGGCAATCGACAATAATCATGATAATTGTAAGGTTCTATCATGACTATGAGAAACATGTTCGACGCGTGTGGCTTAAAGGTCGCTTATTATGTTTATGTAGTAAATCCATGTGAGCCCACTGATGCCCTCTCCCTCCCCTCCCCCCTCTTTCTCTCTCTCTCCCTCTCTCTTTATCTATATCAGAACATACATCTTTCTCTCTTCCTCTCTTTCTCTTTCTCTATCTCTTTCTTTATCTCTCTCTCTCTCTCTCTCTCTCTGTCTCTCGCTGTCTCTCTCCTTGTCTTTCTCTCTGTCTCTGTCTCTTTCTCTCTCTCACGCACACACACAACGAGTATACCTACATATAAAATATAACTATGTTCCACGTTAAACACAAATGAATACAGAGCATATAAAGTTGATCATTATACGTCAAGTGAAAACTAACAAGTATAGGGAGGTACATTATGAGATGAATACTCGTTATACAAATATCGAAAAAAACATAATTGCTCATCCTCATCTCTGCCCTAGTACTGTAGGTCCAAGATTCCACATACCTTATATTCAAGTAATGTATCATTCCCAAGGCTATTTAGATACCACGGCCCGTAATCTGAACAGGGATTTAACGCAAACAGTGTATTAAATCTGGACTAACTTTATGGGACGCTAAATGCAACAACATGATTTTTTTTTATTGATTCAATGTCATCGATGTTGTTATCTACCTAATAATTAGAGCGGATAATTGTAATCACCCACTGTTTTGATTCTGTGATGAAAAGCAATGATTTTGTGACGGCATCAGATGATTTATTTTGCGTCCCATGCAGTTAGTCCAGGTTAAGTACACTGTTTGCGTTCAACGTGTGTTCGGGATACGGGCTAAATAATGTCACATTATTAACACTATTGAGATCCTCTGTGTAGAAGCGGTTAGATGACGGGACGCATGATCTTGATGATTACAGCGGAACAATTTTGTCTTGATGATGGGCATGCCAGATCCCGGCCTCGTTTAACTTCAGGATCACGCAAAGGCATCGCTTCAAATTGATCAAGGCGATATCGTAAGTCCTGCAATAAGAATGATGTTACTTTAAGGAGTCTTTGTATATGATGTATCGCAAACGGCATCCCATATAGGTCAATGGTATAATTCCTTTTTTTTTTTTCAAAACGAGGGAAAAATACAAAAGAGCAAAACCCCAAAACATACACCACTCCCACCCCATTTTATTTTTATCGCAAGTACCTTTTTAATACAGGCTAGAATAAACTTTGTTCTTATGGGTACAAGAAAAAGAAAAAGAAAAAAAAAACAATTCAGTAAAGTAAATATATGACTTTTAACTTTGGCTGTTGGTCTTTTTAACGTTCACATGCATTTTGTCTGCTGGATGTTTTTTTATCATTCCATAATAATATCAAGTGATATTAAACATAAACTATACAAACAGCTTCTAGTCTTATGGTCTCTCGAATAGAAATCAAGTCTTATAGAAGGTGTTTTGTCTCCCTAATTAAAAAAAAAAAAATCTTCATCAACATCACTCGACGGCATTCAGCTTTACATCGCCCATTTGATGTATTAATTAACCTGAAAAATGATAGAGGCAAGAGTTGGGTGCTGCAAGCATGCATGTCTAATTGACGTCAATCATAATCATCTAAATTATAAACTCGATATCTTGAACGTACAATCCTCAGGCTAGTATCAGGGAAACCAAACAAATATAATAAGAGATGAGATTCGTCGAATGTTGTGCCGAGTTTTGTTTGACCCAAATTTGCGCAGGACAGAGACCCTTTTTCTTGTTTGCCAAACAATTTTGATTTAAGTGATCGCAGGTCGCTGACAACATAAAGCTAGAGTATTGAGCATAGCAAAACTTGCGAAAGAACAATAATTCTGAACACATGAGCTCTAAAAGTGTGACGTGTAAACTTATAGTTTTGAATAAAGCTGAATTATCTGTTTAATAGTTTTCCACAAACCTGCTCTTTTTATCAACCTAATGTTTAAGCCGTACCTTGACTCATTGACGCCAAACAATACGCGAAGAATAGATGGGCGAAAACATATATATATTCGATGTATTTATTTATATATTTCGTTGTTAATTTCTCATGTTATCAAAATGATTTAAGAATACGTGAGGTACATTGATGTGCAAACCAACCCTACACCACACCCTGCTGCACCTTATAAAGTTAAACCCATGCATTTTTATAATTTTCGTCAACAATCCTTAATGTTTACCAGATATTATCTCTTCAAAGTATTAATCTATCACTGATTATATTGAAGTCCAGAATTGATTACTAGTATTATTCCTCATTGTTGTTATACAATAACGAGACAACCGTTTCGCCCAAGGAAAACGCTAAGGTAATTAGAATAATTACGTATTATCTAATTATGTAATTATGTAGGTAATTAGTTTGCCAAATAACCCATATGGAGGAGTTTGCTAGGGTACATACAAATCACTCGGATGTCTGTAAGTTCAGTGGCACACGTTGTACTCATCAATCCGCCCTAAGTTGCGTGAGTGTATGTGTGTGGCCGAGAGAGAGAGAGAGAGAGAGAGAGAGAGAGAGAGAGAGAGAGAGAGAGGAAGAAAGAGAGGGAGAGAGAGAGAGAGAGGGGGGGGGAGAGGGGGGGGGGTGGAGTTAAGATACAAGGGCAGAGAGTATGTGTGAGAGAAATAGACAGACATACAGAGATAGAGGGACAGAGAGGGACAGAGAGATAGAGAGATAGAAAACTTTCTGAAAGTTCTTGCCCTCAAATGAATCACATTTGGAGTAATTAGTAATTAAATCACTAATTACCTTCCTAGTACAGTATATTCTCTTTAAGGTTAAAAATCATCATCAAAAGGGGGAAATATATGTTGTGAGATAAATATGCACATGATACATATTTTGAACAAAAATACAAAGGGGAAGAAATTGATAGAGACGGTGAAAGACAGAAACGGAAAAAGAGAGATGGACAACGGGTTAAATGGACAGAGTGAGGGATAAACAGAAAGAGATGGATAGAAGGGACAGAGAAAGACAGAGAAAAACAGATGCTAGAAGAGAGATATGCAGAGAGAGAGGAGGGTGGGGAGTAGAGAGAGAAAAAAAAGGTGAGAGAGAGATGAAAATGGGGAGCCACATCTCTCAAGTTGTGCAAAGAGAGAGGAGAAATCAATGTCTGTCTGGATAACTCGCAGCTGAGCAAAGAAGATAAGAGCGGGGTGAGAGCATGACGGGTTCGGCCCGCAGTCCCGGTGGGGGTACGGAGGAGTGCTCGATGCTGCTCTCATCCACGGGGTTCAAAGCCCACGAGGGTACGAGTTGATGATACAGTTGAATAAATGAATCGATGCATGGCAGCGTGGAAAAGGTGTTACTTATTTATTGTGTTTGGTACTGGGGAAGGTCGGAAAGGTTAGCCGCAGACGGCTTTGCAGTCTTCTTCCGTTTCTTCTTCTTCTCCTCCTCCTCCTCCTCCCCCTCCTCCTCCTCCTCTTCTTCTTCTTCTTCTTCTTCTTCTTCTTCTTCTTCTTCTTCTTCTTCTTCTTCTTCTTCTTCTTCTTCTTCTTCTTCTTCTTCTCCTTCTTCTTCTTCTTCTTCTTTTTCTTTTTCCTTTTCTTCTCCTTCTTCTTCTTCTTCTTCTTCTTCTTCTTCTTCTTCTTCTTCTTCTTCTTCTTCTTCTTCTTCGTCTTCTGCTTCTTCTTCTTCTTCTTCATCATCCTCTGCTTCTTCTTGTTTTCTTCTTGCTCTTTTTTTCTTCTTCATTTCTTCTCCTAATATTTTCCTTGTTTTATTGTTTGGATTTTTCTCTCCATTTTTTATCGTTATGTATTGTGTAACACGCCTTCCTCTTTACCTTTTCATTCTTCACCACCATCATCAACGTATTACTAATTGTCACCCTTCCCTTCTCCCATTCATCGTCTCTCCATTCCTTCTTCACCGCCTTCACTTACGTTAATACTTCATACACTTTCCTAGACCCTTCTCCCACCCACCTCCTCCCCCTCCTTCTCTTCTTCCCCCTCTCCCCTCCAGTGCCCTCCCTTTCACCACACACAAACCACACACGTCCTCTTCATCACCTACTCCTCTCCATAATACATCCTGTCTCGGGGACTAGTCGAAATATCACAAACTGTCACGGAGCTAGGAATCATGTTCTTGGGCAAATTAAACTGCCCAATATAGACCTCAGGTAAGGGTTAGGATAATCGTAAGTTGTAGGGCTAGGGCCAGGTTAATTACATTATCATATTTGATCAAATTCGCGGGATACTAAAGCGCATTCGTGCGAAATGTTATGTATTATGATTTGTTTTGCACACACCTTAGTCGTACTATAGTGTTGCCTGCAAGAATCACAGGGGGTCCCACAGTGTGCCCATAGTCAAAATCTTATCGGCCTTTGGGTTTTTCTTGATTAGTTTTCACGCGCGTGGAGGGGGGGGGGGGTACCGTGTTCAGCCAATAACTTTTTTTTATAAATTGTTTTTGTTTTATGCTGGATATAAACCAGCAAAGACTGTCTGTACCTAAACCACGTCGATCACAAAAGTTTCGGTAGCAAAAGAAATACCCGACTTTCGTACTTCATCAAGAAAGCATAATACGAGGGGTGAGTATAATAACAATACTGAGGTTAGAGAGAAGCTCCCGGTCGCCGTGTTGGTACTCCCTTTACCATATATTATTTTTTGTATGTTATCTTGCAGAAAACATGAAATAAGGAGGGGGTGGAGAGGTGGGGGACCTCAGGGTAAGTATAAATCTAGGGGGCGGGGTGGTTTAATGTTAACTGGCAAATGTGGTCGTTGATACATAATTAGGGAGGGGAAAAGGGAGAGATGGGGGGGGGGGGGGGGTACCAGTTTCCTCTTTACTGCCGGTTATGCTATAGCGACATACCAATACATCTTGTTTAGGACCGATGTAGGAAAATACTGCTTGCCTGTAGCATGTTTAGTCTTCCACAGAACATCCGTAAGTTGTTTGAACTCAATGTGACACATGTATACGTTGGTTTGAGCGATGCGGAGAGCGAGCTTACTCCTATATTTCACTATTCGACCACGCACGTGATAGCTACAACACGACCAGCCAATTAATTTTACGTGAAGGCGCGCGGCTGTTATCTCTGATGCAGACCAGATCGTCAAGAGAGGTAGAATAGGAGAAGGGAGAGAAGGGGAAGAAAAGGGGAGAGGGAAGGGGAGGATGAGGTGGAAGAAGAAGTGAAGAGGAGACGAAGGAGAAGAGGGAGAACAAGGACAAGAGCAAGAAGGACGAGCATGACGAGAGGACGGGAAGAAGGAGAAGGAATAGGAGAAGAAGAAGATCGAAAGAAGAAGAAGAAGAAGAAGAAGAAGAAGAAGAAGAAGAAGAAGAAGAAGAAGAAGAAGAAGAAGAAGAAGAAGAAGAAGAAGAAGAAGAAGAAGAAGAAGAAGAAGAAGAAGAAGAAGAAGAAAAAGTAGAAGAAGAAGATGATGATGAAGAAGAAGAAGAAATAAGAGGAAGAAAATGTAAATGAAGGAGATGATGAAGAACGTCGATATCGCTCATGTTGAGGGAGGTTGATTTGTAATCATGGTAATACATGTAATAAGGGGAAGGGGTGGGGGATGGAAACATATAGATAGAGAGGGAGACAGAGAGAGACAGATAGAGAGAGAAAGAGACATAGAGAGAGAGAGAGAAGGAGACAGAGAGAGAGAGAGAGAAGGAGACAGAGAGAGAGAGAGAGAAGGAGACAGAGAGAGGAAGGGTACAGAGAGAGAGGGAGAGAGAGAGGGTGGGAGGTGGGGGGGGGGGGATGGAGCGAGACAGAAGAGGGAGGGAGAACATTCTTCAGAGGGAGAAACCAGGAGACCGAGAGTTGTTCGTCCTAAGCACGCACACGGCTCCCCACACTGTCTGAGGCGTGCACGGTCACGCACGTTTCCGTTCACTCTCGTTTCGCGAGCTGATGCGCTCCAGGCCGCACTAGCAGAGTGACCGTCTGCGCGCACTGATCACGCAATTGCTGCTGGAGTACAATAGCCTACAGGACTTTCGCGGCGTTTTTTTTGTACCACACATGTTCCACTCCAGAGCATAACACGCAGTCAACTTTCACTTATGTTTTGAACCAGGATGGACAGGCAGTATATTCCAGTTATTCGCCGTGTGCTTATAGTGGATGGCCGATAAAGACAGACGAAATTCAACGATATTTGTTTACACCTTCTTTGTTGTTCTTCAAGTACAACGAACTTCGCAAGAGCTAAACAAGTCTTCATTATCGCAAATAACTTACTCTGCATAGTATTAAAACTCATGTGAGAGAGGCTATATACGGGGACGACCTAACTTACAGCTGTCTGACAGCTAGCTGTTTCAATGTGCAAATTATAGCGAGTTTTGTGTGCTGTTAGACCTTCTGGATGTGCGATTTATCATTAACAAGTTGAGTTCGTGTACGCGTCCAGGCGAAGAAGGATATACGGTGACATCGTACACAGGTAAAGGCGCGAAGGTAAGCGAGGTAAATTTACTCTCCGTGGCGGGTCTAGTTTGCCTCGGATGTCGTCTGCTAGCGTATACAGAAATCGAGACGAGGTGTCGGGCGTATCTCCAGGCTATTTATATACCACTAGTCTATTTCGGTACTTAAGTAGCCTGTGGTTAAATTTAATTCACTGTGTTTGCGTCTTTCCTTGTCTATCTCTTGGGATTAAAAAAAAGTAGGTATCATTGATTCCGAAAACGATCAGTCAAACACATTTTCTTGTACGTTGTTTTGTTCTAAATTTCAAAAGCAGCTTTTTATTAAGGGTATTGGCCACTGTCTTAAAGATTATGTTGTTAAAGCGATCTATCTTAAGTACTCCATTTGTTTTATTAATGTTTATAGAACGTTTGTGATACTTATAACGCATTTTTCTTTAGTATTGTCCTGATATACATGGCAAACTGTCCTGCTGAGATAGACTATCTGCTGTATGTGATTCTTTTACCTCTCGTCTAGGGACACGGGAGGGGAAGAGGAGAAGGATACATTCATTAGTCTTGTCGGTCTTACTAGAACCGAATGCACGTGCGATGTTAGTTCTCGTAATACTAGTAGGAACGGCCAACAACCAGGGCGCCACGTGGGATAACACGGAGAAGAGAAAGTATACTAGCTCTGGTAATTATGTTGATAGAAGTGACCAACATCCAGAGAGAGAGAGAGACAGAGAGGGAGTGTGTGTGTTTAGTGTGATAGAGAGAGGGACTGAGATAGACAGAGTGAGAGAGAGAGAGAGAGAGAGAGAGAGAGGGGGGGGGGGGTAGAGAAAGAGAGTAGTTTGTATGTGTGTGCATGTGTGCACATGTATGTGTGTGTGTGTGTGTGTGTGTGTACATGCGTGTGTATTTAAAGAAACGAAACTTAGCTTCTTATGGATTGAGGGATTGTAACCATTGCAAGTTAAACTGTGATCAACAGTACTGCAAAAATTCTTATTAGTTTATAGGCTGTATATAGGCTGCGACACTTCTTACGCACTTTGAGTCTGAAATTCGGGTTGGTTTCGATTTTTGAGAATTCCCTTTAATGAAGAGCTGTACGGTACGAAACAGATTGTGGTTTTGTAGCAGCATAAAACACGTTTACTTGTACAGAAGCGGAAATATTGAAATACATTAAATAACTAAAAGAACAGTCATACTTGCCTTGTATTTGATATTCTTTTATTCGGAACATACCTTACTCAAAGATAAGACAATATGGATAATGCAAGTATTTGTGAAAAGAAGGTTGAAATGACAGCTGGTAGCACTGTGATTAACAAATGTCACACACTTAGAATTAATTTGCAAGACAGATATGCAATTCTTTTCGATTTTTTATGCAGCAATACAGTTTTGCTTGATGCACATGGTTACCATGGTCACCCGATTCAGGGTCATAGTCGGCCGGCGCCAGAGTCCATTCGGGGCCTCGTAATATGATGATATTACACCATCCTGTGGACCATCTTGCCGTCTTAAGCGATGACAAAAGCTAACATTAGTGACCGAGCAGTTGACATGAACTACAACTTGTATGAGACATTGACTTTCAATTAGAGTATTTAAGTCAAATCTAAAAACCCATTTGGTTGCTAATGAATCACAATGTTATTGTCTAATTCATGTGAATGATATTTAAGTCAAAATAAGAGCAAGTTACTGCGCAATACAAGTGCCAATTATGACCGTTATTATTATACGCACCTCGCGTTAAAATCAGTCAGATATAAAGCAATTAAAATTCCCTGTGTTAAATGTCAACTTACAACCATAATCATAAATCAAACATGATGCGGGGATATAGAACTGCCCTAATTAATTGCTGTTGGTTAAAGTGTCAAGTGGGATATCATCGCTATATTCTGCCAGTCCGAGCAATTACACATGCTTTCCTTCCTTTGTGAGATACCCCCTTCAAGCTACGTATCAAGATAAAAGTTAAAATATCTAGTTTTAAAAAAAATGTTTATTTCATGTGAGTTGGAGGTCAAATTAAGAAAATCTATTAATAATAAAACATAATAATCTGACATTTATAAAGCGCTTAATACAGGTCTTCTAAGCGCTGATTACACAGAACATTGACATTTAATCATAGAAATAACAATTGTACAATACGTAATATAATTTTAGTGAGATTATAGTTAAAATGTTACAGTGTAGGCACAATGCATAAATCGATCTGAATAATTGGGTCTTTAATTCTTTCTTGAATGAATCCAGTGTGATTGAGGCACGGATGTGGACAGGTAGGTTGTTCCACAGGGTGGAAAATTGGAAAGACGCATTTAAGATTATCAAGGTTTTGTTAAAATACAGAAATACATTAGCTTTCATTTTTAGGTTTAAGTTCTCACGAAAGGAAGCGGAATTAAAGTACATTGTGACATGTTTAGGTTGTATGGGTACCTCCCATCATTTTGATGGTGGATTTTCTTCATACAATTTGTTTTAAAAGTAGCCCGTCCTTTTTGCAGACCTAATTCTGAAAGTTCCCTGACATTGTCATCATTTGAGAGAGAGTGGCTATATAACCTTTCCCTGGAATCGACAAAGCGTAATATTCCGTTTTGAGGAAGTAATCTTCGATAATCGATCGAGCTTTCTTTTTTCGTACTACGAAAATAGTAAAATCTCAATGAAAATTAGTTAGATTTTCATTTAGTCTCCCGGAGTTATAGTACCTCTGACCTTAAAATTTTACAGTTAGTATCCCAAAGATACGTACTAAATATGTGCAAACTTTCATGAAGTTTGCAGATGTTTGTAAAAGAGACGGGCCATCTTTGAGGGTCTCGTGGTTTTTTTTTTCTGAAAATCAGGATTTGGAAGCAACTTCTTGACATAACTTTACTTTATGTATCGGTATCCATAAAAAAATATCATTAATTTGATCACCACTGTCATTCTGATAAGCTGTCAAAATTTAATGATTTGTTTAATTACATTTTTGGTGCTCAAAACTATGATTTTCAGAAAATGGCGAATGTATAAAAATGTAAAGCATAAAATGGCTATGCAGCGATAAAGCCCCTTTTCTAAAATACAGAAAAACGAGAGTTTTGAAAGAAAATAAGTGCTCCCTCCTTTAAAACACACTTCAAGCTATGATATGAGACAAAAATCGAAGAAAAAAACGTGAAAACAACAATTAATAACCGATTCACCACCTTAAACGACATTCAGGTCCTTAACCCAAACCCAAGACTGTAATGGGTAGACTACAAAAACTGTAACTGGTTAATTATAAAAGTGGTATAACTAGGTAGTCTAAGATGGAGGGGGGGGGGGGGTCTTTACAACCTACTTTCATCGGCCAGATATATGTTTTCTACCCTTTATACTATTACACTGTCTTGTAACTCTTCATATTTCTCTTATGAGAACGTGCAATGCAGAAACGACTTCAAGTTAATTCCAAAATATAGCTTTATAGAAATAAGTAATGTTGTTGTTTAGGCTCTTACAAAAATTGTACATATAAGTCAAATTTAAGGGCGTTGAACCCATTGTGCAATGTTATAATGTTTGGATGTGAGTGACCTACTTACTGAACAGATATAGTTTCAATATAGTATCAAAAGATTATTCTCTAGATGAACCTTTATTTCAGCATTTATGAGTAGTACACTATTAAAATATTTAAACTTCAGACGAAAGGACAAGGGGAAGGAAAGTGGGTCATCTTCACGTTAAAAAACATTCTTCGAAACAAACTGTTCCGATCATACCACCGTCAGTTCAACGTTATTTAGTTTTATGATGTCGTCAATGTCTTACGATTCATCTCAGCAACCTGTTTGCCTTGATGATATATTCACAACCAGCCCGTAAGTGACAACAAGGGGGATGAAGTTCAAGGTAGGTCATAAAAGAGACCCTCAAAGGTGTCTAGACATATTTGCTCTCACCCCTTTCAAGAGTCTTAAATGTTGCCCTATGCAACGGCTTTCAGGCGAGGAAACCTATTTAACTCGTATTCATTGCGTAAATAATATTGTAAATATAACGATGAAGAATTGCAGCAGTTGGCGGCAGTGACGTCAAATAATAAATCAGAGATCAGCTGTGAGTTAGACTCCATGTTTGGTTATGGTAGTTGGGGACATCGAATAGGGCCCATTGGAAGGAGGTGAATCAACAATGATAATTTTTTTATCATTATAGCAACTCTGGCCTAAGTTGAATTGAATCAACGAAGGAATCAGAGGAAACGTTTGGCAACACTTTGGAAACATCCAACATATCATGGGGGCATTATTCGTGTTTGAACATCGTAATGTTTAGCTCCGAATTTTGACCTGTTTACCTTCTTAGACAACTCCATCGTTTGACAATGATTTACCTTTTGGGTATGTGTCCCACGCAAGCTGACATGACAAGTAAATAAATATTACGAATAACTTGGTTTGTTTGATATCAAACTTGATGATAATACCAATTACGTTTCCAGTCTTTGTCTTTTGTTTTGATTATTTAATTCGACACTTTCATTGCGCTTTTAATTCCCATGCTTCATTCTGTGTGTACGTATTATTTACGGGCGTTGTAATGGACAGTGTTAGAAGAAGGAACATGACTGTCAGAAAGGTTCCAATTTTGAAAGAAAATGCGTTCAGGATATGAGTTGAAGGAGACGGGGAAGTGCTTGGTGTGGTCATGGTTTGACCATAGATCCTACTATCAAGTTGAGTCCATGTTGTAACGATAGTGTGCGCGTGTGTGTGTGTGAGTGCGAGTGTGTGTGTGTATGTGTGTATGTGTGTGTGTCCGTGTGTATGTTGTATGTGTGTGTGTGTGTGTGTGTGTGTGTGTATGTGTGTGTGTATGTATGTGTGTATGTGTGTGTGTGTGTGTGATGGGGGGGGGGGGGGGTATCTCGCCTTTTCTTTTCGAGCTCGACTTCCAGTCTCTTGGTTACATTTTTTTAATAGTAACTGTCTCAAGTATATGGAGGTCTCGCAGAAGCAAGATGAATTCTTCTCTCCTTCCGGTCTGTCTACTGGAGCAGCTAGAAGGAGCAGGGTAGAAGATAGCCTTTCATTGAGACCCATGTCAGTGATCCATAATACAGATAAGATTATGATCCCGGATTCAATATTCATACCTCAGCCTGAAACCAGGCTAGCTGAGACTGTTAATACATTGCACATTGATGTCTTCGGAACTGAAACAGGATGGACTCCGTCAGTAACAGCTGTGTTTTTTTGGCTGCTCCGAACGTCTGATACATACACGGCTCTTTTTGTTTCAGTTAGTTTTTTTTTACTGACAAAACTGAACTTGCTGTAATAATGTTTATCATTTTGTCCTTGTATGAGCTTCTATAGGGCCCCTTGGAGAACAGTGAACCGACGTACGGGGCTACTCCGGTAATAAAAAACGGCTTTGGGCATGAATAGAAACATGATCACGACGATGCAGAAAATATCGATATATTCAATAAAAAACTAACTAGAAAATAGAAAGAAAAGAGAGTGATCGAAATTGTTAAATAGATTATAGATGAAAGTGGAGGTGAAAGGAAATGGGCAATTATAAAGAAAATGACAAGGACAATACAAAGAAGGGAGATGAGCGATGGGGAAGGGACGAACGGACGAAGAAGAAAAATAGAAGATGAGGAAGTAAAAGTAGAAGGAGAATGAGAACAAGAAGAAGGACAAGAACAATAGGAAGAGGAAAAAGAAGAGGAAATAGCAGGAGAAGAAGAAGAAGAAGAAGAAGAAGAAGAAGAAGAAGAAGAAGAAGAAGAAGAAGAGGGAGAGGAATGAGACGGAATAGGTCCATGTGGACACGCGACTGGTTATGTACCAGCAGGGATGTGTTATGGAAGGATATGAAGCAACTTTCTTCCTTTGAACCCATGTGCCAAGCCGCTGAAAAGTTATGTGTTCTCAACAGGTGCTTTTCAGGTGTTTGAACAATTCTGAATATGATTGTGTGGCAACGGCTTCTCAGACAGAACAAAAGAAATGTACAGTCTCATTTCGCTTGTCCCGTTCTGTTAATAGCATTAATACTTCCATGAGCATAACAGGTATCAGCAAACACAAATAAACAAGTTTTTCAAGTGAAATATCTCTGTTTCACGCAAACACACACAAACGCCGCTAATGATAATACACAGCTTAAAATATCATTTTGAGAGTGGTTGAATCCCCCAAATGCACAAGTTGTCGGAAAGTGAAGAAATTGGCCAATTTTGTAAGTAATACAAATAGCTTATATGTCCGATTTTTAATGATTCCTCAATACTTTTCGAAACAAAAGCAGAGTAAAGGATCTGTCATTATCAGCCGTTAACTTCCTTAAAGTTTGCAAACAAATTTGTCAAAAACAAAACGTCTACAGACAAATGGGAAATTAAAGAAATTTCTTTTCAAGTTGACATCAGCTAAATGTCGGCACGGCACATGGAACCTCAAAGCATTGTCATGATTATGGAATGCTTTTGACATTCATGAGCACGCTTTAGAACCCATACAGATGTTTGAATATATTATGCTTGAGTTTCTACTCCTTCGCAACACCTCCCTGGTACCAGGCCTCGTGCCCCAATCGCGCACATTCATGGAAAATAATTGCGAAAAACAAAGCATACTGCAGGAAAACAAAGTTGCTTTACGCCCACGTTGTTTTTACAGATGCGGACAATATCCTTCCCTCTCGCTCCTCGACCAGACCACGGTGAGGGAGACTATCGAACAATACGTCACCTTCGTGGGGGACATCTTCCCCTCCTTATAAGGCGCATGCAAATCAGAAGGGAACACATTCTTGCATCAATGTCAAAAGATTACAATAATATTGAGCGCATCAAATTTCGCGCGTTCTGCCCGATTATACGAAGGTTACATGCGTGTACGTCCGTCGTCTGCGCTGCCAAGCAACAATGAGAGGTATCGGAATCTCAGACGGAAACCAATATGACCAAAGATGTTGGTTTATATGTTTGAAGGGAGTGTGCGATGATACATCCTGTCGGAATTTGAAAGACAACGTACAAGAAGGACATGTGGTTTTGCGTCATGTTTTTGAACTTCCTCGGTGGTCGTAGCTCAAGCTGGAATAATGTATAGGGCTGACGTGGTCGACGGTCGTTTGAAAGTTAATGGGAGGTGTGGTTTTGTTGAATGCTTGTCATGTTTGTCGAGGAAGTGTGTTGACTGCAGAGAAGTGTCCAGGAAGATTTATGTTCACATTTGCTGACAACACGCAGCAACCATGCATGGGAAAGGGAGAGTGACATTAGAAAATTGGAGGGAGAGAGAGAAGGGTGGACTGAGACAAAAAGGATAACATGAATAGAGAGGGGTGGAACGGAAGGATTTATGTTCACATTTGCTGACAATTTTTGTTCACAAAGGGGAGAGAGAATGGGACAGAAGGAAAAGGGAGAGTACATGAATGTCTGAGAGAGAGAGAGAGAGAGAAAGAAAGAAAGGGAGAAAGAGGGAGTGTGTGTGTAAGAGAGAGAGAGAGAGAGAGAGAGAGAGAGAGAGAGAGAGAGAGAGAGAGAGAAAGTGTGTGTGTGTGTGTGTGTGTGTGAGAGAGAGAGAGATAAAGAGAGAGGGATTGTGAGAGAGAGAGAGAGAGAGAGAAAGAGAGAGAGAGATAAAAGAGGGAGAGATAGAGATAGAGAGTGTGTGTGTATGTGTGTGTGTGTGTGTGTGTGTGTGTGAGAGAGAGAGAGAGAGAGAGAGAGAGAGAGAGAGAGAGAGTGGGATGGGAGTGTACAGAAGTGTACAACGAAACAAACAAACGAAATGATGACATTTAGGAAAGATGAGGTGGTGGGAGGATGAGGGACGTGAGAGAAAGATAGCGACACATTTAAGTGTATAGGTGTCCTGGGCTCCGTCTTACAGCGAATTGTGATTGATATGAATCGATCGCAAGTGCAACCACCTATCCCTAATTTATATTTATCGTAAGTCAAGTTGCGATCAATTGCAAATCATGGCTCCAGTGTGGGAAGACGGCATCAGGGTGGAGGACCATGAGCATGGGTAGGACGTTGTTTCGGATTGGACTCTACTGGACCCCACGAACAATAAATGACTTATACCAATCGCGTGGGGTACACCAGTGGAGTATTGGCCCATATAACTGAGTAGGAGTACATCGCGAATGGCTTCTACAGTTGTGTCACTAGGAAGAAATCTGAGCCGTTTTCATCTTGTTTCCAATCTGACCTCCCACTTATTCCCCCTGCTCGTCTTTATTTTTTTTTTACCAACCTTCAATATGCTAGTGTGTGTTAATTGATCCCAATATGCTGAGATTCTTTTTTAGACATACACCCAATCTGCCTAAAATATCCTTTCAAAATGGAAATGACCACAGGCAGCCCAATGCAATGATCTCAATATCTTATCCTTCTCATATCTATTTTTCTGTGCTTGTTAACCTTTAATTTTCTGCTCATTTATTTCCCTTTCTGACCCACGTTCATTACGTTAGATCAAATTGTCGATCGATTAAGTTTGTTGCCGTGATGGTGATCATGCAAAAAGCCCACTTCCAAGGACAAAAAATATATATATATATATTTTTTTTACAATTTAGTAGAAACAGAAAAACTATCCTCTTATACCTTCAGCGACTGCAAACGCTAGGATAATGGCACGTAGATCATGTACATTATAATCATGACATTGTTGTTCTTAAATAATTATCCACTCAGGTATACGTATATGATGAAGTACAGTGACCTGTGTGTATCAATAAGTGTACCGATAGAGCTATACGATGTTCATCATTGCTATGTCAGGCAAACGGAATGTGCATTTTGAGGTTTTGAGGGTACCAAACGTTACGTTTGTTGAGCAGCTAATGTGTAACTTGTCCCTAAAGTGTACACGCCTCTTAAAGGGTTACTAAATTAGAAAAAAAGTAGAACGATATATAAGTCCCCATTTTACATTCATTTGCAGCAATAAACATATGATAAAGTCTCATTTTGACAAAAATTTGTTAAAAATGCACACCTCCAGTGAGGTATGAGAAGTCAAAATGCCATAGATTGTACGGAAATCAACAATAGACCATTTTAGTAATGTATTCACAACTTTCCCCCTAACCTGCTAACTGCGTAGTAATGCGTTATTACATTCACATGTATCTTGTTATTCAGATTCAATGGATGGAATGCACTTTGAATCTATTAGTTGTTATTACTCGACAAACCTCGGACAAGCTTTGGGGTTCCCATTGGTAACATATTGTTTGAACGGTGTGAATAAAATATTTTATTCACGCAGTTGGCATTTTTGGCATTTTCACTTCCCTGACGTCACTGGAGGCGTTCGTCTTCCTCAAATTTTCGTCAAAACAAGACTTTATTACGGCAAACGAATGTAAAATTCGTTTTTAGTGGATAACTTTACATAGATTAGTGGGAACTTATTTTTCTTATTTAGTAACCTATTAAGATCTTTAGTCCTTCCCGTCACACTTTTTAACCTACACAATGAATATTTGTTGTACCTTCCTTCTCCTCCGCTACTGTCAAAATCAGGTCTCAGTTTAATCGGACAGTGTGTGTTGGTAAAGTGATGACTCTTACAGTCCGTTATCTGTTCAAGAAGCCTGGGGAGTGTTTCACCAAGCTGTTCGTAAGTTACGAACGACTGGTGATCCCTTCTTGTGCTAAATCAGATTCTCAATGAACAAAGTGTGGTATCGCATTTACCGCAAGAAGGGATAACTAGTCGTTCTTAAAGTCGTTCGTAACTTACGAATAGCTTGGTGAAACACCCCCTGGATTCAAACTTGTTGGACATGACGCATCTTAATTGACCGGTCACTGTATCATTTCTCCTCTTAACTCAGTCTCGCATTGAAGCTAGAGAAGAAATCGTGATTGATAAGTCTACTGCATGCAGCCACACCCCTTTATTGAAAAGATTGATTAAAAATATCCCCAAAGACTGAAAGCCAGGCTACGATTCACACTGGTTTGAGGGGATTGGCGGATATGCTTTCCCTGCTGTGACAATATGCGTAGGAAACTGGCAGTCTACATGACCGGTTTCCAAGGGCGCAGAAACCAAAGTTGATGCATTGTGTGATGACGCGTGAAGGTCTAGGCTATCAACACATAGGAAGGCTTCGTACCCGAAACGGAGGTTTAAATCCACTTTTCATTGAAGTTTGATTTGTCAATTTCAGAACACTGCTTATCTCTGAAATGGGATGTGAATGGGAGTGAAAGGGTATCCAGTAAGTTACAAACTTTAAACATTTGATAAATAATTCGAATTCTGATTTCATTTTGTTTTTTAAACTCTTGGTAATAAATGACCAGACTCGAAAGAAAATTCAACATAATTATTATATAGAAGTATTCGAAATTAAACTTTGTCCATGCAGTGATTGTCTCTTTAATAGACACGGGATGGGGCCGGAATGCTCTGGTAGTCTTGTATGGTCCTAGTCCGTGTTAAAGGTAACTAGAAAAGTGGTAATTTGAACGATTGCATCATTTAATTTGAGATAACTCCCTTTTCCTGTAATCCTGAAATCGACCAAGAATGGAGGGTGTTGTGATCACAGTATGACGGTACGACCATCATTGCGGGTTCCATAATCTTTACCACATTTTCCTATTTCATGTATTTAGGGTATGATTTCAAGTTCCAACATGTTCACCCTCGTATGTGGTACACATACACTGCAAGTATGAGGTGCTACATCTGTGAGGTGCATGAACACAACCAAGTCTGGTAACACAGACTACGCCCTAATGACGTCATAGCTCCTCTGGCTTCCTCGTGGATTGGATTGGGGCATAGTCTGTGTTACCAGACATAGTTGTCACCAGACTGGGTTGTGTCCATGCACCTCACAGCCTAGTACCTAGGCTAGGTGCTACAGTGTAACATCACTTCGTGTGCCCTTGTATTTCGATAACAAGAAAATGTAGGATTTTATTTCACCAGTACGTGACACATTTTACACCAAACGTGTTAGTGTTAACACCATAAGGGTGGTAAATATAATAACAAGAAAGTAAAGAACAAACCCAATATGTGTCTTTTACTGAATATAGTGAAGCTAGTGGTTGGAGTTTGTCCTGCCGTTTTCGGCGTAGTTTTGAGTACTGTACCTCGATTACACTTTTTAAAAACCGGTACTTAAAGTGTTAAAGGATAGTTCACCCTGAAATAATTAGAGGTTCCGATAAAAAGAGACACATGAAAGAAACATACTCGTGAAGGTTTGATGTAAATCGGTCAAGGAAAAAGAAAGTTATTTTAATTTAAAATTTTGCTTTTGTGACGTTACGTGCGAGTTGCTCTCTCATAAGTTGTGTACAATTTTTTTTGGAAAATATCCATTTTCTCAAAAGGATATTTATTATTTCACCTGTGCGTTTAATATATCATTAGACACGTGTTTTCACACACATATCGCTATTAAAAGAATGTATTTCTTTATCAAAGAACAGAAAAAGGCAATTTATGGAAAAAGTAGTACAAATATGGAAGAGCACCTTGCATGCGACGTCACAAAATCTTAAATTTTAAATTCAAATATATGTAACTTTCTTTCTTTTTCTTTGACCGATTTTCGTCAAACCTTCACAAACATGTTTCTTTCATGTGTCTCCTTTTATTGAAACCAAACTAATTTCAGGGTGAACTATTCCTTTAACGTAAAGAGATAAAACCAACAGAAAACTTTAAAAAAAAAAATGTTTCTACCTGTGTTAAATCTAAAACTTTTTACTTCAGACTTAACAGCAAGGGTGTTTTGATATAACACTTTCTTGGAACATTTTCATGGAATACGTCGACATCAACTGGTGTTGACATAAGCACCCTCAGCCCCCCTCCCCCCAACCCCCCCCCCCCCCCCACCGCCTCCTCCTCCATGCGTTCTATAAAATTGTGATCACGAAGCTGATTGATTGATACGGCACTTTCCAGCAATTATCGATGTGACACGATAATATTATTGTAACCTTCAGAACATTTTACACATGGACATGATGGATGGGAAATGAAAGAAAACATTTGTATTTGTAGACTTGATTTGGTATGCTCCATAAGCAGCGATAAGGTCGCAAAACCTTTTCCTTTAGTGCTGCCCCCCCCCTTTTTTCCTTAATACGGAGAAACCAAAGCACACTCCTGTTATTTATTTATATCTCTCACTTCTAGGTGAGCTGGTAATCAAGCTTAGCCAAGGACTTCTTATTTATTTCAAGTGTGAAATATTATCTGAACGTCGGCTCACAAACTGGAACGAGAGACTCACATGGTAAATAAGAGAATAGAACGGACAAGCGGAAGAATGAAACCACTAATAGTCCTGATTTAATCGTAAGGTAACAAATCGAAGCTCGGAATTCAGGACGAGTGAAGAAGTGCGTTCACATTGAGGCAGATTGCCGCTGGGGTTCACCGCTTGTAGTTTGATATTCCCGCCGCGCGGCAAAGCGGCAACATGGATGGATTTATGAAAATCCAATATTGTGGGAGTGTTTCGCCGAAGTGGAGTAGGCGGGCGGCTGTAAAGTGAGCTGTACCAATGGGAACGCGCGTCTAGCCGACTCGTGGTATCAATCGAGGTATCAGTCGTTCCATGCTACATCCCTGGTCGATTAGCCTGGCTTCAAGGCGGCAGGACATTTCTGATCCAAAGTGATATTATAAAGACGAGTGCTCTTATACTAGTCGCTGTATCATTCTCCTCTTCCCTTGGCCTTAGGGAGCCTTGGGGAGGTCGGGAAGAAATCGAGAATGATTAGTCTACTACATCCAGACCCCTTTTATTGGATGGTTTGGTTTAGAAATGCGCAACAGCCTGGGAGCCAGACTATAGGTCGCTCTGCAGGGCTGATACGATGATATGCAGCCGCGCCGCAATATGAGCGCTTTCCCTCAGCTGTTCCCTCCCGTGTTTACATCTGAGAACAGTGTAAAGAGAGCTCGTAAAGTGAGCCTATGGTGAGACCCAGCTCGCAGATTCCTCCTTGATGATGGAGGACGTTAGCGAGAGGGGGAACGACGGGGTAAAACCTTACCCCCCCCCCCCCACACCCCACCCCCATTATGCCCCCTCCCTTTTCGTACTCGTTCCAACGCCATCAGTCACGAGTATAGTGTATGTGGCTTACTTTATGTGTAGATTTCCATCCATCTTTAAACATCCTCTTGAGTAAGTGAGCGTAGACAAAATGTGGAGGACTGGAGGGAGGAAGTAGGGAAGAAGATGGAAGGGATAATTGAGGAAGGGAAGGAGGGAGGGAAGGGGTGGAGTGGGTGGGGTGCAGATGGAGAGGAAAAATGGAAACATGTTATTTTCTGGGCTTTCCTCGAATTGCAGTGTCTTGTGAATGTTGGAATTGGTACTGAATGATGATGAGGATGGAGATGATAGTAACGATTATTGTCAATTCGCTGAAGAGGGAGCTGAGTGACTACACTACTATAAGTATCCTCCAAAAATCCCCTCCTTCCCCTCCGCCCTCTTCCCCCCCCCCCCCACGGTTGTGCATCCATGTCCCCCCTCCCGTCTGTCTCGCCCATCACGATATAGACCTCGTGTATAAAGCTTGCTGTAATGCCATTACTGGCCCATCCATCATTCTACACAGATATACATCAAGAATGACGCTTATATGATATACAAGTAGACAGATGAGAAGCTATACTCCTGTGCAAGACGAATGATGCTGTATATGATATCCATGTACAGATAATAATTGGCGCTCACATAAACGACGGAGTATATGGGGGAGGGGGGGGGGGGTAACATGAAAATGGATGAAAGAAACCGGGGGGGGGGGGGGTCGTTTTTGAAGAGGGAGAAGACAATTGACAATTGACAATAATTGTTTTTATATCAGTAATGACTAGACCGCCTCTAAAGATACTTTCACACCAGAAACGGGGTCCCGCTACCGCTGGCCGCTTCTATTTTGCCGTCGCGGCTTTCCCCCCTCGTCCTATGGGAAGCGGTGGTCCGCCCTGACTTTAACAAATTGTTACGTGTAGTCTATTTTTTGCTTTCTTGGCAAATTACTAGCGTTAAAGCAAAGAGGACGTGCCGAGCGGCAGCGGTTTAACCTGCTACCATGTGAAAGTACTTAAACTGTTTAAGCCGAATGGAGATAAATGATTTGATGTTCCCTTTTACGCCTCCTCCCTCCTCCCCCTCCCCCCTCCCCCACTTCCCTCAGCCCCGAGGGAAGTGAGGCAGGGGATGGGGTGGGGGTGGAGATTCCCTTGGAACGCTTCTGTCGCCACTTATGGTGATAAATCGACCCAATCATCCTAAGAGCCCGACGAGATATACGAGTAAGAATCACATTTATTCTATCTGACAAGTGTTCGACATCATTTTCAAGATCAATGGCTCGCTCCGTGCTGAGGGATTAACATTCACCTTTTTGTTACATGGCCTTTTCAGAGGAGAAAGGCGAGTACATTGTTGCAATTTATGCAGTATCGTATTGCAAGTATTTACATTGTTTTCCTTCTTCTATGAAGGCTTGCGTACTCCTGGATTTCAGGGCACAGCTATATTGTATATACTCTATGTTTTATTGCAAATGTATATGCATATATGTAGCTTTTCTTTGTTATCATAGTTCGGGCTCGGTAACTTTAAAATGTCATGCTTGACTAGTTGGTTACCTGTTACATCCCATTAAGGGTGTTAATCACAGACTGAGTAGAGATATGTATGACAAAAGTAATTACCGCATAGGAATATGAAGTGAAAGGCATTATTCCTTATGCAACATTTTTCATTGTTAAAGGTGATATTCATAGAAAATCCAAAAATATGAAGATATTCATCTACAGAAAGCTTATAAGCCATACAATGAGCTCGAATGACATTCAAACAATATATCACTTTCCAAAAAGCGAAATTAGTGTGAAAACAATCACCGTATTCTCGGGGACAAATTTGCCCTACTGTCATCCGAAATGGCCTTTAGGTCTGACGTAAGAAACGGGAGGCGTTATTGTGCATCAAACATGCCAATCCGCAGCTTCTTTTCCGCCAGAAGCATCATGCATTGTTAATTGAATTGTGATGGCAGTTGCTAGTGGATTAACAGGTGTGATATCACGGTAGTCCATGAGTCGAGCGGCTGCACCATAATGTGTCTGGCCATGTTCTAGTCTAGGTTCTAGACGCATTTTATCAGCCCGAATTCGTGTACATAGCCGCAGCGCGCGACGGAACTCAGCGCAACGATTCGAGTGATCGCCGAGAATTCGGAGAAAATACAGAGGCAATAAGCCATTTTCGCAAGGTATTCACAACTTTCCTCCATACTGCCTGGTGACGCGTTATTACATCCACCTATTTGTGATTAAGTTTTAATGGATGGAACGCACTCTGAACATATTAGTTGTTGCTACACGGACAAACCTCGGACAAGCTTTGAGGTAACTTTTAGTAACGTACTGTTTTAACGACGTGAATAAAATTTGTATACATAACGACTATGGTCTATTTTGATCAGATCTCCCTTGAAATCTGGAAGGAGGGTCATTACGACATTAGCGAGGTCGCGCGCGCGTACGAAATGGCCGCTCTGATTGGATGCAACGACCGCCCATCAGTTTCGATTGAACTGGATAGGGGCATGCAGTCCAGCATAGACTGTGTTGTCTTTAAAGACTCAAACGAAATCATAACTTTATAATGGCCACAGTTACAAACATGTACCGTGCGAAGTTCATCTGAACACAAATGAATAAAACATACATTTTTTTTAGATTTTGCTTGAGACTCTATATTTTCAAGACAATGCAATTAATGTTTGATTATTTCAAGCAAATGCAAACAAATAGAACCCTGACATGTTCAGACTGGTGCATTAGTTCATCAGCCATCAGCCATCAAAAAAAAAAAAATTCTGTAAAAGTTATTTTTGACAGGCTTTGGCTGTTTTAGTTAGGATGATAGCGTACGGTTTCATTATAGGCTTTTCGCAGATAACCTGGCAGTCCTTCGTTATGTTATCGTTTTCCTTTTCTTTCCTCGATATCCACTTAATTCTCCTAATTTAAGTTTTTTGTTCTACTTCTTCTTCTTCTCCTCCTCCTTCTGCATATGGCACAATTAGTTGATAACTTTGTACAAGGAAAGGCGAAGAGAAACAACTATTTCTCAACATAAAAATCACCTTCTATCATTCTACATCGACCTATCGAGTCCCGTCCAGCCTCCAGCCTCGTCTCCTCCGCTTCTCTCCCCGCCATGCTAGCCTGGCAACCAGGCTGTTGGGCATTTCCAATCCAAACTTTTCAATTAATGGGTCTGCCTGTAGTAGACTTATCATTCTTAATTTCTTCTCCGGATCGTCCAACGAACTGGGCACCGAGGAGAATGACAAAAATGGGACTTGTTTTATGAACGCTCTACTTTATTTGTTTCCAATTAGAACAAAAAAGTATTCAAAAGCCTGGAAGGCAGGCCACGCAGTCTCGATCTGTCACGATGCATGGGATAACATACGATATACAAGGATAGATCTGAAGTTGTGGTACGTCTTTATAATTGATGAGACATCTCAGAGAGTACAACCTAACCGACCTTTACATCTGCTACCAATATCGTCCCATTTGTCATGTTTGTTTTAAAAATCTTTTATTTTCTCTCCGATTTCTACGCTCCACGCTCATATTTGAAGAATCTGAATAGCATAAACATGAATATTCTTAATAAACTTTTGAGGTGGGTGAAATATTTCATATATTTTGTGAAAATTTCACCCTTACACCCCATCCGTTCTATTCGGCCATCTTTGAAGCTGTCATTACAGACTTGATGACATGGAGACCCCCTCTCTACCTGTCTCGTTCTTTATATCTTTTCATAGTCTGCCTTGTGTGTATGTCTGACTCAATATGTGTTTGTCGGTCTGTCTGTCTGTCTGTCGCTCGCTCGCTCTCTCTCATGTCTCTGTCTGTTTGTCACCCCCCTATCTCTCTCCCTCTCTCTCTCTCTCTCTCTCTCTCTCTCTCTCTCTCGCTCTCTCTCTCTCCTTCTCTCTCCTGAACACACTTCTTGCAATTGTCTGTATTTACTCCATTCCGTTAATCACCATTACTGGAACATCATAATGTCAAAGAACAGACACATACACAGGGAGTATCACATTTTTAAAATAAACATGAAAAGACGCTTCACGGAACATGTTCCAGCTCAGTCCCTTTCACTGTCCCGTACCTATTGGTTGTCATCCAGTGCCATCTTTCTTTCTTCTTTTCTGTCCTCTCAGATGTTTCAAGTTCAGCCTTTAAATCCCAACATGCCGGGGGTAATGAGGCATTGTATTGCATTAAGGCTGACACGTGACATTTAGCTGGTCGAGACGCCCGCCCCGCCGAGCTTGCCGCCTGACACTAATCAAGGAAGGGGCGGGAGGAGAGGGTTGGGGGGGGGGGGGGGGGGGGGGGGGGGTGAAGACCAAACAGACAGACAGGAACGTAGGCGCGGTAGAGGCGTAGACAGAGCCACTAAATCACAAATGGATTTATAACTGTTATATATATATATATATATATATATATATATATATATATATATATATATATATATATATATATAAAGAGAGAGAGAGAGAGAGAGAGAGAGAGAGAGAGAGGAGAGAGAGAGAGAGAGAGACCAGAGAGATAAGTATTCCAATATTTGGGTCATAGACCTTTATCAAGAACAATGAAAAGTGAACAATTTACATGGAAACATGATTGCTGATTGCGTACTGCTACAACGACGAGCGTATCTCACTACGCAATCATATTCTTTTTTATTTATTTATTCAGCGCCATCGCCACCTCATATACTTCTCTTTAATATCTATATGCATATATTTGTATACACACACACACACACACACACATATATATATATATATATATATATATATATATATATATATATATACCACTGGATCCAGCGTTAGGGAGACATGCTATAAAAATGCGTCTTTCGGAGACATTTTC
>OZ022584.1:5541838-5684954 GCA_963669155.1 Arbacia lixula | reverse complement strand
AGTACCCAGAAGACCAATATATATAGACCGCCAAAGTCTTCACGATTCTGTGCCATAGTAATCCGTACGCTCGCAACGATAGTCATAAATCAAATTTGATACTTATAAGCAATGCGCATCGCAATTAAAGCGAATGCCGATGCGCAGAACAGACGTCGGAAAGATGAACCCCCAAAAGAGCCGAGTTAGGTCTTGAATTTGTATTGAAATGACTCAGATAAGAAATCATTATGACAGAGATTAATTTAAAATGCCTTGGTTTTACACGGTAAGGGGGAATACGAACACACTCTTACTTATAGTCATACTCTTACTTATATAGTTGAACGAATGTAAGGAAAGAGGGGTGGGGCGCCAAGCATAATTATATCTACATATTAGTTATACACTACTTCTATTATCGTCGACATACATGTATATGTAGTACGGTTGTAGAGATAGGGATATATGATTATATTTTCCTTATATTATGCCCAGTACAGCCAGTAGTCATAGCACACGATGTTAATTGAGTTTTGTAGAGTTGAATTCAATTGAGTTTGGGGAGCAATTCAGAAAATGTGTTTAAAACAACCGTACCCCTGGGCATACGCAGAGGGCGTTCAGGGAAGTAAAAGTTGGTTTGTTAAAAGAAAACGCGTATTAAAAAATATGACGGCATTGTTTTGTTCTCGCCGTGGGATATTTAATTTCATAATTTTGTCTTTGCCTCACACTTAAGTTTGTAAAAGGGAAACGTAATTTGAATGTTGTAATTCCAGTCCATTACTACAATTAATGTTATGAACAATTTATATCAAATCATGGATATACGTTCGTGTGCATGTTCTACGATAAAGTGTAATTTCATAAAATATAGTTTAGCGTTTATCATACTGCATAGGAAATTCCTCTTCTACTGGTTCATGAATAGATACAACATACATTAACATAAAATCATATAACATAAACATCCATACAATGCTGGAACAACCCGTTTTAATAATGGATTAAATCATAATTTTATGAGTGTGCAGTTTATGTCAATCAAACATTATTGTACATTACTACATCCATTAATGCAATATGATATGATATAAAATATCATTGCATGATATACTGGTATAATAATATCAAGTATGATACGAAATAAAGTATCATAATATAATATAATGATAAATTCTATTGTAGAATCAGAATGAGGACAATATATGAATGATAATTGTTGAGTTTGGATACGTTTATATACTTTAATGAATAAATTCGTCGTCCTAATTATCTAGACTTTCAGCCGGAAGAGTGGAAATTTACGTTCTTAATACTCTGCGATAGTCAGAAAGTCGGAATATTTTGATGATCAATGATTGCTCACATCGGCTATTTGTTGGGCACGATAATACCAAAATTGGCATATTTTAAGTCTGCCTGAGAAAGAGAGAAAGAGAGAGAGAGAAAGAGAGAGAGAAAGAGAGAAAGAGAGAGAGAGAGAGAGAGAGAGAGAGAGAGAGAGGGGGGGGGGGTAAGGAAAAGAGAGTAGGTGTGAGGTGGAGGATGATAGCACTTATATCGAACAGGTTGGAGAACGGGGACAGGAAAGGATTATCATTTGTGCGTTTCTTTGCATCGTTGGTTTCTCGGGTGTAGATGAAATTCTTTGGAACTGTTTAAAATACGGAATCTGAGAATTCGACTACAGCTTCATCTTAAGTCGACAGAGCCAGGATCACTGGACGGAAATTCAAAACCAGGAAAACAACAACAGGCTGTTAACAAAATCCATTCTCCCGTCCGATGGAAAAACCCACAAAGTGATAAGATGAGAAAAACGGAAAGGAGTACAAGCCACGTTAGTAGAAAGAACAGGAAAGGGAGCAATTGAGGGAGATAAACTGAAGGAGTAGACTGATAAAGTGAAATAAAGGCTTGTGTGCGCAACATTAATGTGTGATATATAATGTGCATACACAGAGAGAGAGAGAGAGAGAGAGAGAGAGAGAGAGTGAAAAGGCGAGAGAGAGAGAGGGAGAGAGAGAGAGAGAGAGAGAGGGAGAGAGAGAGAGAGAAAGAGGGGGGTAATGGGGAGAAAGATTACTTTGGTTTGGAGCAACAGGTGCATCATTGTCTAAAGTAATAAGAAACGATTTTTACGGGCCTTACCACCTCACTCAAATGCGACATAACACTATTATAGAGTGTCATGTCTGTACAGTCTTGACAGTGTCATTTCTTGCCCCAAATACCATGCTCAAGCTACACCGCTGAAACCGGTCGAGTGGTAAGGGGTATGAAAAGGGGTGAAGGTAGCGGGTGGAGAGAGTTGGGGGCTGTAAATGGTTGATGCCATGGTGCAGACCAATACTTCCCTACTCTGACAAAAGGAAGCAACTAACAAAAGAGACCTTTCTTGTAAATGAGCAAAATGTGTCTGTCACTTTCATTGGCATCAGTGGAACACCACATCATGTTAGATTGAATATCTCGCAGCAAAATGAATATTTCTTGTCCAGGTTTTGGCCGTATGTAGGGAAGGTTGGGTACAATCTAGAATAGCAATAACCCAAATTTGAGTGATTTGTCACGTGCTTCATTTTGTCAGAGTAGGGCAGAATACTCTGTTGCATTTTGCCTTTTTAAAGACATTGACGAAACTTTTTACTACTAGCCCAATGTTGTTCAGTACAACTCTGTTAATACTAGGACCAAATATTTAGCCTTGTTATCAAACACAAAACGCGAAGGCTCGGTGGTATTGCGGTCACACTTACTGTCAGACTCATGCAATGAGAGATCTGGGTAAATATAGGCATAGAGATTAAGCTGGACAAGGTTAATGAACCATAGTCACTGTAGGTTCCAAAATGTTACAGAAACCACAAATGGCTTTGCGAATGATGCATGTGTTTGCCAGTCATCCAATTCTAAATATCACGCTTATACAAATCAATACATTAATGCGAAAACAAAAATCAAATTGGGTTTAGAAATCTGTGTTCTCGTGCCATGATTGCTTTAAGACAGTGTGGCAAATTTGTAAGACTCGGTAGTATACCCTAACGATAACGTGTATGAAATCACACATTCATATCTTCACGACTCTCTTCGAGAAAATTGAAAAAAAAAAAACTATCCTTGTTTTCGTTTGAAACGCGCCGTTTCGCAGCGACCATGCAGTCTACATCCACAGACAGAATTGCAGCGGCGCGATGCTGCCACACCCAGGACGCCACACTGCTCGCATTACCGTGGACAGTGTGGAGAGCGGAGAACCGCGATGTGTGATAACTGCTCTCTCGGCTTCTAGACTACAGGAATCACGGAGGTTTTGGACGGCCCATCTAAAATCTTTTTGAAATTTACCAGTCAATATAAATTCACTCAAAGTTAGTTTCTGGTTCTATTATTCATGATTATTGGGAGGAAATTTCTTAAACTGCACTTTCTTTCATTTTCCGTTATTTTTGTTTACGCAACGGAATATTTTTGACCTGCAAACGAGCTCCCCCTTCTTTAAGTTGCATATTTCTATATGGTGTTTTCGGTTATCATCAATTATACGGATGAAGGTACGTCTACATGTTGAAGGCTATTCCACGGAGATTACAGTGTTAAATAGTGCACCGCAGAAGATCAAGAAAGCAAGTAATCCTCTTCAAATGGTTACGGTAATTCCTTCTTGAGAATCGGGTTGGTACAGTTTTCACACCATGGTCTAGCTCTAGCTTCTGTGAGGCGGCTAGAGCCAGCGGCAGCTGCCTGGCTGCTTTCTAGGCGAGAGATGAGTCCATGCCCTAGTTCTGGGAGACAGGTGTTATCTCCATCCGCGCATCTTCTTTTAATGAATCCTTAATTTCCATCCACCCGTCAGCTTTTGCATCGGTTTGCTTTGATTGATGCGCGTCCGTCAAGAGGCAAGAAATGCGATTCGTCAAGCCAAATTCGGACTGAAAACATGGAAAAGAACGAATGGGGGGGGGGGGGGAAAGTTCAGTTATTCGCCCTATTTGGATAACTTTTCCGTCCCGAAATAACCCTAACACGTGTTCGACAAAAGGCCTTTTTTTCAATAAATACGGGTCTTTTTATATAGTTCGACTAAAGTGCAAGAAAGGGGTGCAAACCGCAAACCCATTGACCCGTGTCGTGGGGAGCACAACAAGCCAGATTAGGCCTTTAGTAGAGGGAGGAGTTGAATCTTCAATGAGTATTTCACAATTCTCGTGCGCAGCGCTTTGTATCTAGGGTTTTTACAAGTAGGTGTCACATTTTGTTTGGGGATGTAGCTCAGAGTAACAGCTTGACAGGTTTTCATCTTTTGTTAAATCCAAAATCTCCAGTTCCAAAACCTTTTTGTGTGTGGAGAAATAATCGTAACAGGTTTTTTTTTGTATTGAACTGACAATGAATAGATACGTAGTATGTTTTGCTTTTATTTGATTGTGTTTCAGCGTCAAGTTTTTTAAGCCGGCCCCTACGGAAGACAATAAGACGATAAGAAACAAGAGAGATCACTCTAAAATTACAATAATTATCAAGACTTAACAGGTAGAATAATTGGGGATGTAATATGGAATTGCTATTTTCAAGTTAGAATATTGTGTTGAACATCGTAATAAACAATTCAGAGAAACTGGAGCACAGTGTCTGAGGATTCGATGTTGATAATCGAAATTTATCCTAAAATATCATCGCTTACAGAATCAGAAGAATTGTCAGTTTCACTTCGCAGTTTGATTTCATCCTCATTTTATAGTTTCCCCGTCTTAGCAATATCATTATCCCATAATCTCCGTCATTTTATTTCCTTCGTTTCTCTTTCTTGACAGATACAGAAACGGCAATTCTAAACCAAGTCAAAATCTTCCTTCGTACTGCGTCCTCGATTAATAAAAGGTAAGACA
This sequence comes from Arbacia lixula, assembly GCA_963669155.1. Lineage (NCBI taxonomy): Eukaryota > Metazoa > Echinodermata > Echinoidea > Arbacioida > Arbaciidae > Arbacia > Arbacia lixula. Next base: position 5,680,077 of record OZ022584.1, on the reverse strand, counting down.
CCATTGAAAAAAAGTAATTTCCTTTTATTTGTTCACCCCCCCCTTTCCTCCTCTCAGTTGAAGGTTAAGAGAAATATGCAATAATTTGATGGGTTATTTTGGGCTTTGTGGTACAAATCGACTCCCATTCACGTTGCGATGGGAAATGACGCTTTAAACTGTCATACTTGTTTCTAAAGTATTGATTGAATATCGGTTCCTTTGGAATCTTCATCTAAGAGGTAGCTGCCGTCGGTTTTGTAGTCATGGTAATAGAGGAAATATAAGACGAAAATGAAGAAAATTGTAGCGAGCATTGCGAAATGATGCCAAATCAATTGCAGAATACCGTATAATTTTGTTGTGAGCGCACAGAAGCTTATGCACTTAGATGAGGACTTTGCACACGGCAGTTTGAGTTTGATGGAGCACGGATGGGAGACAGAGAAAAAGCGACTAAAATATATCACAAGGTGAAGACGCATGACTTTACAAATTGCATTGTGTACTTCGATTTCTTCTTTCATGAGAGATTATTTGATGAAAATACTTAAATGCGTGGTGTGATGACTTTTGGCATACAATTTATGACACGTGACTGTAAAGTCACGCCAAAGATGACGTCTAAAAAGGGTGTCAGAATAATCTTTGTCTTCAATCAGTGGGTCTAAATATGGATACGATATTGTCCTATCATCTGTTTCTGATTATCCTGCTTATGTACGGTATGTTTGTGTGTTATCGCTTTCTTGTGTTTAAAGTGTGTGTATAATTGTATGAAGTCCATGTTTGTTTTGTATGTGTATATGTATATTTGTGGTGTAGGGTGGGGCTTGGTGGATAAATCCCCCCCCCTCCCCCACACTTACAGAGTATAATCTGCACACATTTCGTTTAAATTTGTTTTAAAAGTCGTGATAGTATCAATTTACAATTGTATTACATTTTTCATCTTATCCGTCCATTCGTATTTATCCTCCCCTCTCCTTTCTCCTGCTCTTTCTTCTCCTCTTCCTCCTCCTTTTCTCGCTCTCCTCCTTCACCTCCTCCTCTTTTTCATCCTCTTCCTCATTCTTCTGCCTATTTTCTAATTCCTCTTCCTTCTCCTTTTTCTCCTTCCTTCTCTTTTTTCTCCTTCCTCCTCCTCCTCCTCCTCCTCCTCCTCCTCCCCCTCCTCCTCCCCCTCCTCCTCCTCCTCCTCCTCCCCCTCCTCCTCCTCCTCCTCCTCCTCCTCCTCCTCCTCCTCCTCCTCCCCCTCCCCCTCCCCCTCCCCCTTCTCCTCCTCCTCCTCCTCCTCCTTGTCCTCCTCCTCCTCCTCCTCCTCCTCCTCCTCCTCCTCCTCCTCCTCCTCCTCCTCCTCCTCCTCCTCCTTGTCCTCCTCCCCGAATCTACCATTCGTTACCAGCCCAGCCAAGCGGGTGAAATTGAAATCGTGCCACCGCTCAGCCGAGTCACGTGACTCAAAACCGCGGTACGCATTACGTGCCCGGGGCACAGTGAAACTAATGATTATTTATCAGGCTTGGTCAGGAGCTGTATACATGCCGTCTAAAATGGTATAACTTGCGCGGCCGGAAGGAGATAACTGATTGTGTAACATGTAGCGTGTCTTGAGACCATGTCGCCTTCGGGGCAAACGCCGGTCACGTGACTGAAACCAGCGCATCTTCTTCGTTGTTGTCACTGTAATTGCAGACTGATGAGCTCTGGGACTCCTTGTACAATGTAATATTTCGGAAAGATGGGGTGTAGTTCTCTATGTATAACATACCCCAACGCTTACAAACACACACACATGTACATGCATTTAATATGCACACACATTAGATAAATGCGTACTTATTCAGTTATTAACCTAGTGGAATTAGAATGTCAGACTTCAGTAAGATGTTGTCTAATTGTCCATATACTTGCTCGTCCAGACAGCGTGCGCCTTGTAGTTCAACTATTTTTATATGGTTTTTAGTATCATTCTTATTTGAAGATGTGTAGAACTTTCTATGGTTCATTGTCTAAAATGTTCACTCCTTTTTCACCCATTCGTGACCGGGACCTTTTTTTTTTTCAATTTCAATTTATTCATATTTCTGTTCAATACATGTAAAATAAAAGCAATAATACATCAGCATAGTCAGTCTTTGACATAAACAAAACTAGTATAATGATGCAAAATATTACATAATAGTCAATATCAAACATACAGTGGATATAGGTAAAGAAATATGAATGGGGCCTATTTAAAGCAAGCTTGTAAATCGTATAGACCCCAAAATATTGTGGATTAAAAGAACATTTCGGAGTACGGATAAACAAATTGACCAAAGAAATGAACAAAAGAAATCATAAACAACTCAAGAAACAACATGAAAACAAATCGAGAACAAAAATCAAAAGGCGTACTATGAATCCAGCAATACAACAGAAAAGTGTGCGAGCGAGGAATAGACAAACAAAACCAAACAAATCAGGAGAAGTCAGGGTGAAATACGATAGTGCTCAAGCTTCTACGAAGGCAATTCGACTGTTGACTCAGTATTGAATATGTATGGATAAGTATAAATATGTATACGAAGACATCATTCATAAGATGGATTCATTATAATATATGCAAATCACATTACATGTACATTCCGGCAAGGACGCCTAACCATGCCACGTGGCCGAGCACCCGCCAAGCTCAAGGAAATTGGCTAGTAATTCTAAAGAGTATCAGTTTGTTTGTTTTTTTCCAAGAGCTCGGCAGGTTGCTCGGACCAAGGTGCCGGGCAGCGTCCCTGTCGGAGCGTGAGTGGTGAAAAAAAAGAGTAAAGGCTAAAAGAAATTATTGCGTGGTATATGAACAAAACAAATGTTTCTTTAAATTGCACTTGAATGAAAATATTTTTATGCAGCGAGTAAGTTCGTGGGGAAGGTTATTCCAAAACATTGGCCCTGTAAACATGATTGTTTTCTTTGCAAAAATTGTTCGAGTACGTGGAAGGTGAAAAGCGTCGCGCTGTCGAGTTGGATAATTATGAATAGCATCGTTTCTTGTAAACATGTGCGAGAAAACATCTGGAAGTTCCCCATTCGAAAATTTGAACATAAATATACCGACATTGTAGTAAAATAAGTCTATTATTTTCAAGATTTTATTGCTTGCAAAAAGGTCATTTGTGTGGGACAAATAGCCAGCGTTATTTACAATTCTAATAGCACGTTTTTGAATAAGAAAAAGAGAGTCCAGGAAAAATTTTGAAGCATTCCCCCATGCAAGAATCCCATAGTTAAGATATGATAATGATAATGATAAATGATAATTGCATTTGACAAATCTGTTGATATGCGTATTGTTGTTTCAAACATTCAAGTAGTGTAAACGTTTATAATGTTTGGCCTCCGTGCATCTCTCTCATCATCAAACCTTTGACCCGGCTGCTTCACAATACTTAATTAGTAAGGTGGGTCATTTTCGGATGACTAGTGATTGGAAAAATTAACCGTTGCATCTTATTGTGATTAGGCCTCATTTTAAGCGTCCCCTTGTCTGTAAGTAGCAAACTAAACACAACAAAAAAGTAAGTACCCCCTAAGCAAAATAGCATAACTTTTTATTGAGGAAATTTTGAGCAACATAACTTGGCAGGATTGTTTTTTTACCTATTGACGAGCTTCCGTGTGAAAATCACAATAATCCACTTAGTCATGCATGACTGAGCACACATTAAAGGCAAAGTTGTCACTTTTCAAAAGCCACAAGGGTAATTTTTGGATTCTGTCATTTAAATTTGTAATGAATTCCTTTGCTGGTGCATAAGTTATGTCCTTTCATTGTTTATCATCCATCTTTCGACACACTAACACCTATCCCGACACTTAACCTATAGTTCTGGTTGAGTGAGCACCGTTGAAACAATATTCATCCCTCTTGAGTTTGAAACTTTTAAAAGCCCTTTTATTTTTGTGAAAAAATAAAACTCTGGATATTTTGAGAAAAATGCAACATGACCTGCTATATGAAGATATGAAATCATTTTCGTGTCATAGCTGAGTGAATACACTTTAAAAATTGCACAAGAAATGCTAAAATGTACTGTTAAAACAGCATAAATAATCACCCCTGTGACTTTTGAAAGGTCACATTTTTGCCTTTAGCGCTTGCTCACTCATGCATGACTAGACCGATCAACATAATTTTCACGTGAAAGTTAGCCAATGAGTGTAGCAATACCCCTGCCAAATTATTTTGTCCATGACCTCCTGGTTAAAAAGTTATGCGGTTGAGAAAAAGGGGGGACTTACTTTTTTGTTGTGTTTATGGGCAGAGAGGAAACGTTTATCGAATTTCAATTCGGCCCCAGTTTAAGTATCTTCTCGTCTGTAAATGGAAGGCGATATGCAACGAGGAATTGGTCATTACATCTTAATCATGCATCTTAATGAGGCACTTATTTAAGTAGATTGACTCCCATAGAGCAAGAGTCGAGGACAAACTAGGCTTATTTACACCCCCGCGATCATGATTCAGGTGCTGAATATCCCCGATAATTATTCCATGGATTCACACCTCTCTGACGAGGCTAAGTTCCCCTAGTTCTGAGCGTTATTGTTCGATGGGACAGAACTTCTCATTAATTGCTTTCGAGCTACAAATATCTCCGCGACCTTGGATAAATACCCGCAGTTTTAAGAATGGTGGGATATTACTTGAGGCTAATAATTACAATAATTACAATCAAAGGCACGTGCAGAGTTTTAAACGATTTTTCTGTGTTGTACTTGATGGGTGTAGTGCATGTTAATCACAGAGAGCAGTGTGTCTGTCTGATACACAAATGGGTAATAAAAAAAACCCCGCCAAGTGTCCAACGAGAATACTCTAATCGAATAGGAGTTATGCGAGGCTACGTACGTATAAATGCCGTCTCCAAGTGGTATTCCTTTATATATTCCATAGCGTATTTATTTAAATCATTTTAATAGGTAGGCCAGTCAGACCGGAAAGTGGGTCATTTTAATCATCGCATAAGCTCCCGAGGTAAAAAGCTCCATTAACCTGCAACAGTGCAGACTGTGACACGGGCATGCATAAACACAGGATGTGAGAAATAGATTGAGTCCTGTTGGCGCTTTTTTTTTTATCGTCATCCGTGCATGGGTCGTCTGCGAAGATGTAGGTCGGGTGATCATGATCGTGCAGTACAAGTACTTGTGGTCTGTATGCTTGTAGCCAACGGTATTGATAATAACTGGGAAATCTCTTGAAAAAAATGCATCATGGAAGTGATCTACTGAATAAGGCGCCAGGTTATCGAGCAGAAAACCATTCCATGTATATATATTGAACCGAGAGAGGCGAAGTGCGAACTCAAGGTCGGTTTACAACTCCCCATTCTCTTACTTCATGCTACCCCTCACTTACATGGTCACCAGCAGCAGTACATGCCTTATTTGACTCCTACGTCACATTTCTGTTGACGTTTTATGTGACGTTTCATATTTCAGCAAAAGTAGCGTTTAACACCCTTTAGTAATAACTGCTTAAAGGATCTACCACCTACCTAAAGACTGCATTTGGGGGGATACCTTTTCAAGTCTACTGTCATTAGACGGACACATTGAATCGTATAATGCATTACACTAGTTTGAGGGCAAATGAGTTTACACAGAACAGGGGCTCGTTTGCTATTTATGGGGCACTTTAAGGCACTGCGGGGGCTGAAACGCCATGACACCCCGTGTTCTTGTTATATCACTAGTGTATAAATAACGCTGTGGCGTGTAATGTGTTTCCGCGAAACACCTCCAACATCTTCTGAAGACGAGATTCAACAGACAAGCGACAAAGTGACGCAATAGCACACTCAGAATGAGGGGCCAACACACTCACTAAGTGGTTACAGACAGACAGACAGACAGGACATACGTATGTATAACCCCACATACAATCAAACATACACACATGCAACACGGAGCGCAGACTTGTCTTTACTTACAATAACGCAATAGATCACCACTGTATAAAAAATGTATTTTGTTTGTCTTTGTCATGTTTGTATATAAAGATATACATACATACATACACATATAAAGAGAGAGAGAGAGAGAGAGAGAGAGAGAGAGAGAGAGATAGTTTTACGCACACTTGTACACACGTATTAACAAATACACACATGCATTTTACACACACAGGCAGACACGACAGTCCACGCATATAATGCTAACACACAATTCATTTCCCTTTTTATTAATAAAAAAGCACAACACACTGGACAATAAAAAACAGTACTTGAATTATGACATATTTTTACATGTAATATCCTTTGAACATTATTATACAGTTAATGAACATATTACAGCATCAGAAAAACAATACTGAGATAAAAATACATATACACGCACCCCCCCCCCACACACACACACACACACATAAACGCATACACTAATGTCCAAACAACATCAGACATCTTGTTTCGCAATTCTGAAAAAGCGGCTCTCAGTTGAAACGGAGCTGACAATATCCATCTAGTCCAGCGTCAATCCAACTATGTAGGGCGATCGTGGCACTGGAAAAAGCCGCCTCGCTTGTTGGCACACTTCCGTGTTCTCGCATTTAAAAGTCTCTAGAATGTGAGATCACGTGACCCATTAAAACAAAATTGGCTCATTCGTGACTTACCAGATTGACAGGTCGGCCTCACGAAAAAGGCGGTCGCTTTCCGTCAAATTTGTATACTTTCTTTGTCATATTTGATGCGATTTTTGGACGAAGTAAAGGTTGATTTGTGTTGTTTGGATTCAGAAAAATACAATGAAATGATTCTTACCTAATTTGCTTTTGATAAGGAGATGTTCATGAATATGATGCGATTCGGGTATTTCCGAAAATTCATATTGTCAGTCTGTAAATTTTGCTCCTCGTCGTTTTTGTGGCACCTAATATATGATGGCGAAATCAAAACACGCAGTTTTAATTTATTTTGGGACTAAAACAAATCAAAAGAAACTGGGAGCGCAGAACCGCAAAAGAGGAAAGAAAGAGAGGGAGGTAGAAATAGATCATGAGGGGCGGAAAGACAGACTCGGACAGAGCAAGGTGAGAGAACATGAAATGAGTCAGAGAACGAGACAAAGAGACAGAGAGAGAGAGGGGGGGGGGGAACGAAAGAGTAAAATAGGGTTAAATATCAAGCCATTAAACTTTCTTCACGTTAAATATTAAGAAGATGTCAGAGCAAGGAGAAAATAGCTGCAAAAGAACTTTGGTAGCAGATGGACGTACATCAGCCGTTCGTAATTAAGTCTCCTTCGTAGATTAATTTTAGTCAAAGATCCTTGTTCGCACTGATTCTACGCTCGATATTTGCCCAGGTGCCCCCAAATTACCCTATCAATCCGTCACTTTCATCTTCAATGTCACTCAGTTTGGGGGTTTAACGATGATGCCACACAGAGATGATGAAATGATCGTTTGTCGAGTTCAATAAAGACCTACGTCCACTGGCTCGCTGGTAGATGGTTAGCTTCGGGCAGATAGATGATTTGGGATGGAAATATAAACATCGAGGAGGAAATAGAAGGTGTGTATGTGTGGGGGAGCGAGAGAGAGAGGGGGGGGGGGGAGATGGAGACCGTCATATATAGTGAAGAATGGGGGAAGGAGATAGCGAGGAGGCGGGCGTTGAGCAAGAGCGTGAGATATAGATAAAGTAAGAGGAGAGAAGGAAGTGGTGAGCAAGAGGGGAAGCAATGCATAGAGTCAGGGGTGAAGGAGGGATAGATGGAAAGAGAGAGAGAGATAGAGAGAGAAAGAACGAAAAAGAGGAAAAGATATACATATAAAATAAATAACAAATGAATAAATAAATAAATAAAGATGATAATAGATAAATAAGCAAACAACGGAAATGATTAATCACAGCATGGAACTTTTTTCGGAGAGTAAGCCAGTAATACAAGCAAAGAGATATCACACATTTACTGATATGCATTGGACGGAAGCGATGCGTGACTGTCGAAATTGGAACATGAAGACGAGAGACATAGAGAGAAAAAGAAACTCAAAACAACGGCGCTGTTTTGATACACGCTAACCCAGACGCTCAATTCCATCAGTGGCGCCGCAAACATATTGTTGCGTGTATGATGAGGAAGTGTCTTAGCGTATGTTGTTTAGTGAGCTATGCACTCGGCTGCGGGCTGTTTCTTCGGCTGACATGTGATCATGATTCGATCAAGGTGAAACCAAGGACAGCACGCGCCTCCAAGACGTGCGTGAACCTTGGCAGGGTCTTCTAGGAGAATAGTGCATGTATGTGGGTGTATGTGTACATGTGTGGGTGTGTATGTGCGTTACTGCGCGTGTGTGTGTATGTATGTGCGTGTGTGTGTGTGTGTTCATGTGTATGCGTATGTACGCAAATGTGCGGGTGTTTGTGCGTTTATATTTGCGTATGTGTACATGCGTAGGTGTGTATGTGCGTGTATGCGTGTGTGCGTGTATGTGTGTGTGCGTGCATGTGTTTGTATGCACGTACATGTGTGTGTTAATGTGTATTCGTATGTGTACATGTGTGGGTGTGTATGTGCGTGCTTGTGTGTGTGTGTGTGTGTGCGTATTTGTCTATGCGTCCTTTTGCGATGGAAAATGGGAGAAAAGAAGGGGAGGCGGAGTGAGAAAAAAGATAAAAACGGAGGTGGAAAGGGTGATTGGGAGAGAGAAAGAGAAAGAGGGGAAGGGAAATAGGGAAAGAGGTGTTTTGATTTGTTTTGTTTTGTTTTGTTTGTGTGTGTGTTTTTTTTTTTTTTTTGGGGGGGGGGGGTGTTATTCAGATCTGGGGAAGAGAGTGACCATGTAATTGAGGCATTACACGGATTTTATTAATGACAGAAAATGGAAAGATAGAAACAGACTGTGAGGGTCAGAACAATGAGAGGGAGAAAAGGAAAAGAGGGGGGGGGGGGAATTGCGAGTGGTCGGGGAATGGAAAGATAGAAAGAGAGGGAGAGGATGGGGAGGGAGGAAAGATGAACATAAAGGAAGTAGATGACCAAGGATCCCTTTTTCATATGGTCACATGCGATTTACCTTCTTGTTACAAAGGCACGAAGATACCATTCATTAATCACATAGTGAATAAGCCAATGGTAGTGAGAGGGTTAAATCCTGCTGAAAGAACCATAACGTATACAAACCTTATTAGTCAGCTCAGAACATCCTCCTCAGATGTATAACAAATTAAGACTTTGAGTTTAATTGGAGAGACGTTACCCTCTTTATCATCTCAGAGTACATTGCAAGCACAATCTTATATCACGTTAACTGTTAATTTAATTATAAGTAAAATCTGAGAGGTGATAATTTTGAATTGCTTTCCTTGAGGTATTAATCACGTAGTTCTGTAAATTCAATAAAGATTTTAATTGGTACTTAAATTCTCTGGACAGTGGGGAAAACTACAACATTCATAAACTGGCTTTCATTTGCGGTAATGGTCACGCACTATCTCCACGCAAAACAGATGATGAAACGTGCGTCGTGACTTCGCGAGATGTTTAGTTATTAAACCAAACTAACCTAAGCGGCGGCTTGCATACTCTTTTCTATTTCAAGATACACGCCCTGTCAATAAAATCCCCATTCATGCCCAGTACTTTATCGGTTTTACAAAATGCACGATTACGAGGCAAACTATACTTTTGAAATCGCTCCGCAGAGAAACAGAGATGGGAAGAATGAAACTAGAGACGAGTACGCAGCGCAAGAAATGTGGTTTGCTAACTTACATTAGATTTCAACGCCGATTTCTATCTCCTGAGTTCCGAATTTCATTACGGGCAAAAAGTGGAAGCAATTTATTTCTGCTCATTAGGTCGATGACTGGTAGTTGCAGGCAAGCGCAGCTTCCTCGAAGACTGGAGTAAGCTTAGGTGGTATACGAAATCTCGTTGGGCCCTTCTCGCTAAAAGGGATTTAAGTGAATAAGCAAAGCATGCGCATTTTAAGTGATTGGAAAGCGATACATTGTGGCGACAACATGGACGAGACTACATCAAATTGTTTTGCATAAGACGGACCTATATGACTCGATCCGCATTATGCTGGCAGCCATAAATACATTGTTTGCCCCTGAGCTAGCTACAGTGATCGGTGGATAAAACATACAGAGCTCGCGGGGCAGCCCTTTATATTTCCACGAATTATTTTGCATATCAAATTCAATAAAATGAGTTTAACCTCGTTTTCTTAAAAATGAATATTTAATTAACGAATGAACTTTAACTATAGATGATATATCTTTCTGCTCTCGTTCCAAGTTATGCCTTTATTTTCACTGATTTGAAATTCGGTGCTGTGGATGTTGGGATAATTTTCTAACTGATTCCATTAACTCATAATTGTATGAATTTTGTATTTGACAACTTATACATTTGTCCGAACACTCTAATGTATGAGCAACTGATATAGGAGCAAACGCATAATCATCCACAGAGTAAACATGTTCTGACAAATGTATGCACTCAGTCAATATGATATATGATCGTGATAAAACAAGTATGTTTATTAGAAACATATATGTTTACACCAATATCACTCGTGATTTCTTTGTCTTTTGTTGTTTTTTAGGATTATTTTTTCTCGGAATGGAGGAAAATGATAAATTAATAATAATAAAAAAAGAGATCTAAAATAAACACGGGCCTGTTTTTCCTTTTCGAGAATACAGCTGTCCAAACCCTGAGGGTTTCAAAGAAATTAAAGCAAATGTTGCTATTGAATAGCGTTACTTCCTTGACGAAAATCCTTTGGTGACGACAATTGTCTCATTCTTGCCATCGTTTATTGAGAACCCTTCACCTTTCTCAAGACGGGACTTGGGGTGGATCAGTCGTATTCATAAAAACCCGTTCTGTCATTCACGTGAGTACTCTAGTGACAAGCCTCATGCGCGTCCGCGAGCCCATGATAATAGAACTGAGCCACTGTCTTCAATCGATTCTGGTTTTGTGGTCAGAGAGTGCGAACGTGTGTGTGTGTGTGTGTGTGTGTGTGTGAGAGAGAGAGAGAGAGAGAGAGAGAGAGAGAGAGAGAGAGCGCGAGAGAGAGAGAGAGTGAGAGAGAGAGAGAGATAGAGAGAGAGAGGGGGTGTATAAGGGGAGGGTGTAGTGAAGGTGTGGATAATGGTTTGTGGTTTTGAGGAGGTCCCATCCCCTGTTTTAACACCTCGTCTGCCTACCGGCGTTAAATGAACAATGACCAATTGACATTTCCGATCTCTCTTTGCGTCATCTCTAGTTTGCCTTTGTCAAAGTTTGAGGGGGAGAAAACTCAATTACCAGCTATGAACCTTCTTCAATTGGCAGGTGGAAAGTATAACAAAAGGATTCGTAGATATCTGGATGATAAACTAGCACCCTATCTATTTCGCTCGGTAGCCTCTTTTTGTGAGAGCCTGCCGAAGAGAAAAAAGGGGTCTGCATCGATTGTTCCATTACCCCTACGGGCGACAGGGAGAACAACTTAATTACATCTCACCCCGCAAGAAGTGGCCAAAAACAGAGACGTAATGAATTGATTGCAACCACGTGTCTCTTTTCTACGATTTCCTAGCACTGATAAGAAAATAAGATCTATTCACGAATGGATCCTAGACAGGTTAATCGATAACAATGTTGCTGGATTCTGGATTGGGTTGTCACATTCGTGCGGCGGTCACAACACTAAAGTAGGGAAAGGTCATCTCGTATCAGAATGAATGGTACTTACATAAAGGATAAGTCCACGTTAAGCGCCTTCCAAATCAGAATTATCTTCATTCCTCGAAGTAATCCTCGACGGCATTACCCTGAAGCGATAGCCGAATGTGCTGTGCTGTCATATATCTGTTATACAATTTATTAATTAAAGGAAAGGTAAAGATGGCCTTTACTGCTTTCATCTTCTGATTTGTTATAACTTTTCATTCGAATCATTTAATGATCATTCAGAGAGAAAACAAATAGCGAAACGGTATCCTCAACTCGTAATTTGATCATTTTGTGAGGACATTGTTCTCTTTCAAATTACAAAATCATCTTTTAATATATCTAATCATCATACGTTAATATACACTGGTAAAAAATTTGTTTTATCAAATTCGTCAGCTAGAAATTGATCTAGGAAATTGGCCCTTACGTGTTGTTTTCCACGATGCCAAGAGAAGTAGCCTTGAAAGTACGTCCCTGAGGTGTCATTATGTTAGTGCCTTATAACCGCTGAGACGTGATATGTCATGCCGTTTTCGTAATGTACTCACAACTTTTCCCCTAACTGCGTAGAGGTTATTATTACACGCACATATATCTTGAAATCCAGTTTCTGTGCGTGGAACACACTCTCGACAAACTTTGGGGTTACCATTAGTAACGTGTTGCTTGAACGACGTGGACCAAATTTGCATACATCACGAAAATAGTCTATTGAAATGAAACAGGGAACAGTATCATCCCTTTTGCTGATCTTACAGTAATCGATTTCTTGTTATATTTAAACACCTGGGATGCGGAGGATACTCAGGAATGAGAAAGAGCATCCTTAGGTTTCAAGAACTCAAATAGTATCTTCGAGTTTGCGACAACAATTACAAAACCTTTCCTTGAGAGGGATTCCCAGTTGATTTTTGTGCAACGTCAATAATTCTTTCATCCCAGATTAAGCTAACCCTGTCGGTCTTACCAACCTCACGAACGCAAAGAAAAGAAGTGAAAAGGAAGCCGTGAGAGCGATGAGAGAAGGATGAACAGTAGCGGATATTGTACAGTAATTGATATGGTTGCTGTGTGATGGATTCGTCGTTGCTTGAATTTGTAGAGTCTGTTGTCGTTGTCGTTGTGGCGTTTGTTGTTGTTATCATCCTACTTGTTGGGTAGAATTGTTCTGTCCTTCTTTTTATTTTCTTCATCGTTCTTATCTTGTGTATTTTCTCCCAGTTCTTTCTATGTCCTCCCAGGTAATCATGTTGTTTGTAGTGTTTGTAGTATTCTCTTCTTTTCGTTGTGGTTGTTCTTCTTCCGTACTTCTGGATAGTTCATGTTGAAATCTAATGACATTCAATCAATACCTGTCAAGATATCGTTTTTCATCTGTAAATGATAAATGGTATAACATTCAATCAATACCTCTCAAAAACGAGTGCGTTCCTCGGATCTCACCACCACAAATGCACATTTACTTGTCCTATAAACAATGGAAATATACAAAAAAAAAACTGTCACTACATTTAATGGCAAAAGGAGTGTCACATATGTAAATGTTCAACCGATAAGATGAATGTACTATCGGGGGAAGGCAGCCGGAGAAAATCGTTACCACGTGCGCCAATACTCTCCGTTCTAAATGTAGAACCGTATGCCGTTTCCAGTCAATACAGTATCTAAGTGATATCGATCGAATGCAGTTGGGGGATGTCGTCTGCAATTAAATGGTCGTTTGAAAGACTAACTTGCTTCATTCATATTCAAGAAAAGAAGTTAACAACACTTGCCACTAAAAGGTTGTAGGCAGATGTTGTCCTATATATTTTTCGCCCGTTTCTGCCGACCTCTGGTTTATTCGCATTTCATTCAACTGCTGTGAGGTTCATAGTGACAGTCTTGAAATTGGGTGCACTTTATGTCCCGTCTTCCCCATTAGCCCCGTCAGGCAAGACTCGCTCTCATCTCTCGCGAAAGTTCTTGCCCGTACCACAATGATCGCTAGGGTAAATCAATGCAGCTATGGCTCAAATATATTGATGTGTAGGCACAGGTAAATGTTCTTTATTTGTTTTGGAGGATTTGTCTAAATATGCCTAATAAATGAACTCATCAAGTACTGTCTCCCCGGTTGACATACTAAATCACGTAAAACCCAATGAGGTCGGGAAGGTTTTCCTGTCTTCAGTTATGTAACGCCAAAGTTTATGTACTTACTGGATATTTTTCTGGGGTAATTCCAATTTACAAAGAAATTTTAGGCACACACCCAGTAGCAAGGATAATGTGCTCCATCCAGTAAATGGACGAAAGACAAATCAGACAAAAATCTTGCAACCAGACGGGATTTGAACCTGCAATTTACTTCTTACCGGGCAGCGACTTAACCACGCAAGCTATTTCTAGTTCACCCGGTTAAGACACAACAATATGGAAACAAATACCGGAAGAGTCTAATTTAATCTGACTCATTAATATTCATGAGTAGTCCGCCGTAGGGACAATTCGTCTAGATTTTAGTGAAAGGGCTTTCGGGGGTAAGCAGTAGATTGCAGGTTCAAAATTTCTTTGTAAATTGGATTTTTACTGTTTCTGCCATCGTATTCAATTTCTCCCCAATATTGTTACCACTATCCATCACACAATCATAACCCCCCCCCCCCCCCAGTTACATTCCCTTGTATATCTTAACAATTTTCTTAATTTTGTTATACCAACGATCTTAAATAGATCTACAGCTAACAATTCGCGTTATATTGCGTGTGTTTGAGGCTTTCGCAGTAGCAGTTAGTTTTGAACTTTTAATATCACGCTATCGTACTTGCCCTTCTTCGTCACGATCAAGTTCAAAACGGAAGATGTTTCGTTTGTGTAGCTATCACGCTGTTGTAGCTTCCAAGATCATAGTGACATGCTGATTACTTGCACGCATGAAGAGTCTCGAGAGAAGATGAGAGAATAATTAATTAATCACAACTTTAATAGCGACTATTCATCGCCTAATCACCTTCCATTTGGAAGTGATTAATTGGGTAATTGGTAAAGTACATTCGCGGGTTCTTCTTATTATTATCGACACTGATCATAATTGAATTACAGAACAAGTGTACTTTTGAGACATGTCAGTGTATACTTATTTACCGGGAGACAAAGAAGAATGGAGAAGGAGGAAGAAGGGGATGAGGCAGTGAAGAAGAAGAAGAAGAAGAAGAAGAAGAAGAAGAAGAAGAAGAAGAAGAAGAAGAAGAAGGAGTTTGACATGGTTGAAGTGAGAAAAGAGAGAAGTGAAAAAGAAGAGGAATACCAGAAAGGAAGGAGAAAGGGGAAAGAGGAACATAGATGATATAGCAGCAGAAGACATAAGAAAAGGGGTGAAATCTTAATACTTAAAATCAACAAGGAGGTAGATGATGGGACAACGAATAACATCTTGTCCACCTCTGCTCCAGCAAATGGTGCAGGGCTACGCCAATCGATGTGTGTGAGGAAACTAAGGTGCGTAATTGGTATTTCACAATCGATTTTTGAGTACTGAGAAGGTTAAAGCCATGGTTAAAAGTATCGGTTTATGTTGTTGCGCTGATTAACGCAGTTTGTACACATTGTACCATTGTACGCCATTCGTACTTTGCAACATATATTGCACATGTTATCAAGCTCGGAACGTTCATTGGTGTTTAAAATTCCATATGTGTTTCTCAGTCATGTGAAATATTTATATGTAGGTATGTGTGTTTTTTCAGCGGAAAACATACATCTATTATTTCCGAGTCATGCGTGTATTTGTCGGTTGTTATGGAAATTTGCTGCTCTAACTTCCACAATTGGTTTGTGTTTGTCATTCATCGTCCCAGCAGTCACAAAATCACCGACATCATGGACGCAAACCCATTGCAGTAAGACTGTGCGCACTTATATTCTCCAAGTACTTGTATCGAATTTCAGCTCTCCGTGGAATGGAATTTGAGACATGGAACTAAAATTCGATACACCCTCGTTGACATTTAGAGGATGTTTGAGGAGCTGACGAAGGGGGAGAAACATTTCGTTAGGAGACCGCTATGTTTGACGGGGATTCTCCATTTTCAATGGAGGTAGCCCCTTTGCAGGTCAAAAAAAGAAATCAAATGTAAAAACAGCAACAACAACAGCAACAAAACGAAAATGGAAGAAAATGCAGGATAAGAACTTTTCTCCCAATTATAGAACTGAAAAACTGACTTGGAGCGGAGCCATATTGATTGCTAGATTGCGAGGAGGTTTCGGGCGGGTCGTCCAAAACCTAGCGCTCCCTGAAGCGGAGAGACCGGATACTGTAACGGCGCACACGTTGAGGCGAGGGGCGCACCGATGTACAGTACGATACACTGTTCAGTGTAATATGGTTTATGAATATAGACTATGGTCGCTCTGAAATAGGCATTTGAAACGTAAACGAGGATAATTTTTCATTTTGCTTGATAAGGTTCGTGAAGCTATCATTGTGAGATTTCACACGCGTTATCGAAAGGGTATACTGATGATTCCTGCCGTGTTCCATGAATTTTGCTAATGGGCTATCATGTAATTAAGATAGTAGTATATGCATATCAAGAAGGTGTTTAACATCAATGTTGTCAAGAATGATACCATGAGTATTGAAAGTTAAACACCTCAGGAATTTAATCAAATACCTTAATAACAACAATGCGTTTATTTTGTTGAATTCAAATGATATTAGTTTGATTGTATGTTGGTGTTAGATTTAACTGATATCAAGCATGTCAAGTATAACACTAAAGTTTTTGTTAATCAACACCTTGATTGTTGGAGTGTACCATTTTGTCAGCTTTGTCTTACCCCCTTCATTCCCTCCACCTACCACCCCCCCCCCCCCATTCCTCACCACCCTACCCCTTCTAATGATGCAATTATATTAGATGTTATATGTTGGTAATGGGTAGGGACAAGTAATATCTTATAACCACGTGAGTCCTGTCGAGTTCTCGCGTTCGTGTCGTAAATGGTAATTGCCGTATTTAAGCCTATGTACAGTTGTTGAGACTGTATTATTTCCGCCAATTGTAATGGCTGTTTGTCATTTAAATAGTGTTGTGTTCATGTTGCATTTTTAATGTAGATACGCTACAATTTCTATACAATGATAATGTACCGCATATGGGGTTCTTGAATGTACGTTACATGGACAAGGTCTTGGTCACATCGATATGATCCCCGGCACATTCCATTGACTCAGCTTGCCATGAAAACTTTTGTGAAGAACTTTGGCACGTCGTTCCATAAATGTCGAATGGCCAGCACCAAAGTCAAATACATGTACTTGATTCATCAGTCCCCAGTGCTTCCTAAGTTGTGCATTGTGATTGGTCAGAACACTGATGAATATTCAGCAATGTATATGTTATAATACAGCATAGAAGCAGCTCATTGGCTGCCTTAATACTAGTCATGTTAAACTGTGCGAAATCTCTTGTTTCAACAATCTCTCGGATTGGATGTTTGCTTACATCATGTCGCGTTGCGTCATAATTCCCTCATTTGTTTGTTTTCGTTGTTAACCATTTCCTCTTATCTCTACCTCTTGCATCTTCTCTAGTCCACAGGGATCGCATGGGTTAAGAAAGATCGAGGCGGGCATTTCGTAAGGAGCGACCCTACTTCTTGGACACAGACGCACGGGGCGCTCTGGCGGGGAAAACAGGCGGAAGAGGTACTCGAGCGAGCAACAACGACTCAAGCTCTTAGAATATCTCCCCTCATTATCCGGCTTCGATTCTCACCTCCAATTCCACGGACCGGCTCCACCCTCTCCCATCCCCATAGTCATTGCCGTGCGTCGTGAGAAGGAAAATAAGACACACACCAAATTCCTGGATGACCCGTCATCCCTTCCGCGAACGTGACCCCGAACTGAGATGATGCGTTCCTCTATCTTTGTGCGCGACCCATCCACTCCCCAATTGGCTTTGATTCAATTAGTCTCGGAGGGGAAGCTCATCGTGTCCGAAACGAGCGATTTTGATTAAAGCGGTACCTGCCCGAGCGAATCGTAAAACCATAGCTTTCCGGTCGAAAGAATTCCCTGAAACAGAAGACTGACAGAGACCTCGTTGAGAAATTCATAACTTACGCGTAAGAGATTTCGCATGACACATCCTTTTATAAATCTACTACGTCTGACCAACCAAGAAGCAATTTCATAAAATCCAAATGTGACACAGAGGAGACAGATGCCAGTATAACTGTTATAGCGTTCAAAACAATATCTCTCTTTGCGATTGCAAAGCGAAGGAGAATCAAGACGTTACCTTACAATCGTGACTATGATGACACTTACTTTATGATAGCCAGTGCATGTAAGCTAAACTATCCGAATAAAACAAGCATACATAACCGTGTACCTGCACCGACTGGGTGATAACGGTGGATGCCGTACTTTCCAAATATTACACTGTGCTATTACCGGCATCAAACGTGACTCATGCGTTATATATATTGCTACATCTATGCACACACGTCAAACAATTGTCAAAGCAACCGCTGCAGAAGTTCAGGACCACGAGGAAGGAGATTGTGCACTGATATCAGTTACCCGTCGCCATTCTCAGCTACGTGTTTATTTGTTGGTGAGGAACAGACACCAATTATCGGACCGACGATTGCCCATTATTTGCTAACGAGTTGCCATTTTAGTCGTGGCGGATAAGTCGACCAGAAAACAGGAACAGCAACCTGCACATACGAATTGTTTTAATATAACGGCATAGCTCAAAAGTAATAGCTGGAGGACCGATTTATCCCGATTTGTCCCGATTTATCCCGATTTATCCTAAAGAAATCATCATTCTACGTTAAACAGCGACGGAATTTGTACGGGAGTTTTATTCAGCCAATAGGTAACATATTTTATTCAAATGTTTGACATCCCGATTGTTCATTTGTAAGGCTTTTAATGTTAATGTGATAAAGTACGCGTATTCAACCGGTGTTATCTTCTGAATGTGGTGACGCACACATTATCAGGAGGGTGGATTCTGAATTATTAGTGTTCGCAAATCTCCGAACAGTCAGTGCCGAGGTGTTTCTCCCGGGGCGATTTACAAGCCATTTGTGCTCGATTATATGCTTGTCTCGAGTTATTTGTCAAAGAGTTCGATCGCAAAGAATTCTCCTGTGAAGCAGCCCCATTTGCTAAAGGTATTACACCGAACAATGCCCGCTCCTTTGAACTTACGACAGAAAAGGGAGGCCCTTGTTGTTCAATAGCGTGGCTGGCATTCAGCGAAAGTTTGTGGAGTGTGCATCAAATGCTTTGAGAAAGGATCGGAGAACTCTTAATGACGTAGCCGGTTAAACGTCCCTTATCGACCTTCATTGGATACGCGAAGGTAGCGAGAGAGAGGAGAGAGGTGGAGATAGAGAGGGAGATAGGAGACATCGCAACCGTGCGGCATAGTGCATCCAGCGGGCGTCGAGTGCGGATGGGCTTTTTTCATCGCTGCGGTTGCGTGAAGTGGTTGCCTGGTTGGTAGTCTTGCTCGATTGGGGGACATTTTAATTCAACGTGTGTTCTCAGTTGAAGCATAATGCAACGGGGAGTCCGTTAATCACCGTTTGCTACTTTTACGGGGTAATTATAAGCAGACGAGGATTCTTAAAGGACAAAACTTCAATTTAAACTGTTCTTCTCGCAACGCGTTAAACTGGATTAAACGGTGTACAAAGTGGATTAAAGCGACCGATTTAGCGCACCTGAGTGTACCATTAAACATGTTAAAACGATGATATCGTGCTCAGCCAAGAAGAAGTGCACAAAGTGATGAATCCCTGGAAATAAAGTATATATCTTGTTCTGATGACACCATTCTAGAAGCGTGAGTTGATTGCATGTTACCCGTCAGCCATTGTGAGTACATCAACATGTAATTTGATTTGGTCGAGAGCTAAGGACGATTTGGCCACAGGCAGAACGTCCATTAGCAGCAACATTGGCGATAAAATCAGCTGACCGGCTTTCCCCAATTCGTCACTAAGGATACACCTCTTATTGAAAAGTGGGGAGAAAGTGAAAGGGGTCTAACAAAAACACGACTTTGTCGTTGGATAACGTGGACGATTTCAAAGATGCATCCCTTGGGTGCACATGCTAGGTTGTGAGAATTGTGTGAAACGAAACGGTTCAACCCGAATTCGTTTGCATGATTTCGAAACAGCGAGGAATAATATATTCATTGTATACAACTTGAAACAACAGAGAATGAAGCGAATGATTGTCATCAGGAAAGAGCGGTAAAGCCATACTCCGTCGTAAATTACTGAAAGCGCTCGTCACCATGGAGACCAATATGACCAATGGGACGGATGGGTCGGGAGGAGGAGGGGGAGGATATACCCTCGCAGGATACATCGTCATCGGTATCATCCTCTTCTTCATCGTCATCATCTCCATCGTCGGTAACGTGCTCGTCATCGCGTCCGTATTCGTCTTCCGAAAACTCCGCACGGCGACAAATTACTTCATTGTGTCCCTCGCGATCTCGGATCTCTTGCTCGCGCTCTTCGTGATGGACTTCAACGCGACTTTCATCGTCCTGGGCGACTACTGGGCATTCGGCCTCATCTTCTGCCGCGTCTACATATCCATTGATATTTTGTTATGCACCGCATCCATCTTGAATTTATGCGTCATATCGCTGGACAGATACTGGGCTATAACGTCGCCATTTAGTTACTATCAACGCGTGAATGCAACTAACGCAGTCATTTTAATCGTGGCTGTCTGGGTGGTGTCGTTTCTGATCAGTGTGCTGCCGGTGATGTTGGGCTTGCATAAAGACTACGATTTACCCGATGATCTGTTTACGCTTTTTTATGAGGACCCAGAATTCTGCGTCTTGACTTTGAGTAGATGGTACGCGCTGGGGTCCACTGTGATTTCGTTCTTTATTCCGACGATTATCATTTCGTACACGTACGCGCGCATTTTTATCGTGGCGCGGAGACAAGCGCGACAGATCGCCGCTTATCACAACACGGGACAGCGCATTCAGGGCACGGATAAAAAGGCTCAGGGTTCAATGCGCCGCGAGCGGAAGGCGACAAAGACCCTTGCCATCATCGTCGGCGTCTTCATCGGATGCTGGCTGCCGTTCTTCATCCTGAATGTGATCGACCCCTTCTGCAACCACTGCATCCCACCGACTTTGTTCACGTTCGCGGTATGGCTGGGCTACGTGAACAGCGCGCTGAACCCCATTATCTACGCACAAAACAAGAGCTTCCGCAATGCCTTCAAGACCATCCTCTTTTGTTACAAGTGTCGCGGACTGTCCATGCGCCAGGCGGACAGCAGCGACGACCACACCGCTATGAGCAACACCAGCCGACAGGAGCGGCTCAGGGGACGCACGGACAATGGCTACAACGCCTCGCCGCGGCCGTCCAACTCCGATATCCGCAGCAGCAAAGAGAACTCTTCGTCTGACCACGGTGGCCAGAAGATGGTCAAAGACACGTCGCTGGTGATCGCCAATAAGAGCGCCACCGAGGACATCAAGCAGTCGGAATCGAAGAAGGAGGCTGCGCACCAAGTCGTGTCAGTGGCTACCATTACGAACTCGGACGCCAATGGAAACGCGATAAATGTGCCGTTATGAGCATCATATCGCAATGTTTAATACTATCAAACATCACAGCGGTGGTTGTGATTGAAAAATGTCTTGAGCTTACCTGTCACTACAAATTCTCACTCGAAAACATTTACAATACTTGCATTGCATGTGATATTTTGACACACCGTGGAGTGTATGTTCTCCCGTGTCATTTTTTTCTACCAGGTCTACCAGCAGTATGTCTCATGCAGGCAAATGAAGATTTCTGTTTTAAAAAATGTAAAAATAAGAATGGGTATAAGGACATGAAGAAGCACAATTTCATATTTTCTTCCAAGAAGCATAGGCATTGTATTATCTTAAGCATAGCAATCATGTTATGCTGTCTTCCAAGCCACATCACTACTAGTATTTTATTTAAATATTATAATGTGTGGGGGGTTCTTCCAATCTCCAGAAAATGGGTCACAGATTTGAATAAATATGCTGCTCAATCATATTGTGTTGGCAATACGCGCTTACGGTTGGAAGGCTTGATGAAATACTGATGCGTTCTATCAAATACGAATTATTTGTGAAACGTTATTATGCAAAAAATATGTTTTTCATAAATTGTGCGGGAGCAACAACTGTGTTCGAAGACAAGCATTTTACGAAATGCATGAGTCTATCTTATCCGAATATACGAATACAATCCATCATTCGGAGATTGAAGTGTTTATATTAACGTGTTCTCACAGCAATTCTTGTTTCGATTTCAGAATCGTGTACAAAGTACGGCGAAGTCAGTCTGCAAGAATGCAATTCGTACATATATTATGACATATGACCATCTGTAATATGAAACCGGCTGCGTTCGGGGATTCGTATTGTTGAATATGAAAAGAGGGCGTAGTTTATTAAAATGATGTGTTATTTTTTTTATTCACGTTCCTAAATGATTGAATTACCTTGGTATACCGTGTAACATTCACTTTTAACCCTGGCCTGTAATAGTTATAAGCTACGTGTGCTTTCATCGTGTTTTTGTCTATTGTTTCTATTGCCGCTGGATACTTCGTTGCTACTCTCTTAGGATTAAGATTTGTGACGACTTCACGGAGCTGAACCAATCCCAATGCATTTAATGAAACTGATAATACCAATATCAATACTAAATTCACTTGTCCAGGAATTGTGCGATGACATGTTGGAAGGACTGATATCATGATCGTGTATTTCTTGTATAACTATTTGTGTTTGTATAACAATCATTAATACTGGTATCAGTTCAGTGAATGGATAGTGGTTCCGTCGTATGTCTATTTGGCAAGGCAACTACTGAGCAAAATATTGTGGTCATATTAGTATACCAGAGGCATTTTATCGTTATAGTGTCTCATATGTTGTGCAATTGAATGGCTATAGGATTTAGAACTTATATAACTTAATCTACTTCTATGTCTTTCTGTGCATTTAAAATGTAGTGTATATTTATTT
The DNA here is from genome assembly GCA_963669155.1 of Arbacia lixula. Taxonomy (NCBI): domain Eukaryota; kingdom Metazoa; phylum Echinodermata; class Echinoidea; order Arbacioida; family Arbaciidae; genus Arbacia; species Arbacia lixula. The sequence goes on along the minus strand of OZ022584.1, from coordinate 5,657,296 downwards.
TCGAAGAAATTAAAGGACACCTTGTACATTGAGCGTAGAGACGGTCAACGTGGTCAAATGATAGAGCGACATGTGATTTGCAGCAAAATTAAATACATTACACGTTTGGCAATATCGATGACAGTAAATATCAAAAGCTTACATTGCTTCAAAGGATACATCGGCAGACGAAAAAACATTCAAGTTAACATACCCAAATATGATATGAATTATTAATTTCCGATGGAGTATGAATATATGCAGAATGTTGGCACGGTAATATCGATATCTTCTTGAAAGCAGGCAGATGAATATCATCACGCCATCAGCAAATCCTTGATATGTTCTCTAGACTTCAAAGCGATGATGCGAGTGGAAATATTTCTTACTCGTGTGCACCATTCCTTGTTCCTAGTCATAAATTAGCATTAGCGCTTTAATCTCTCGTGGGATCTTGAGGTAGACAGTAGATAAATGCATAAGATACACCGCTTCAAGATCCGGTCTCTGATGTACAGAGAATGAAGCATCATGTCCCGCGGCTATTCGCTTGTTCTAGATGACATCTAGCATGTTCCGCAGCTAGCTATGAGGTAGGAGCTATATCATATTCATGATATTGTTATGAAACAAATGGGATATACACATTATAATATCAGTTTACCCATTGTAATTATTTTAGCTAATTGTTTTAGCTAAATTAATTTAGCTCTTGGGGTTTGTGTGTATTGCTTGTGAATTCTTATGTGTCATGCCCAGAGTTAACGATCATCCACATAGCATCAATTCAGTGACCTTGTAATAAAAATGATATCCCACAGACATTAAAGTGAAGTTAAATAAAAAAAAATTATGAGACATGATGGTAGTTCACATATTAGCAAATACTGACCCAACAGCAACTTTCACTGTTTACGACGAGGTCAAGTATGCCGTTACATTCAAATTGTTGCTTGTGAATTGGCTGAAGCTTTTTTCTACAATGCAATTCATCATAATTTAATGTCAACTTCATTATATATGGCTCAATATATGGTGTAATGAGATATTCCTTAGAATATTTAAGACAGTTACCATAGTTACAGAGCTCTTTATAGATGTAATATCAATTTGTTATGTCCTGTCGATACACACAAAATATCGAAATACGAAAAAAATAATACTGAATGCCCTACCAACTATCCCCGCATCCAAGAGGAAGGGGGGGGGGGGGCGGGGGGAGGAGATATTCCCGCAATTGGTCAGCATTTAAAACACCGCTTGTCAGAAAATCTATATGAGCAACCATTGTGAAATGACAAATTTTCTGTTTCGTTTGTTTGGTGTTGCCCTAATGGTCGTGCCATTCGAATTGCACAAAGCGAACAAACCGGGAATTATCCAATGTATTGATTGGCTTTGCGACGATAAATATCGCTAATTGGCCTGCGAGTATCGACCATGATCTTCCTCGATTAAAAGATGACAGAAGAAAGAAAACCTCGCAAATCTTTCCATTGCTCGTGGGACTTTTGATAGTGAGAGCGTACGTCTTTAATCGATTTTAAAATTCCAATCGAGAACACCTTTGTGCAGAATTGAACATTAAAAGGAGGTGAAGGCAGGGGGAGGTGGGGGTGGGGTGTCAACCTGCTGGGCAAATGAACAGTAGTTACTGTTTGTTTGTTTGTTTGTGTTTTACGTTTGGTGGCGTGTCTGCACGGAGCTTCACGTCTGTGTGTCTGTTTAGTTTTGTGTCAACCTATCTACCGACACTACGCAATGACTACCACGCCCTGAAACAATTTAAAAAAACCCACGAGCCGTGTGATATGAACAACACATAATGACATAGATGGTGCGTGGTACGTGTGGAGATGGGGGGGGGGGGGGCTTATTTCTTGAACAATCGTGGTCTTCGAAGGGAAAAACCTTTTCCAATTTGTTTTCAATTGTGATTCAAAGGAGATCAATTGTAATTGCGATAACGGAAAGACTGTGGGCACTAGCTTTCAAATAACCGTAATGAAATGATTATGAAATTTTGATACTTGTGGAGAAAACGTGTTATTTTGGAATCGATATTTTTTTTCTATCTTAGTGTGTTTGTCTGTCTTTCTTGTAACTTCGATACCAAAGCTACCGTAGTACCCGACCGATTCACTCCAAGTGCATTCCCAAACAAAATTGATTTTATTGTCTCTCAAAATAACCCATAAAAGAATGAATTGAAGCACGGACGTTCCTTGGAAGATTACCCACAAGTTGTGGATTATCAGACAGAAGGCAAGAAACCCTACGCATCACAATAGGAACCCGACCCTAAATACTACGCTATTGACCGTTAGATTTTATTTTCTTCTTCTTTTGTGATGACACGTAACCAAGGGATAGTTGCAGCAGGAAGGGGTTAGAACTGGAGTCAGCACGAAGAGTAATTTATTTCTACACTAGTCCCGTTCATTGATAGCACAATGGAATATTTGACGAGTTTGGTTCTTGATCCAGTGACGACCGCCGCCAAATATGCAAGATAAATTTTGGATGTATTTAGAGCAATATATATTCTGCATGCGCAGAAGATTTCAGAACCATTTCATATACTTCTTACACATCTTATAATGATACGATTCTGTGAATTTCAGATGATATTGTTGCTTCGTTTTTGTGATAAATTGAGAATACTGTAGAAAACATGTCAGAAAAATGTCTCCATGTCGCACATTGGGCAGTCATATTTCGTTACAAATATCTTGTAAATCGTTTATTGAGTGTTCCACCTTCCATCGAAATAACCTCAATTTCGTGTCCGGAGATGTCGAAATAGTTACGGACCAAATTCTTTCTACAGATTTATCAAAATTTCCCTTCGCTAACCCCCAAAATAATTCCCAGTGTGTATAAAGAGATCAGCCTTTCACTCCCAGCGAAGGTTGAACGATTGACATATTTCTCAAACCAGATTTTCTTTTGTTATTCAGAGGAAAGACCTGCCTAATTAGAAATACAGCGTATTGTTTAAAACACCTGAAAGTTTTGAATTTTTATGCGGCGGCGGTCATCATAGATCAAAGAAAGTCTATCCAAGAGCAGTCCATCCATGATAGGTCCATGGTAGCAGCAACAACAACAATTGAACCTGTGTCTTGTTTTCAACGTGTTACTATGAACCGGAAAGCTGCATTTGATTCGGAAGGTATTAGTCTTTGGAAATATGTGTTCATTTTTACCTAATATGCAGTTTCATTGATGTATTGAATTATGTTGTGACAACGCATGAAACATTGTAAAATGGAATGCAGCTATTGTGTTTGCTCTTGTAAAGTACAAGATTGAGAAATAACAGCTTCTATTCTCGCGATAATTTCATCCACTTTAAATCTGAAATGCCAGCACGCAAATTATCCTTTTGAAATATGAACGATTCACATTACATAGAACGTGACGAGATTGTGTTATCAAAGTGAGTTATAGTGTAATCAATCAGATTATTTTATGTCATTTTGTGCACAATAATATAACAAAGTATTTGCTGTTTTATTTTTTGTCATCTAATCCAGATATTTCTTTCTTTGGTACTCTATGTCTCCCCTTATCTGTTGTTCTTACCCCCCCCCCCTCTCTCTCTCTCTCTCTCTCTCTCTCTCGCGCGCGCGCTATCTCTTTATTTTGTTCTCGCCGACTCTCTCATCCTCTCTCCATTGTTATTTATGTTACTTGCTCTCTCTTTCTCATTTTCCATCCTCCCTCTCTGTTCATAGTTTATATTCTCTCCCTTCTCCGGTATATCACTCCTTTCATTTCACTTTGCCTCCCCATTTTTGATGCTCCCTGAGAAAGAGTTTCCCCAAGATTTGTTTTAATAAAAAAAAATGTCTTGCTGTATCTTGTCTTTTACTAATAAACACGATTTGACGCACGCTTTAAGAAAGGCCGTGATATTACGACTAATCTTATATCAAATCACAATGTAATCCATGCACTAAGAAAGGTGCCGCTGTGAAATATTTTGATACTTAATCAGAGCTTTATTTCAACTTTGTATAAAATGTGTGTTCATAGCGAACCAGGCATCAGAAGAAATAGAGGAGATATCTATATATTTGTACCATATTGTGTGATATGTATATCGTGGTTGTAAATATTCTTGTTCAGCAATCATAATGAGATTAAATCTGCCGGTTCACACTTAACTCTCAAATGCATTCGGTTCTACTTTGTTGTTGTTTCTAAAAAGTAATTTGCTAATGTAAATATATATGAGTTTCTAAAAACAAAACATTAATTTTTAGATGAGAATGAATTGGATAATGACCTTGATATGATATAATGATGAGTAACGCCGAACGTAACATTACATATTTTAACTCATGATCATTATTTAGCTTTTTTAAATGGCCTTTTTTTTATTATTATACTTTCGTCGCAAAACAGAACGTACATTTTATTGTGAATTAAGATACTTTAATGAAAAAAAAAATATATATATATAATTTCGAGCAAAGATTACTCCAATTTGATGATCAAAGGCATGGTCTTAATCTTTCCAGTGCGTTGCCAATTTGAACATTCAGTGATGGCCTTTATTCAGTTTTAAAAAGGTTTTAAAAAGATTATTAATGAAACTATAGGACTAAAATGGTGATGATACGGTTCGTGATGATGATAAAATGTACATAATTGATGGTGATGATGCGTGATTTAAATCTTTAAAAAGGTTTAACGAAGGTGATTAATGAAACAAAATAGTTGACTCATCTTGTGCAGAAAATGTTAGTCTATGGTCTATCATTTGATTCACCTTTTATGACTATAGATATTGATACCAAAACTTAAAGTCCCAATCCCCATCTTCGTGGTTCTTCGCCCCGGATGGTTTGATGCTTAGCAATGATCTTCGTGACGATGGTAGTAATATTTGTGATGATGATAACGATGTTGAGAAATAGAACTAAAATGATGATGAGACGGTTCGCGATGATGATAACGTTTACAGAATTGTTGGTGATGATGCGTGATTGAAACCTTTTTAGCGCGTTGCCAATTTGAAGGTTTAGTGATGATTTAACTTTTCTCTCAAAGTGGTGATGACGATGGTGATTAATGATACCTCACATTCCTCCTGAAACATGTTGACACGCCAACCGTAAGGAAATAAAACCTTCCAGGCGACATTCATTACCCCACGAATGAAGGAAATGATAAAGATAGCAGCACATATTATCGCGTATAACATGATCAATATTCTTAGTTATTAACGAGTATATTTGTCGGGAAAAGACAAATGGGCGGGTAAAAGTTCCCCGAGACACGGGTGTTAACAGGATGACGGATGATTAGCGTCACGGCGCACTGATATCGTCATAAATTTTGCGATAACGACAGATGAAACGTGAGAAATCTTACTCACGGAACCATAGCGGCACAAATATATAGTTATAAAAGGGATTAAATCCATTTCACAAAACTTGATACGTCTTGCATTAAAGTTAATAGTTTGATTTTTACTCGCTCTAACTCTTTGCGTGTCGCGTGTAACCTTTTTCACAAAAATTGACTAATACACATAACTTTTAAGGAGCGGCAAATTCTCTGACACACGAAGGATTAGTGTTAATAGTGCGAATAGTATTTATATATATATTGATATTTATATATTGAAAAATATCAATAAAAAAGATAAGTCCCCCTTTCTTAAAGATAGCATATTAAACTTTTAAACAAAATGGTTCTGAGCAAAATAATTTAGCAGGAGTGTTCCTACTATATTGACTAAGTTCGGTGTGAAAATGTTATTGATCGGCCAAGTCATGCATGAGTGAGCACATATCAATGGCAAAAATGTCACTTTTCAAAATTCACAAGGGTCGTTTTAAGGGAATTGTGATATAGGAATCCGACCAATTCTGTTTTTGGTGAATAATTTAGTGATATTATGATAATCATCCATCGTTTGACCTCCTTACAACCCTTAAGGGTTGAATGAACTCTATTGAAACATTCTCAGCATTCCTGATTTTTGAAATGGTGAAATCCATGAAGTTTATTCAAAAATTCAAATTCAAAAAAAAATTCCAGTAAAATATATCTTCGCATTTTCAAAGAACATACAAAGTTATAACAATGTCATTGTTGAGTGCTCACACTACATAAACGAAGCAGAAATACTATTATTTACTTGGGGCATAAAAGATGACTCCTATGACTTTTGAAAAGTGACACTTTTACCTTTATTACAAGCTCGTTCATGCATGACTTAACGGATCAATCACATTTTCACACAGAAGTTAGTGTAAAAACAGCACTGCCAAATTATTTTGCTTAAACTTGTTTTGTTAAAAAGTTATGGTATTTTGAAAAAGGGGGACTTTCTTTTTTGGGGGTGTGTTTACATATCAAAGGAAACAATTTTTTTGTGCCAAAAGGGTTAAATGCATTTTAAAAATTAGATACATTCGAAAAAAAATCACTAAACACTCGTAGGTTCCTCACGATTGCGGATCTAACTACTGTATATATGATGATGGTAACATCACTACACACCTGTGAAGTGTTTTTTTTTTGTGGATTTAATCCCTTTTTAAGCAAACTCTTCGTACATATACGTGGAGTGGAGTGGGAACATGCTAAGCACTGATTAATTCGGTATTCACTTTTTTATAATTCCCCGATGCGTATTCAACCCATTCAATGTGTGAAATGGGGAAAAGAGGGTTTATCGCGTTTCTGATTTGTGACATATTTGGGACCGGGAAGTGTGACGTCATTTCATGTACTCTAAGGTATAGTAACGTTTTAACGCGTGGTGAATTGAGGAGTGTATTCCTTGGAGTCCTTATTTTTGGAAAGATCATGACGTGAGCTCAAAATAACAATTCCATAGAGCAAGTTATGATGATAATATGAAGTGAGCTGGTTAGTTTTAAAGTTGTTAGGGCTGATGGACAGATTCCACGTTTTCAAAATAATAGAATAAAAAATCTTGTTACAAAAAATACAGACTTTTGCAGGACATTTACAAAAATTGATCACAGGTAAAACTGATTTAGAAACAGAAAATATGGTAGGATTGAGGATGGCGTCTTCCATATGAAAATGAAGGGGTATATGAAAGATTGATTTTTCCATCAAATGTTTATAGGATGGAGCGCGCGACACACAATTTAATTGACATTACGCAGACAGCTCTTTCAATAAAAATGACTTCTTGTGATTTATTTTCAGGATTTCAAAGGAAAAAAGGAAGAGAACTAAAATAAAAAGCAGAACGACACAAAAAAGGTAATTTTAATGATGATGGCAATGAGAATAATAAAATTGATGAATCAAGATGATTAAATGATAAGTAGAAGGATGTGGCGGAGAAGATGCCCAGAAAAATACATTGACATTTATAAAGAAGCAAAAGAACAAGACGAACAAGCGCGAAAGAAAAAAGGAAGGATGAAGCAAACAAAACCGAATTCCTATAGCAACAAGAACATTAGAAAAACAAAACATGAAGAAAAAGAATACAACAAACTAGGGCAAGAAGAACGAGAAAATAATCAAAGAATGGAGATTAGAAAGGAGTTGTGTACAGACAACTTGAAACCTCGCTCTGTCTAATTTTCTTCCACGGTCTTCTCTGATCCCTGTTTTATTTCTCCGTTGTCTGTGTGGCAGCTCAAGCCGTGTTTGCCGTCCTTCGTGTTTGCCCAAGTCCTCGGTTCGCAGACCCCTCCAACCGCCGATTGTTTGCTGTCGCTCCAAACAACACTAATTAGTAAACCGATTACATTTAATCATTATCGATAGCTCCCCTGCCAGCAGATTTATGGGTCGTCAGTTCATAGATGGAGCTGAACACATTGTGTTCAATACACTGATTGAAATAAGGTATGTCAGAACATAAACAGTAATGAACGATTGAATTAATGAATATGCATGTATCAACGAATCAAAAATTTACTGATAGAATTAATCAATCAATTATTAAAAAGATCAAGCAACAATTGAATATATGATGTTGATTACGGACGTTTGCAAACAATTCCAAACGGTTGATAGTGTAGACTATGTATCCATATATGATTTAAGCAAAAGTACATTATACATTTTGCCATTTACAACCTCTTCTTTTTCATGTAATAGATAAATAAAATCAACATTTTATTTCTATTGAGCAGACAATACACATTTGAAACACTACACATAACGCCTTAAATTTAATCGACATGATTGTAATTCAGCGTTTGAAGTCTTTAATTTATTTAAGTTGCACATGACAAAATAAACTTCAATTAATATTATGTATAGCTTCTGTGACCACGTTTAACTGAAATATCAGCTTAACGCGCGGGCGGCTTTCTTGATAAATCATGCTTCTATTGCAAAATTACGCAAACATAAACACGACATCAATTACAGACAATGTTATCATCATTTATTGTGAAAATATTGTGAAACTCCCAATATAGAGGTTGAATTGAGTTACAATAAGCATCATGACTCAAAGTGCGTCGTACTTCAAACGAGGCCCATGCATCTGGACAAAGTTATTCCTGGCTAAGGCCGTAAAGTCGTACTTGTACCTTACCTAGCAACCACCACTACACACACACACACCGGCTCTTCTAAACGAAAACAAGAAAGGAAATCAAATTAAACCCCTCGGCATTCTTCCACATCAGAGCGGCAAACTTTGAACTTAAAGAGACGGGACTGGGTGCTAATTTAGACTCGGACAGATAATCAGCCCCAAATAGATAATCAGGTGAGTTGGGCTTGGGCCATCTTCTTTTTTGGGAAGTTTGGGGGGCATCGGAGGAATGCGTTGCTTTACGCCGGTGCGAATGTCTGTCTATTAGCATTCAACTTGTTGTTATTTTGCACGTAGGTGGATTTGTCATTATTTAGGCCCATATAAGGTTATATCACAGTTGAACTTTAACTATTGTATCATTGTTGATGTACACATAATTGCACATGGTTAACAGTGAGGATGGGAGTGAGTACAGAAAACTAGGGAGTCAAAAGTGCTGTGTTGGATGTTTGAAGGGTGTGATGAGTGATGTGTGATGCATGCATGTACTGCATGTACTGTATGTATCTCTCTCTCTCTCTCTCTCTCTCTGTTCCTAGCTCTTTGAATCAGCTCCACCTCCCGCTGATCCGTACCTCTCTCTGTAATCCATGCATTCAGACTGGTCATGCAATTCATCCATTACCTTTCTCTAACCCCCCCCCCCCCTCTTTCCCTCTATCTTTCCTGTCAATTCTAAATTTTCAAGACCGTCCTTTCTAATCATAATTATGTCCTACAAAACTCATTTGCCTAGTTCTTATCTCTAAAATCAACTTTCTCTCCACACCAACTGTATGTATATTACTTACAAATGAATACAAAACGTTTGTGCGTGTGTATTTATTTAATCACTGATTTATACTTTGCACAGTTAGGACGAAGATTTTGATGAAGATACCTACTTGGGCATGTTGGGATGGTAGAGAAAGAAACTTGAAAGGTCACACAGCCCATTAACTCACTCTGATCGTATAAATATCAATACTACATGCATTTCGACCCTGGAGCAAAGATACTGTCTTCTTGTCTTGTCTCTTATCGATGAATTATCAGGATTAGTGCAGCTCTATTTCATGTTCAGCATCACTCGCGTTTTGTGTAATGATTCCAATTGGTGTTTACGAACAAGTAAGCTCCTGATAATTTAACAAGATAATGACGACGGGGAAGTACAATGCCTAATGATGCTCCTGTTTTTAGTCTGTACAGAGATAAAGGGGAGTTGCATTTCACAGAAACGACTAAATGTTTCGTGAACCCCTAAAAGCCACCGAAAACGACACAATTTTGCCCCGAATTCTGCAGTTGTAATAGCCTACAACTGGAGAAGTGACGTCACCAACTTACACAAATCCTATGACCGGATCGTGTGATGCGGCCAGTCGCAGAGTCGTGCGACTGATCTGCGGTTTCCTTTACGTGCCACCTGGGAATTATATTACCGTCAACTCACACAAATCCCATAGAGGAGCATGTCGTCTGACACATAAAGAGTTAAAAAATATATGTGTGACACACGTTCATAAGAAGGAGACGTTTCATGATAATATGATTGTCACATGTTCTTAGCTTTACATTTGGTCTTATTGACTTTTTAACCGTTGCCGTCCAAATTCTTCCATTTCCATTTTCCACTTCCAATGTTTCTGTTTCTTCTTCTTCTTATTATTCTTCTTCTCTTCTTCCTCTTCTTCTTCTTCTTCTTCTTCTTCTTCTTCTTCTTCTTCTTCTTCTTCTTCTTCTTCTTCTTCTTCTTCTTCTTCTTCTTCTTCTTCTTCTTCTTCTTCTTCTTCTTCTTCTTCTTCTTCTTCTTCTTCTTCTTCTTCTTCTGTTATCTTCTTTTGTTTCCCCCTCTCCCTCGCCATGCTCGCCGCGTTCCCCCCTCCCCGTCAATCACTGCTGCCGTCCCGTGCCCGGACATGTGTTCCACGGCCTCTGCGCCGGATGGCTCCTCACGAAACACACCTTCAAGGTGTGAGATGGTCTGTTTTCAAAATAAAAAAAGGTGGCTTGCTTTGGTTAATGACATATTACATTCAGCCGCTAATGGTCGTCTTTGCACAATAACAGTGGAGCCCTTTCACATCCTGAATGACGCTCTGAGTAAACACGCCGCGTTAAACATATATACAAAGTGATCTTCTTATTCATGTCATTTGCACAACTTGTGGCCACTTAAACTCCCCTGTCTGCTCTTTGTTATTGGGCTTATGTTGGCCCCGTTCTCCTTTCAGTACACTCGAAGGCGGGGGGAGGTATAACATTGTGAAGAGGCTCATGTTTGATACTTCTCGGGATAAGTGAAAACTTCGCAAGAGGAAAGTTACACAAGAGAGAGGACACTTCATGTGTTTGCAAAATGATTGTTCGTGAAAGTAGATGGACGTGGGATGACTAAGGAATAATAAACGGCATATCGATGAGAGATGAATTGATTTAATAAATCAAGTATTGATTGTAATGATTTCCTTAATTCTTCGATTGACTGATCAATTAACTTGATGGATTAATTGGTCGAGTTGATTGAATAATTATGTTAAAATTAGTGTATGATTGGATAATGGTAGCAGTGATTCATTAGCTGATTCTAAAGTGTCCTTGCTCTTTATTTGCATCTCGGTTTTTGTTTATTCTGTTCCTCTTCGTGCGTTGAAATGGACGAGACAAATTGCATTCATGGGCTTAGCTGGTAGTTTGAGTTTTTAATACTTTCCATTGAATCTCTTTCATGATAGGTTAACAATGTTCAATATTTGTAGATTTTCTCATCAATGACGCATGCTAAACTAACGAAAGAGAGTGAGACCCACACGAATAACGACATAAACACAGGCATTGAGATGGTTGGAGGGGGGGGGGGGAGGGGTTCTCACGCTCTTATTGTTTATGCTTCAGAGGTCGGTCTATCCATTCAGCATGTTCAGATACCAAACGTAAAGGATTACCCCCCCCCCCCCCCGCACACACACACACACACACACCACACCTCTCACTCTCTCCCCCTCACGCCTTGTTCTCTCTCTCTCTCTCTCTCTCTCTCTCTCTCTCTCTCTCTCTCTCTCTCTCTCTCTCTCTCTCTCTCTATCTTTCATTCATTTACTCTTTTTCCTTGCCCCAGCCCCTTCTGTATATCACTCTTTGTTTCGTTATCGTCCTATTTCTCTCTCATTCCTCTCCCCCCTCCCCTTCCTTAACCTTCACGTTCTTGACTGCTCTCTCTTGTTTTTCTTATTCCCTATTTTTTCCTTCTCTGTACTTGTACTGAGCTGCTTCTCTAAAGGGATAGTTCACCCTAAGTTTAGTTTATTTCAATAATAGCAGAAACATAAAAGAGACATATTAGTGACAATTTGACGAAAATCCATTAAAGGATAACAAACTTATGATCTATTTAAATTTTGATTTTGTGACTTCACCTGCGAGGTGCTCCCCATATGTTGTGTGCTGTATGATTCCGTCAATTGTTCTTCGATTTTTGATAAAGGAATATTTTTTTCGTAAAGGTATGTGTGTAAAAACAAAGGAATATTTTTTTCGTAAAGGTATGTGTGTAAAAACAAAGGAATATTTTTTTCGTAAAGGTATGTGTGTAAAAACGAATTTCTAATGATGCATCGAATGCATAGGTAGAATGATGCAATATCCTTATGAGAAAATCGACATTTACAAAAACATTAGTACACAACATATAGGAGAGCACCTCGCACATGATGTCGCAAAACCAAAACTTCAAACAATCGCAACTTTCTCCATTTTTATACACACAAACAAGCAAAGACCTACGTATATGCATCCACAGGCACCATACACTTTTTTTTTAATAATGTTTTTATTGGGGATTTCATTCAAAATAAGCATCAATACATCCGTATATAAATCAATATAAGCAAAATAATATAGTACAAGTCTTCATTTTGTTTCTACAGCATAATTTTCTTTGATAAAACATCAGTTAATGAGCAAAACAAGGAAGAATGAAACCCCTTATATACACATATATATGAAAAAAAGAAGACATGCATGCACACATAAACCTTTATCACCCCGACCCGACCCCCCCCCCCAAAAAAAAAAAAAAAAAAAAAAAAAAAAAAAATCTGCACACACATCCATCGACCACACGACCACCCACACACACCAGCACCCACCGACTGCTTTCAGTCTTGATGAATTGAATCTGAAGATAAATGTCTTGACACTGGTTGTAATTTAATACTTTCCCATTTTTGTAGATGTTTACATAGTTTGTTTCTTTTTATAGCCATACCATACACGCTCGCACGTACTTGCACATACACACACACACACACACACACACACACACATTATGTTCATATTTCACACACATACTTCACATGCAGACTTACACAAATAAAGGGGATGTACATACACACACGACATGCACTCACAAAGACACGTGTGCACTCACACTTGAAATTGCATGATTATGATAATAATAACGCACATGATATCATCACGAGAATTGTGAATGCTGTGAAGAATCCTAGTGTCAAGGAGACATCTCATGCATAAATGTCTAGGATCGAGTGCGTCCTTCATTTTAGCTGACGTCTCATTTGTTGGTTGCGATAAATCATTGTCATTTCATAGATCCGCCAAGATTGGACATAGTACATTTACCTAGAATGGATGGGAGATGCCGTAAATTCAGACAAATCTTCGCCTTTTATTTCCTATTTGAAGGGATAAATACATTTGAGAGAGCCCAAGTTTGCTTTGTATTGTATTAGAATCTTAATGCAATGAGTGAGACCACGGATGAATGAAGTGAGCGTATATCCTTAGTGAGTGAGACTTTGATATCAGCGTGGGAGTTAGGAGGCAAACGAGATGGAGGTAGACAGGGGGGTCGACTTTGGAAGAGGCGAGTACTCCTGAGAGAGAGAAAGAAAGAGAGGGAGAAAGAGAGACATACAGGCAGACGTAGATAGAGACTGAGACAGACAGACAGACAGACATACAGAGATACAACCATGACAACGAAGGGGTAGGAAAGAGTCACGCAAACAAACTGGCAAATGCTTACTGCAAAGGCACACTAAAATATTATATCAAAACTTCTTGTATCAAAATAATCGACTTAATAAAGCAACAACTATTTACACAAAATCAAAACGGGTATTTACCTATCATACTTATACTCAACAATATAATACACAAAATCAGACAGTAAAAAGTGAGAGAAACAAGTTATAAGCTCGCTAGTGATAAATCGTTTAGGGTTTAAATCCTTACTCACTACAATTTTGTATCACACCTGACGAAGTGTTGCAGCGGCGCACGAAACGTCGTGATCTTTTTTTATATTCCTCATTGCCCATACATTGCGAGACAAACGCATATCGTTAGCGATTATATCCGCAATGAGTAACATTTTTAGCATTAAGTTAACGGCTTTTGAACGTTAGAACCAGGATACTTATTGTGTAGATGATCATAATAGATGCATTGTTCGCAATAATAGATTATCAAGATGGGTCACATTTAATGTACTACCTGTAGCTGAATGGAACAACTATGGATGTGACAATGTCCGTATTCACTGAAGGCTACATAATCACCACAAATCTTAAAGGTTTAACGTTTTTCGTTACACATTGACAAATCGGCTTCTTTGAATTAATCAACGCTCCTTTCATGCTTTAGGTTTTTTTCTCTTAAATCATGTTCTATAAAAAATAGAAATGACAGACTTGTAAGAATCCACCCAAGTCCCTATCCAGTGCCTAATTGAAAAGAGAAAGTGATAACACAAACGACAAACACTAAGATAATTTTGTCGTTTTACCAATTTCGTCTCAACCCACGCAAATTGCAAACGATTAATAACCGGATTGAAAATGCGACAAAATGTATCATCATTTAAAGAGAAAGTGAAATAAAAAGAGATAGAGGGGGAAGGTGGAGAGAGACAAAGAGAGAGGAAGGGGGGGGGGGTAAAATGCCAAATGAAAAGAAACAGGAAATATAGGGGGAACAGAAATCTCAATAGATCAGTTGATAGAAGTTAAAGGGAACATAGAGATGAAGAGGGAGAGAGAGAGAGAGAGAGAGACAGACAGACAGACAGACAGACAGAGAGAGGGGGGAGAGGGGGAGGGAGAGAGAGAGGGGGGAGGGAGAGAGAGAGAGGGAGGGAGAGAGAGAGAGAGAGAGAGAGAGAGAGAGAGGGAGAGAGAGAGAGAGAGAGAGAGAGAGAGAGAGAGAGAGGGGGGGAGAGAGAGAGAGAGAGAGAGAGAGAGAGAAAGAGAGTGAGGAGAGGGGTAGAAAAGAGGAGGAAAGTTACACTTGATTCATTGTTCATTCCCACCAGTATCGCGAATCAAATAGCAGACATTTTCGAGGGGGCGCTCTTTAGCACAGAGAGCATGAGCACATTGACAAACATCAACCCGCTGTAACTCTCCAGTCTCATTTCAGTTTTATACCTACCCAGTCTTACGCCTTTCATTTTACAGGATTGACAATGCGACAAAATAAATCATAATTTAAAGAGAAAGGGAAATAAAAAGAGAAGGCGGGAAGAAGGGGGAGAGAGACAGAGAGAGAGGAGAGGGGGGGGGGACTAATATGACAAATGAAAAGAAACAGGAAAAAATAGCGGGAACAGAAATATCAATAGATCACTTGATAGAGGTAAAAGGGAACATAGGGATGAAGAGAGAGAGAGAGAGAGAGAGAGAGAGAGAGAGAGTGAGAGAGAGAGTGAGAGAGAGAGGGAGATAGAAATAAAGAGAGTGAGAGAGAGAGGAGAGAGAGAATGGGGGAGAGAGAATGGGAGAAAGAGAATGGGAGAGAGAGAGAGAGAGAGAGAGAGTGTGTGTGTGTGTGTGTGTGTGAGAGAGAGAGAGAGAGAGAGAGAGAGAGAGAGAGAGAGAGGGGGGGAGTGGGGGGAGGGGGGAGGGGGGGGACAGACAGACAGAGAGAGATGGGATTGGGGAATGAGAGGGGAAAACTAATATTTAAAAAAAAAGGGACAAAGAAAGCAAGAAAGAGGGTGGGGAGGGCGGTAGAAAACAAAAGGGAACTTGTGCTCGATTCATCGTACTTTCTCACCAGCAATGCGAATCGAATAGCGGATATTTTCGAAGTGGCGCTCTTTAGCACAGAGAGAATGAGCACATTGACAATCATCAACCCGCTGTAACTCTCCAGTCTCATTTCAATTTCAGAACTACCCAGTCTCACGCCTACAGCATTACCCTCTTACACTTCGCACAGTCATCCGCTCTCCCATATTTTTTTTTTTTTTTTTGCACCAGAGTTCTGCCATAATCGCAATAAAATTCAAGAAAACCGGTGGTGAAGGAGTCTAAAGTGCTAATGCACTTTGGTATTCCCAATAGGTTTATTAAGTTGAACCCTAAACCTAACCCTGACCCTAACCCTAATCCTAAACTTAATTCTAAAATCATGCATACAGCTAGCAGTCAGCACGCATAACAGGCTCAGCTAGCTCAGCAATCTAAATTTTTAATTTTTACATTTCGTGTGGAGTTTGGGTCTGATCATTGATAAATCTAGTGTAGTACATGACGACCCTTGCACTGACAATCGGACCATTACTGTTATTATGGATATTTCATTTTAAATGATAATACATGTACATGATTGTGACTAAAATATGAGAATTAAAACACGAAAAACTCCAACTTCACCTTGAATCTAAAAAGTAAGCTGAGTCTGAGAGACAAGCTGAAACGTAATACCATTCATTTCCCATTATGTTTTGAATTCTACTTCATTGTTAGTTTCATACATCACAAAATGGACCTATAATTTGTGTTTATCCTAAGTTTTACAAATGTTCAATTTGCCTGCAATCGGGCTACATTACATTCAATGTTTACTTGCAACAAATTAGAAAGAGTGATTACTTAGCAGCAACTTATTGGACTATTGCTATGATTTTGACATTAAAAAAAATATTAGGTTTGTACGAAAAAAGCACATGGTCCTAAACATGAAGAATGCACACATTTGTTTTGTTTATTTTAATTCATTTACTTTCTGCTTGATGTCCAATACATAAAATGCAGACATAATAACACATACAATGTATGAGTGCGAGTATTCTTGAACATCAATGGAACAAAAACTTATGAAATACAAATACATGTACTGGTAAAGGGCTATTCATAGTAAGCCGAAGCCTGCTGGACTGAAAGCCATTTACGTAAGGAAGTGTGGATTTTGACTGATAATTTATTACATATCGTAATGATTTGAACTAAAGGTATCATGCTTTTATCAGGTTCTGGGATAAAGAGCTGATTTAAAAGCGTCGAGTGATAATAAGCCTGCAGGCAATTCTTTGCAAATGATAAGGAGGCAGTCCGTTGAAAATTCTAAACGTGGCAACACACTACTTTTAGTCAATTCTGTTTTCGACACGCTGCCATTGAAGCATACGCAACAATTCTTCCGTTGAAGTGCTATAACCAGCATTCATGATACATCGGGCGTACCTATTGTGTATTCAGTGCAATTTTGTTGCACCCTTCTTACTGCTGGCCTGTTGTTGAAAATCAAATAGGAAATATATTTAAATGGGTACTTTATCAACTAGTTTAACGAACCTTCGACAATTTTAAAAGTTTAATAATAGTTAAGTCTAAGATAGAATTATAGACGTTATGTGCACTTTGTTGTGGTCCCCGAAAAGTGCCTTCATGATAGGTGCGATATTTTCGACCAAACTTACGATCACGCTGATCTGTGACGCTGATTCGGAAAAGCGCCATCTATTGCTGATTCCATTATAACGCGTATGGTTCAGTGACTGAGTTCGGTCAACCCAATTGAGCCTCAACATGTAGCGAGACATCCACACAGAAATAGAATGACTTCGTTCTATTTCTGTGGACATCCACCATATTGCATAGTACCTAATGATAGACCACTTCCGCCGTATGTATACATAAAAATTGTATAGGTGTTTTTCTTGGGACGCCTAGAGACATCAATTCCATTGCTCGGTAGATCCCCCCACCCCACCCCTCCCCATCACAACGACACATGTACACTACAACTCATTGGCACGGGTAAAGTGAAAGGGAAGGGGCCGCAGTTTTGAACCGCTGTATATTTTGTCCAGTTCAGCATGAAACATGATGCTTTTTAGGCCAACGTGTCTGGTTTCATGCTGAACTGGACAAAATATACCGCGGTTTAAAATTCCGGCTCCTTCCCTTTCTTCCCTTTCCCTTTACCTGTGCCAATTCCTCTGAGCTGTAGTGTACGTGCTGCTCAAAATTTCTACAAAAGAAAACTGAGCATACATACAACTACGATTCAGATTGAAATAATTGGCTGTAAGACAGCTATTCACCTTTTTAGATGACTGTTGTAGAGTGCCCTGCAGAATAATTCACATAATGAAAGAGACCCCCCCAGGGAAGGGCGTAGACCAGAAGGGGCCGTCTTCAAGGCCACTGCACAGACAACGCCTACCTGTTACGTAATCCATGCTCATCATGTTATTGGAAAAGATATACATATGACAGTCTCTTTCACAAATTCATTCGATTGAATACATATACCTAACACACACGTGCACATTTATTCTTTTAAATTGTTTTTATTGTGAATTCATTGATATAGAATAACAAGTAATTTTTGTTTACAAAGGTGCACTTTTCCTAACAAAATACAGTTCTTATACAATTCTACTACAATAAAAAATAAAATTCTAATATATAGATCTTCATGCATACGCAATTACAACCAAAATTTAACCCTTACACATACTCATGCAATGAATGAACTCAAATTAAACCCCATTTGATAAACCCACCCCCACGCTCGTCACCCCCCCCCCCTCGGACACACACATACACACTCTCACACACACATACAAACACACACACACACACACACACCCACACACACATTCATTGGTAACTTACTCACATTCCAAGGAAGATGAAGTATATTTTTAACGCAAACTTTTCTGTAGTACATAACAAAAGAAAATGAAAAAGGAATTCTAATGGAAAATGTAGAGATAATCAAGTGGTTGAAAAATAAAAAGAAGAAACAAAAACACCAAAACGCTGTAATACTCTTCAATCACGCACATGCACGCACACACATACGCACGCACGCACACACACACACACACACTTTCTGTCGTAAATCCGTCATTTCCAGCCACCGGACCAATCACCCAAACCCCTCCCTTCCAACACACAAGGATCTGTCCTTGTAGCTCGGCTTTTCTGAATAAAATAATATCTCATGTAACTATTCCGCCTCCCCCTTCCCCCATTAGCCTCATGCCACATTGGCACCGCCCATTTCCTAACATAATGTGAGTTTAATTCGACGCTGATAAGCTATTAGTGGATAATAATAGAAAAATAAAACTTCAAAATCAGATCAATTGGATTCTACATATTCAAATATTAGATATAGAGACAAAACTCAAAACATGACCTCCTCCACCTTAAGAATTGG
Organism: Arbacia lixula; assembly: GCA_963669155.1. Lineage (NCBI taxonomy): Eukaryota > Metazoa > Echinodermata > Echinoidea > Arbacioida > Arbaciidae > Arbacia > Arbacia lixula. The sequence goes on along the minus strand of OZ022584.1, from coordinate 5,638,293 downwards.
TAAACCTTTTAAGTTTTTTTCCTGTGAAACTGAAGCCTAATATTTTGCAATACATTGATTATTCTAAACAAGTACATTCCAGTGGCACGTTTTGAATATTAAAAAAAAATGCGTTTACATCTGTAGCCAAAACTATGAATATTTAACGAGCTGGAAAACGGGGCCATTTCAAAGCCAGAACACCTTTTAGTACAGTTCATGTCATTGTCATTTAGTTTCTACTTTTGACACAAACTAAAGGGGTACAAATTAAGGTGGATATAAAGACACGCCCAAACACTGACCTCAATCACCCCAAATTATGTAACCCTTTAAAGTCTGTCCAATGGAAACAAGCCTGATATTTTGAAAGACCTTCATTATAGTCAAACAAATACATACCAGTGACTTCTTGTGAATGTTGAAAAGAAGTCTGATATTTTGGAAGCCTTCCTCATACTTAACAAAAGAAGTCTAATGTTTTGAAAGACCTTCATTATACCTAACAAGTACATTCCAGTGGCACTTTTAGAATATTACACTTTAACACTAAACGATGTACATAGTAACAACATAAAACACACCACTGCTCGTAATGCATTTGAAAGCTTGGTATGGTTCAAAATCTAAAATTCAAATGTACCCTTTCCAACTGTAGCCCAAACCATGAATATTCAACAAAACTGCACTAAGGCAAATCTACCTGCTTACAATAAACACTTATACAGATGTGTGCGACAGATCGCATCCCAAATATAAATTACTATATTATCTTCCCAGCTTGAATCAAAATTGAATTTTTGTCTTCACATTAACTGTCATCAGATTAACAAAGTTTAAATTGATTAAGACTGAATGCTAGTTTAAGGTGCATTTTGCGTAAATCTTATCGTTTGACATTTGGGACCCGACCCCGCCCCACCTCTCAGACGAAAGACTACCTCGCACATGCACTGTATCCCAAAGACACACGATTACATTCAGTACATCATTTGAGAGTCTAGCCTGCGCGTATGATTTGAAATTTGAATAGGCCTGTTTACCAATGGAACGAACTCATGAATTAATTCATTGATGACTTGTTCCACATTCCTTTGTACAAGTACAGGAAAAGAAAGAGAATACATATTTTCTTGGGTTGTTACAAAATTATTTCAAATTACAACAGATTTAAATACTTCACTGCAAAGCACAAGCATAGTGTACATAAACATTCACATATTATGAAACTTCTTAAATCTGTATCAAACATGTACCAAATAACCCAAAAGGAGAGTTTTTTGTTTTGTTTTACTCATTTGTATTTTGCTTATTCAATAATCAACAAAAGGAGCAGCTTTTATTGTTGTTTTTTCTGAAAAAAAAAACAATCTCTATATTTGTTTGATTTTTATGTTTACTTATCTTTAATTTACATATTCCATAATCAACAAAAGGTGCACAATTTGCTTCTTTTTTTGTTTTTTTTTCCGACACTAACCAACATTGTAACTCTCTCTCTCTCTCTGTCTAGGTAATTTGCTTCATGCATTGAAATTACAAATTATTCTAGATGAATCTCTTTCATGTATGTATACAGCAAACAATATTTTGTTTCACACACTAAATTTCTTTTGCAGAACAATTCTTTACTTTGAATTCAAATACAGGTCGGGCTCTTCAGGAACTCAAGACATTTCTATAATTTGTATTTCTTGTTTTTCCTGTATGGTAAAGTGCTTTCAACGTCTTAAGAATCGATTTCAGTGCACTATCATTTCACGATGCTCTCCTTCGGTATATAACTCTGCCCGATCCTGTCTGGAAATATGAACGCCGATCATTCATGCTTATATTTGTTGTCTCGCCCTGAAAACCTCCAGTTGTGCTTTCCGTACGCTGAGTGGTAATTGGTAAGCTCGTAAATCATCCGTTATATACATGTACATCAGGCTCGATTCCTTTCGAATTAAACAAAATATTTTTTCATAATTTGCCGCTTTTTTTTTCCTTTTCAAAATTAAATTTTTACTTTGAATTGCAGGTTAATCGAGATACTTTCTCCAATTCAAGATTTGTTTTCCTTTCACTTCGTATATATCTTTCCAAGACCGCTTTCCACTTACTGGTCACGTGCTTTCAGCTTCTCAAGAAACCTGTGTTGATCCTTTCTCTCCAGGTGCTTTCCTTCGATATATAACTTCGTCGGATCCTGTCTGGAAAAACTGGCCTTCATTCCCGTTTTTTTCGCTTCCTTTAGAACCTCCAACTGTGCTTTCCTCGCTCTCCTTACGCTAAGGGGTAAGTCATCCGTCACCGCACTCTTCCTTCCCCTCAGGTTGAAGGCGTTGGCCATGATGGTAAGTTTATCCAGAAAACGAAGAACTCTCACCTTTATCGCTCTTGGTGTAACTGCTCCGGAGACACGATGGCACCTTTGAAACTCGCTGTTATCCACTTCTTGCTCGTCTAATTTCATCTTCTCCCTAAAAAATCTCCGTACCACCTCCTTTGTGTCTTCACGTTCCTCCTCCTTTATTCCGTGGAATACTAAGTTTTCTCGTGCCACGTAGACTTGTAGCCTTTCAACTTCCTTCTGCAGTTCTTTTTTGTTTTCCAATAACTCCTTTTCTATTCTTGGTATGGTTTCTTTTTCAGCTCTTCGACCTCTGCTGTATTGAACTTCAAAGCGTCTATGATTTCCGTTATCTTTCGGTTCATTTTCAGGATCTGCTCCCCAGCACCACGTATTTCCTTTCGAAGCCCACACACACACACACAGAACACAACCCGCTGTCCACCGCACAGCATCTCAGTCCGACAGGACATCATTAACTATCAATTGCACCTGGTAACATTCATTTTTGTTCGTCTTTCTGACTGGATTCAAGTGGAGTCTTTGACTAATTTCACCATTGAGTAATGATCAGTGATGATGATGAACTTCAAGTCACTTTATGAAGTTGCTGAGGCAGGGCCCTAGTTTGTCAATAAGTAAATTACTAATCAAATATTCAATGGAATACTTCCAGAATGTTGAAATGAAATATCCATCACTTAGTTCTACTACGTCTTTCAGCTTTGATTCCATTCAGATCAACTTGATAAGATTAACAAAGTCTTTCTTAATCAAGGAACTATCTTATAAAGTTGAACTGAATCGGTCGCAACTCAAATCCCCTCCACTGTACATAGTCATGATTCATATCAATCGTAAGTCAAGTTGGAATCAATCGAAACTCTTATTGATACAGAGCCCAGAAGTATAAAATGTTACCCAAGGTATCGACGTTGTACTCTCACTCTGAGGCGATAATATAGGGGTGCGGTCCCACCAGCTTAACTCTTTCATTTGACCCTCGTACAATCTGTTTAAGGAACACGGCATTATTTACCATTCTTTATTATTGTTCTCTGTTTTTTTCGCACCCAGCCTCATACACATTTGCAAGCCGATTTTTTTATTTGGTCATGAGGGCCTCATTAACATATTAAAGAAAATACGGCGGTTCAGCCCCTTCAGGTATTCAATGAGTCCGCCCATCCGTACCATCGATATCTACGCACCATTCTTGTGCGATGTGATTCCGATCCAAACTCATCGGAGCGGCGCCGCGTCCGTACCGTACGTGTGCATGCTTCGCGAATTGGGTCTTAATGGCGTACGAACTGCTCGACAATTCTCTATAGGCCCATCTATCCAGCTCCTAGGGTTGTACCCTCTTTTGCACTGCAACTAGCCATTTTGTGAAGTCTGCGTTGGAGGTAGTAAGCAGAACTTGGTACTCCAATGAGAATGTTTGTGTAAAGAGCGAAGTCCCCGTTTTGCCGTAAGCCCCAGACAGACGACCCTATCGACCCCGCCGGCCGCGGCGGGCACTAATGTACGTCTGATACCGAGGCCGAGGCGCCAATTCAACTGTACTCAGCATACTGTACGTGGTGGGAAAAGTCAAAGTTGTGGACTCAGAAAGGCTGCTATTGTTGGACCTAAACTGCTCTTTCTTCTGCGGCGATGTGAGCAAACAAACTGTGTTGTTGAATAATATTGTCATTTGTCACCAGAGAGGGACGATACGTACGGAAACAGAGGAAAAACGACCCTTGGAAGTTGTAAGTAAATTGTACGTGGGACTGACATATTAAGCTGGAACTAAACGATGCGTTACTTGTCATGGATGGGAACATGTTTGTTATGACTGCCACTGCCAGGACCATATCCACCAACGCAAATCCTTGAAGGTCGTTAATTGACCACACCAGTCCGGAACAGAAAGTGACTAATGTTCCTTACATATTTCCAACCTTAGCCTACGTATAAACTACATGTGTATTTTGTCTTCGTTTTGTTAAATATATTTTTCCTGCGGTGTGTGAAGAACAATATTCGACACACAGCCAGCCGTTGTCTAGGGCTGACCTCGATGAAACGTGGGTATCTGACAGAGTGACGAGAAATTGCCTCGGAAAGTGGAACAATTAAACTCCCGGTCGACATGGATGAACCTATGCAAAATGTGGAGAAGGGCGGTAAGACATCATATCTAATTATGTACTTAACTTAAATTTGATGCGTAAATTACTCAAAAAGTTAGATTGCTAAAGCTTTTTTGAATGTTATATTTATTCAGATTTTTTTAATTTTCTGATAATGTTTTCTACTAGAATTTGGTGTGATGATAACATTTAGGAAGTGCTGAATGTGGGTATGGGCTTGAAGTAGTACAAGGTATGTTACAAGATGAACTGTGATTGTATAAAGTATCATTTGAGCTGTGGGGAGGATGGAAATATCCGAATCTACCCACAGTTTGCGTACAGTACTTTCTTAAGTCTCGTGTCCCTGGGTTAATGGTTACAGGCCTACTCGAAAAAAACATGTATACAAGGCATTAATGTAACCAAATTTTAATTATATTTATTAAAATTTTGTATATTCCTGCTCCTGATAGAATGACATATACTGATGTTAATACATGTAGTACATGTATTGCATCTTTTACAACTTGTTCTACTAGTACTACTTCTGTTGCTGTTGTTGCCATACTCCTTCTACATCATCATTATGCTCTTGTCCTGCCAGTGTTATATCACACATATAAGATAATGTGATACACGATAGAATCAGATTAAATAAACAAATGCTTAATGAATACCATATGACTGATGATTGATAATCTTCATTAGAAGTAGCTGTCCATAACGAGGCCGTGTTAACTTGGAATTATATCACACCTACAGTATACCTACTGTATAGTCTAAAAGAAAAACGTTTAAAAGTAAAGGGGAAAAGACAATCATTTGACCAGCAGCACAGATCCCGTTCTTGGTAGATTTTGTACACCCCAGCTCAAAGGAATTGGCAAAGAGAAAGGGACAGGGAGGAAAGGGAAGGAGCCTCAGTCTTAAACCGTGGTATATTTTGTCCAGTTCAGCATGAATCATAATGCTTTTTAGGTTAATGCATCGTGTTTCATGCTGAACTGGACAAAATATTCCGCGGTTTAAAACTGCGGTTCCTCCCCTTTCCCTATTGAGCTGCAGTGTACATGTACGAATAATTTTGAGACGATTTGGTTTGATCCTGAAATCAAACAAGATTATTTTTTTGGCAGAACGGCCCAGACAAGTTCTTTGTCTCGTAATCTTAACCACTTCTACGTGTATTCCGTACCTTAAATTGGTTGGTTTTGATATTACGCTATACACAGTGGTGTGTGGCTGAAGGCCAAGCGGCTGTGGATGTTAGACATCGACAAAGGTTCGAGGTTCGAACCCTGACCGCGTCTTTCAGAATGTGACAAGAACTGTCGATCTCAGACGTAAATATTGTTATTTGTAGGGTTTTATTTATTGATTGCTTGATTCATTCCTTCGTTCATTGCTTCATTGATTCATTGATTCATTGATTTATTTATTCAAACATGTATGAAACCCAAAACTAGTCCGTGGGCTGGTTTTCATTTGGGCCGTGTGGTAAAAAAACACACGTCGTTTCAAAACTGAATTGACACACCCACACTTTGATTTCGTCTTTTCTTTCAGCCGTGATCAGCATCAGTATTACAGGTGGGATCGTCATCGTCACGCTCTGTGCCGTCATCTTCTACATCTTCCGAGAGCTCTACTGCATGGACTACTACACCAACGTCATGAAAGCCGCCAACGTGTCGAGACGCTCCAAGAAGAAGAAAAAGAAGAAGAAAAGGAAGTTGAGTACGATTAGTAGGACAGAACAACCGGAAGTGTCAGTTTCAACCATTGACGTTAAGCAGGTGACGACGCTGGATAGAATAACCGTAGCTCCTGGCGGGCGGACGATTGCGCTTCCGGTCCCCAATTCGGCTCCAGTCGATCATCATCATATAGTATGAATTTTATTTTTCACCTCAATGAAACATGATGTATTTTACAATATATATATATATATATATATATATATATATATATATATATATATATATCTTTTTATGACGGTGTGGGCAATCTTGTTTGCAGCTCAGAAGTGTATTTAAATCCACTATTTTAGTATGTGAACTCATTGGCAAACGGTAGAAATAAAACCGACGCCAATTGTACTGCGATCAGTATACACAACAAAAATATCAAAGAAGAATCAAAATGATTTATTTTATAGAGGACCAGTTTGAGTTTGGCGTTATTTCGCTCTTGAAATGTATGGTGATGAATGTTTACTTCTGGGAAGTATTTTTGCAATACCCGTATACCGGGCAGAAAAGTCGGTCATATAAACTATTAATGCCATGAATACCTTCCAACATTCGAGAAGCTGTAAACACTGTGCAGGTTATAATTATATATCTTGGTAATATATTTCATTCTCGTAATGTTTTGGTAACACAACAGAGAAGAGTGGTCAAACTGTCCTCTGGCGAACACTCCATATTTATTTCTAAAAGAAAACCAACTCTGAATATGTACTTATGCTTTATATGGGACTGTATAAAAATAGGGATGCCACGTATAATATAATTCTAGCAACTCTTAAACACTTTCAAAGGGCGGTGGTGCCACCCTTGAATGGTTAAATGGAATTTCAAACCATTCAGCGTAAAGTACAACATAATCCCACATTTTTGTGAATCACACCGTGTAGTCGATATGTTGCTATTAGTACAATAAAAAAACATGAACACTCATAATACGGAGTTATTTTTCTGAGGGATACGATTAATTATGATGGAATCTGTCTTCGTGAGAGTCATGGATCGGCATTCATTTACAAAGCTCTATAGAAAGCATCTCTTCAACTGCGTTCTAAGTCTGAATTAACTGTATACCGTTCACATTTTAAAACTTATAATGCCGTCACAATGGTGTTTGCTCACGAAATTATAAGAACGAGTGATCGCATTAACCTACTTTTATGGATGAAATCACTCATTGTAGTGATTCCGTGTACCAAATCATCGGTTTCGTGACAAAATCAAACACTTAACTAGTATGAAGTTAATCAAGTGTTAGTATGCGTATTGAAGAGTTTATTACGGGATCTTTTTCATTAAATGGACAATCGGCCATGTGTAAGAACTCGTGACGAGGTGTCTAAAGAGCTCTGTCCGTTGATCTCCATCACTGTAACTATTTCCCGCCTAGAAAATGCCACCATCTCCGAACAATTAACCTGAAAAACATGTGCATGCATCATCTTTTCAAATTTGTTCAAAGATCAGACTTTGTAGTCTGGAACTCAAGTGTTAACTTTTCGGTGAATATCGTTCGATTAGCCATGGAGAGCAAGAAATGGGTTCCTTTTTAAGGCATACTTAATCCCATGTGTGCCACATGCGAGTTCTGTTCTGTGGGGGTTGTGTGAATAAGTTGTAAAAATATACATATATATATTTCGCGTGTGGCACACAAATAGTTAAGTACAGTGTATCATTAAAAGTGGTTCTAGCTAGTTGCTTTAGGAACATATTCTCTTCGTTCTGCCACACCAGGTGGTCGATTGTCATGAAAGGGTGCCAGTTCCAAACACATGCATCAATACCAACTCCAGCACCATAACAAGTGCTGATGCACATGTAGGGACAGTGCGCACTGTGTTCGAATGTCAGCGTTAGGATACATTCAGCTCAGCAAAATTGGTGGCATGTATAACAGTGTCCAGTGGCTGCTGAATCAATGGGACAATGAAGACAGCGGCAAATATGTTCAAATAATGTTAAATATAACATTCTTGGGGTATGTTTCTCGAAGCGATGACAACTCCTTATGCTTATCCTGACTAAATGCCATCGCGATCCAATCAGTCGGACGAATCTGCGACTGGCAAAATCGCAGCACCCGGTCTTAGATGTGTGCACGAAGTCGTATCCACTTGTGACTGCAGAATCGTGTTAAAATCGTTTTGCATACGGCTTTCTCAAGTTACACCAGTGCCACATTTTGGTAGCTATTGTCATGATCTAGTGATGTTTATAAAAACGCTATTTTGAAATAAATTTGCATATTGTGACACGCACACATGCATGAGGCCAGTTTGCACTTTCTGTTATAGTGCTTGAGTCAGAGTTATCCTCGTTTCAAGATGAAGAAATTAAAAATAATACTTATCAAGGTATTATAGAAACCCAATTATTCTAACATCATTGAAAAGTGGTGATTCATCAGTGAAAAATATGTTTGTTGTCGGCTGGCGGTGACCTTACCCTTAGGGCGTGTTTATCAACTCTTTAGTCAGTTACTGAAAGGGATGCCAAAGAAGTTTAGAGTGAGCATGATGAAGCGTGCGATATGCATTGTATGGCTTACTTCCTGGTAATCACAAATATGCGCTTTCGCGATTTCGTTCTTTGCAACTCGATGCCATCCAGTATTTGCAGGTAGATGGAAAGTTGATGGTAAAACTCACATCTCTCTGGTATAATGCTTTAGTTACATGTTTATTATTTCAACCAGAGTAATACTGTACTTGTAAGATCTTAATACATGTACTGTAAGCCAGTTCGTAGTTGCACCATTCCACAGAATCAAATAGTACTAGACTTCAGACTGGGGTTTGTTCATGAAGCTATGTTGAATGGTGAATGTAAAGACACGTTACATGAACATATTACAAAGTTGCAACCACGAACTTGCTTATCAGGTAGAGTTTAGAGGGAGTGGAGGACATGTGTTTTTTTTTTCTAAATTTAAACTTTCTACTCGTAAAACACTTGTTGAAATAACGATACATGAAGGTATACCTGCTATCAATATATAATATTGTGCAAATCAAGTATTTACCAAAAAAAAAAAAAGAACAGTATTCATCGAACATGTCCACCAAATCTCAGCTGAGGAAATGTGTGGTACAAGTATTATCTTAGATCCTTTGTCGTCGCTCTGCTATAGTCCTCGGAGGTTATTTCCTCAATACTCCCTAGGGGTGTGCGTTTACATGTGGGACAATACTCTAAATTGTAGAGCCTTTCATTCGAACGGTAAATAAAGCTTGGTAGGGTCACAATACCACCTCCTTAATCACATGACAATTAGAACATGTTGTATTCTGAATGCTCGAACCAGGACTTCGGATCACCAAGAGCGGGTGATATAAACACAACAAAAAAGTAACCCCCCCCCTCCCTAAGCAAAATAGCATAACTTTTTATCGAAGAGGTTTGTGGCAAAATTATTTGGCAGGATTGTTTCTTAACTTATTGACTAACTTCTGTGTGAAAATCACATTTATCCAATATGCATGAGTGTGCAAATTTTAGAGGCAAAATGTCACTTCAAAAGTCACGAAGGTAATTTTTGGATTCTGTCACATAATTTTTTTATGAATTACATTTCTGGTGGATAATTTCTGTCCTTTCATTGTTTATCATCCATCTCTTGACACACTAACACCTGTCCCGACACTTAAACATTGTTCTGGTTGAGTGAGCACTGTTTAAAAATTACTCATCCCTCTTGAGTTTGAAACTTTTAAAAACCCTTTATTTTGTGAAAAAAAAACAGAACTCTGGATATTTTGACAAAGATGTAACATGACCTGTTATATGAACATAAGAAGTCATTTTCGTGTTATGGTTGAGTGAATACACTTTAAAAATTGCACAAGAAATGCCAAAATGTACTGTTAAAACAGCATCGACAATCACCCTTGTGACTTTTGAAAAGTCACATTTTTGCCTTTAGCGTTAGCTCACTCACGCATGACTGAGCCGATCAATATCATTTTCACATGAACGCTAGCTAATGAGTGTAGCCACAACCCTGCCAATTTATTTTGTCCATAATCTCCTGGTTAAAAAATTATGCGGTTGAGAAAAAGTGGGGACTTACTTTTTTGTTGTGTTCATAACAACAGTTTCAATCTATCTATTGCAACTGTTTATATCACGAAAACCACAACTGCTATTGCAAGTCCAAGTCAGTTAGATATAATCTTGCAATCGATGGAAATACAATAAATCCACACATGGTACTATCAATATCATTGTAAATTACGTACGATTTATATTTAAACGCCTTTGTGATACAACTCTACAGTTGATGGCGATCGTATGTTTGATCTAGCGATCGTAAAATCAATCGCAGATCTTTATGATACGGAGAGCATCAATGCTAAAATCCAAAACCCTATTATGTAGTGCACATGAAGTTCATAATCTTAATTGTCGTTTTTTGTCTAACGTGTCAGTTCTTTCACGTCACTTGCATTTTGAAATTGAAACGTATTTATAACTGCTTTATGTGAGACCCCCTTTAAAATATGCAATTATATGTTCTATGCTCCTTTCAGATTGTTTTAAATGCTTGTTACTGTTTTTACATTACTTTTTAAGACGTATTAGAAATCAATCTTTTTTTATTGATGTCATTGAAATTCTATAATCATGTGACCATTCTGTGAACATGCATTTTATCTGCATACGCAATCACATTGTAAAATAAAATATATATCTTATAAAACATGTATCATGTGATAAAAACGTTCAGTGTTATGTGTATTATGTTATATTTTACATTTGACTTGAACTGGAGGACATCGGTCCTCGTATTTTCTTCTTTTTCAGCCTCGGTTCTAAAATTACAAGCAGTAGAGACGGGTGTTCGTTCATGCACTGCAAATAAACATTTGCCACTTGAAGAATTATTTTTAAAACGTTCCGAATGAAATCAAGCTGAAATTTACACATAGAAGACGCACGATGTAATCTTTTGTATAGACAATTTTGTGAAGTTTCACATCATGAATCCTTTGAATATTTTATGAGAAATGAACCTAGTATGCAGCTGTACTTGCGATTACATCGCACCAGAAAAAAAGTAACCCGCAGCCTCGAATATAGGAATAGGCTTTTACCATTTTTTTTTTACATTCTGATCGTTCTCAAGTTCACAAAAGGCTACGTGTTGGTTTATACATGATGTGCGCAAATGAACCACGATGTGCTTCCTGCATCTTGAAAAGCCAAGGATGTTCAAAACGATGGATATCCACCCCTTTGAGACCACTTTCCTTTGCGCTTATCAATTTAAATGACCTTAATAACCTTAACCTGATCTTAACAATACGATGCATACGCGATTGCGTAATATCCACCTGGATGTTGCAATAGACCAGGTGGGTTAATATGGACACATAAACGTTTTCGCTGATGAACTGATAGTTTCATCTGCTTGTACTGCTTGTACTGCTTGTAATGTGTTCTTGTGGGGACAAGCAAATACGAATTTTAGTACTTTTCGAGACGAAAGTACTAGTTACTCCGCGAGACGTCGTGTTTTCCATGTTTCATAATGTGAAAGGAAAATGTACCAGAGTACCAGTGCGATATACATTTTAATGCGGAATCATGCGGCAATTTGAGAAATATGTACTTTTCTACTGCAACACAAAATAAATGTTTTGTGCCGACATGACTTACTGAAATTGCCCTGAACGCGTTAGAAGTATTACGTCACATAAGTACACATACATCTAGTAGCTGTTTCCTAAAACTTCCCTAAAATTTCCCTAAAGCTTTTGCGCATCAAATTTTGTTCATGGCTTTTTTGAAAGATGAACGACTGAGTGATTGTTCATTTTGATTCTATGATAGGTTGTTTATCAGTTTCTGCATGATTTTATTTAGTGAATTGTAAGTTAGAATGGGGGCGTTCCGTTACATGCTCGTTGCGCGTGGCTGGGTTTGGGTTCCATTATCTCCCGTTGAAAATAAAGTCAATTCCGACAAAGCACACCAGGAATTTATTCATAAGTGATACATACAAACCCCATACATATTGATTTTGTCTGGCACAAAATGAGTTAAGGACCCATAGACAACATACATGTAGAAGCATACCACACAATAGTTCAGACATCGGCGAAACCGCATGTCCTTCCCGTTTTCGAACAATAATGACAGAATGTCTCGATGTTTCAATCAAGCTTATTACCTGCGTCTTTGTTAATACTTAAAATACAGTGCAAGGATGCTTCCATTAACATGTCGAACCATTGGCGACGCCCCCTCTTCATGGAAAGACATAAGAGATGTCCCTTAAAGGGAATGTGCAAACGTAGGACCAGACTAGGAAGGTTTAACCCTTTGTGCGGCAGACAAACTTAATCTTGATGGGGTTATGTGGTTATGGTACGTAAAGATCTAAAAAGGAGAAGAAAGGGGAGAAAGAGGCAGGAAGAGAAGGAGACACGAGGAGAGAGAGAGGGGGGGGGGGAGGGGGCGGATAGGGGAGGACGGAGAGGGAAGAGAGGAGACGGGAGGGCGAAAGTTCGAAACACCGAAGGGTAGAGGGAAAGAGAGACAGAGAGAGAGACTGAGGGGGGAAGGGAGGGAGAGAGAGACAGAGAGAGAGAGAGAGGGGGGGGGGGGAGGGAGGGAGAGAGAGGGAGAGAGAAGGGGAGGGGGAGAGGTTAATACAAGTTAGTGAGGAAGAGATGTAGATAGAGGTGGGTTAGACATCAATATGAAGAGAGAGAGACATACACACACATAATAGAGAGGCGACTTAAGGCAGACATATTTACTCTCACTCGATTTCCTTTCTGCCACCGTCTAGACCAAGCCTATGCATAAACCCTTACCAATAATATATCAAACAACTCCAAGTCGTGCGTGACGTTTCTTCAAGATATGCACTTTTATAAGCAGCGAGAACAAACACAACTCAGGTAAGTGGTCAAACAAAATACAATGACCGCATCGCTGTGGCAAACACGTCGAAGCTTAGGTTATAAACTATTCTGCAGTCTTCACGGAATAAGAATGATTGGGCATGTTTGGGGTGCTTAGTATACCAATCCGAGGGCTCTATATATGCCTTGGTCGGTTTAACACCGTTTGAGCACGCAGTAAGCACGTGTGTCCAGTACAAGGAGCAGTCATACACTATATTGAAGTAAGGGTGCTTAGTTTTACACCAGTCACGTACTAGAAACGTGTTAGATATTGCACCCTTAGTGCTAGATGTATTACCAAAAGTGTGTTGCACATCACTTCAGCCTTTTTATCACAGATAAATTACTGCTTTGTATGAATTGTGTGTTTTAATTGTGAAAAAGTCACGTGGCACACGAAGAGAAAACCTAATAATGTAAACACCTGATCTGCCTGTCGATGGCTGCTGAGCCAGTGGTATTTTCAGTTTATCTCCAGCCATACGGTATCGCCTGATTTGTTTTGAACTCTTCCTGATATACAAAGTACCTCAAGGATACACACAAATTCTATGAAACGGTCTGTTGTTTGCAACAACAAATCAGTGTATGGTCAACTGAGGATCAAGGCCTTGAATAAGCTGGTAATATGTGTCTTTTTAAAGTAAAACAAAAACGTGGTTAAAGCTGGTGTCAAAATGTCATCGAATAGGCCTACATGTTTAAGACGTTGCGGTTATGTGACAGTTATATTCAGATATAACAATTTGCATGCTTAGGTAACTATTCTAAGGACACATTTGAACAATTGTCCGATTATACATTTTCCTTGTAAAACTGGAAGTAAAACTGAAATGCCCCTCACCCAACCACCTCCATCACCACCATTCATGTTCACGTTTTGGTTTTATGACCGCATGACTTATAACTGACTTATAAGGCGACCCACACGTTTAATTAATATTGACCCAAACCCTATCCGCCCCCACCCCTTACCATGCCCACCCCACCCCTCTCTCTCTCTCCTCCCCCCTCCCCCAACAAACTGTTGCTTTTCCACGCATCTCCAGCTTTGACTATTTGAAGCCGCTTCTTCATGTCGTGGTCTAAATATTTTTAGCAATGTGCTTTGGGAAGTCCATTACCATTCCTTTACGTGATCCACAGTCATTCTTCGCACCCATTGACACGTACCTGACGTCTTTTCGAGCGCTAAAAGAGAAAATCCATTCATTAAACTCGAGGTAAAGCATGGAGTGAATAGAACTGCTCGCATAAGGATCGCTATTCATAACATGTATCCTAACTTAACGTGTCCTGGGTTTCTTTAATAGCGACCCCGATGTCCTATTACAAATAACGGTCCCTCAGGTAAAGACTAACGACGTGAAGTCGTTATATCCATTGTTATGCAGGTTTCTGGTTCTAAACAACATCCCTCAAGCGATTTTTAGCGGGCTCGTCTCGGACACTCCAGGGAGGTGTAAGAGACCCGCTGAATGCCCACATAGTTTAGATCAAGGAGTTATCCCTTATGTCTCCCTGGTTTAGAACCAGTTGTCTTGACAATATACTCATATGATGTCACACTTCGGTCCTCCGTGGGAAGTTACACCAGGGAGTGTAGCGGTCAGTGCGAATAGCGCGCTTGCCCCGGAGTGAAATGCTTCGCAAAATGTACTGCTTTTGATAGTTTTACGTTAATAACTTCATTGGTCCGTAATAATTTAGGCCTACTGTCCGACTTATTCATATTGCCCCGTATTCTGTAAAGAGGTTTAGGGCAAACAGTGTACTAAACCTGGACTATCGCCATGGAATGCTCAATAAAACAACATTAAACATTGATATCGATTCAAAAATGATTGTGTGCGAGGTATCACATAAATATATTGGGTTTGTTCACATGATAATTAGAGCGAATGATTTGGATTCACACACTGTTATGATTCTTTGGGGAAAAAAATCAACGATTTTATGACAGCTTCAGATGATTGAAATGTTGCTCCATAAAGTTAGTCTATGTTTAGCACGCGTTTCAAGTTAAACCACTGTTGTGGACATGGTGAATATGGGTCATAATAGACCACTTCCCTGGAGCTTTCATACCCCTCTTGGGAACACGGGCTCGCACTGCTTGAGGAATTTGATTGCAAATGGGTAACAATGATTGTCAGCCATCAGGTAAAAAAAAATGACTGACTCAGGAGATAAGCTCTGAGCTCTATTGTTCGATCATTTTGACGCCCCGTTGTTAACATGATTCTCAATTATTAACGAAGTGCATAGCAATGGTGGGCTACATGTGGGGGTGGGGGGGGGGGGGTGGGTGGATGAAAACAGT
Source organism: Arbacia lixula (assembly GCA_963669155.1). Classification (NCBI taxonomy): domain Eukaryota; kingdom Metazoa; phylum Echinodermata; class Echinoidea; order Arbacioida; family Arbaciidae; genus Arbacia; species Arbacia lixula. The sequence goes on along the minus strand of OZ022584.1, from coordinate 5,622,868 downwards.
TACTCTACAATAAATTGTCGTGGGCTTAAAATAGACTCATTATTTTCCGTCTGTGTTTCAGGTCGCAATCATGTACGGTAATTGTTTTCCTTTGCCACACGCTCTGCGAAAACGCGTGATTTTGGTTCCTTTTTTTGTGGTCTTGGATCATTTGTAGAGAAGAATGGTTATCATGGCTATAGAAACTTCACAACAGTACTGGAGAAAAGTCATCAGGCTTTTCATTACATTTTCAATGTCGTTTCTACGACATTAAACAAATATGGAGTTTCGAATACACAATAGAGGGGGAAATGTAAATACTATGGAAACGAGGAGCACCGGTCATGCAATCATTGTGTGACTCACATTCCCAAATAAGCACCTTTCAAAGCCAAATTCCATACCGTAATGCCTCGGATATTAAAGGAGGATAAAACCCTGATCATATTTTTGAATTGAATATAAAATAGGAAGATCAGACAATATGATATGTGGAAATTTGAAGACAAACTGACAATATATTAAATGAGGTAATGACTATTTGAAAATAGCGATAGCTGTGGCTGACTCCTGCGCAGCAACCTAAATGGGCAACTTCATTGATCCGCAATGCTATTACTGTATATTAGATTATTTTATTTTTCGTATGTAGCACGTATACGCAAGACAAATACTGAGCATCATTATTTTGTATAAACCTTACATTTTCAGAGCAAAATTACTGCGCGGGTGATACAGATATATGGGCATGAATACCAAATGTTTCTAAAACTTTTCACATTGTTTTTCTCGGATTTTACTTCAACTCATCGTTATTCTCCATTAATATATTTTGCATGGATGTAAAGTACATGATTATGTTGTGCTTTATTGTGCATGACGCGCATTATCTGACGTAGGATTATTCTGTACGTGTTGGCATTAATTCCCCTATACAACTTCTGTAGCGACTTGCTTCGCTATACCATGAAGGCTCCATAAATCGACATGGCGCAAGCGGTGAGAGAAGAGGGAAACGAGGAACGAAATCAGGACGATTGGTCGCAACTTGACTTACGATTGACATCCATCGCAACTATGTTGGGAATTGGACTTGTGATCAAATCGGATCAATCACAAGTCTTCATGAGACGGGGCCCAGAGCTATAATGGCACGCGCAGGTCATTCTGTACACATCAGTAAAAGGTGTTGCGTAAGTAAATCCATTTGAATGCGAATACACTGAACATACCATCGAACAAAACAGGGGAAACCTCCCCTTTTACAGATCACGCTCCGGTAAACTGGTCCGGCGCAATACCATCGACCCTTTGTTCACCCGGCTTAAACTACAACTTTTCACGTCCCAGTATTCTTGTGAACGGCCCTGCCTAAGATTGTCGTGTAGCATTACACGAATGTGTGGCAGTGTGTGTGCATAGACTCGCGACGCACTTGCGTGTTCGGAGCGCTAGCTTCCACCACGCCTGACTGTTTCCGCTCTCTTCTGAAGCCACGAAGACGCGACGCCACAAAAAACATGGCGTTCTGATATCGGTGTTGCCGTGGTTCTTTTCTTCATAGTCGAGGCAAGGTTTAAGTTCTTGTTTGATGTGTCTTTTGTGGGACAACGCCAATCTGGAGGAATGGCAACAGAAGCGACTGCCTCTGCCGTGGGTAAGCCTTCGTCGAATAGGCCTACATGTTCTTACAGGGGACATAGTTACTAGAGTGGAAATAGTAGTTTGTGTGTATGTATGCGTGTGTGTGTGTGGGGGGGGGGGGGGGGGGAGGGGAAGGGGTCTACGGGCGATTGGCTTCTAACAATATTTCCGCTAGCGTTGTTATCAAGTTTAACACCAGAATCATCAAATGTCGTATTCGTCCCTATAGACATCTACATAGTTTCGCTGAATATACATGTACGTATCTGTATCTGTATCTAGCCTATTTCGCTTCACTGCTGAAGGAAGGCCTCCTCCTCATTTTTCCATTTTGATCTGTCTTGTGCCGTTCGTTTCCACTTCATACTACCATATTCCCACTTTGCCTGCCTCTTCTACTGGTGTTGGCTCTGGGGGTCCAGATGGTTAATTTATATGTCCATCTATCATCTATCCTCCTGACCAGATGACCAGCCCACCTCATTTTCTTCGATTTAATTTCCTGTACTATGTCCCGTACTTTGTTTTTTTTTTCTTAAGTCCTGGTTTCTAACTTTCTCCCTCTTTGTAACACCAATCATGATTCTTTCCATGGCACTTTCGGTTACTCTAAGCTTCTCTCCAGCCTCTTAGTTGTGTTCCAGGTTTCTGCTCCATAAGAGAGCACAGGTATGATGCACTGGTTGAAAATCTCATCTCATCTCCAAATCGTGATCTTAAAGCAATTCTGGTGTTGCAGATGTTGCGAATGTGTTAAATTTATTGTTCTTCTCTCTATCCCCTGGAAGAAAACAGGAAATCAACTAGGTTATTTAACGTATTACATCATGATACATGAAGTGAAGGTTTATACGTGTGTACCAGCTCCCCCTATTCATAATGTCCCGTTCACAAAGATGTTGTGTAGCAAATCAAGGTAGCATATTAAGGAAACGCCAACCAGACCGGATAATAGGTAAACGCACAAGAACTAAACCCCTCAAAAAGTGCTGCAATTCAAGTTTGAGGGATAATATATCGCCTGTTACTTCATCATCATACACTACAGCTCAAAGGAATTTACATAGGGAAAGGGAAAGGGAAGAAAGGGAAGGAGCCGCAGTTTTAAAGGGGAAGTTCACCCTGAAATTATTTTGGTGTCAATAAAAAGAGACAAATGAAAGAAACATATGAGTGAAGGTTTGACAAAAATCGGTCAAAGGAAAAGAAAGAAATTTGATTTTAAAGTTTTGATTTTGTGACGTCACATGCAAGGTGCTCTTCTATATGTTGTTTACAATTTTTTTTCGAAAATGTGCATTTTCTCACAAAGATGTGGATCCTTATACTTGTGCATTTAGTACATTAGTAGAAATACGTTTTTACACACATACCTGTACGAAAAAAAAATAATTCCGTCGTCAAAAACAGAAAAAAGGCAATTTATCGACTTTTTGTACACAACATATGGGAGAGCACCTCGCACGTGACGTCACAAAATCAAAACTTAAAAATCAAATAACTTTCTTTTCCTTTGACCAATTTTCGCCAAACCTTCACTCACATGTTTCTTTCATTTGTCTCTTTTTATTGAAACTCAAATAATTTCAGGGTGAACTTCCCCTTTAAGCCGCTGTATATTTTGTCCAGTTCAGCATGAAACATGATGCTTTTTAGGCTAAACCATCGTGTTTCATGCTGAACTGGACAAAATATACCGCGGTTTAAAACTGCGGCTCCTTCCCTTTCTTTCCTGTCCCTTTCCCTATGCCAGTTCGTTTGAGCTGCAGTGTACGTGACTGTGGTATCATCAGGAAGCTTGATTACTCTTCTTCACATTGGTGTGTCATTTCCTATGATTATGCAATCGTATGAATGTGCAATATTCCCGAATATGGCAAAGTCACAAATGAAATGCTGCGAAATGCATTACGTTTGAGGGTGCAATGTGTTTTGAATAGTGTCAACGTGGCATTTAATGTTAACGCATCGCCGCAGTCACATCATTCAAACTCATTTCATGTGCAAACAAACGAAAAACACAATTTTGCAACATTTCCATTTTGATCTTGCTGTATATTCATGAATGAAAGCATTATAAACGATAGTTTAATGTAAAGATGACTAGTCAAGCTGTCGTATGTTATCACATTTATGTACGGTAATGAAGCAATTAAATAGATATGAACCCTCAAACCTAATTACAGAACTTTTTTTATGGGTTTATATGGCGAGTAGGAATTGAGTACAGGTACTGAAGGAATAGCATACAAGACCGACGTATGCATACAGTAATGGCCGACCTGTATGTTGTTGTCATTGTTATCTCGCGGTATTTTATTTAAGGGAAAGTCCACCCTGAAGTTAAGTTTTTATAAAAGCAAAAACATTGAAGAAACATATTAACGAAGGTTTGGCGAAAATTCCTTAAAGGGTTTATAAGAAAGTCATGATTTTTTTTTTAGTTTTGTGACGTCCCCTGCGAGATGCTCTCCAATATGTCGTGTACTATTTTTTCGTAATCATATTCCCCTCATTCTGTTTTTTAATGAAGGAATAAATCTTTTTGGTGTATGTGTATAAAAATATGCCTAATGATACATCAAATGCACAGGTAAAACGGTACATATCCTTTTGGGAAAATAAACATTAAAAATATACACAACATATGGAGAGCATCTCGCAGGTGACGTCCCAAACTAACAACTTTGAAAAAACATTACTTTTTGATCCTTTGACGGATTTTTAGTCACACTTCCACTAAAATGATTCTGTCACCTTTTTTTTTTGCCTTCATTAAAAATCAACTTAATAATTCCGACCGAATATTCCAAAGCTTCGTGCAGAGAAATGTGTGACTCACAACATTAATTCTATCCGCGTATATACCCAGTGAGGAACTCAAACATGTTCATGGTAAGAGCTTGAATTTAAATAGGTGCATGAAAACTGCATGTAGCGTACATGATAATTTATGTTCAAAGAATTTATATGATTATAAACTTGCTCATTTCCTTTTAGTTTGATATTTACATTCGTGTATATAAGCAAAAGAACATGAATACAAAATGCAGAGTTTTGCAAGTTGTCACCTAAATAATTTGAATGAAATGTGTCATTTGTTATTCTCTTTTCACCTCTCTCTTATTGTTAGTATACACTACAGCTCAAAGGAATTGGCATAGGGAAAGGGAAAGGGAAGGAGCCACAGTTTTAAACCGCGGTATATTTTGTCCAGTTCAGCATGAAACATTTTCATGCTGAACTGGACAAAATATACCGCGGTTTAAAACTGTGGCTCCTTCCCTTTCTTCCCTTTCCCTTTCCCTATGCCAATTCCTTTGAGCTGTAGTGTACTTAATGAAATCCGCTACGTCATGTACGTGTGTGTACATGTGGGAGAGATCTAACGTAAGTTTACCTATTTCATAGATGTCTCTTTAAGGTACAATAAAAATTCACATTTCAGATAGACTATGAATTATTATGGGTTTGTATCATATAATTATTCGTATTCATGATTTGTTCTAAAACCCAGCTGGAGCATCCACGCCAGGGAGTGATGGAGCGGCTATCGCGGCTGCTCAAGAAGGGCCCAAGGTTATGACAGGTACCTTCTGTTCCTTCTCCGCCTTTTTTTTTGTCGTTTTCTTCTTATTCCTTTGTTCCTATTCTTCCTCTGCTTGTTCTGTTTTTGCATCGATATATCATGCTCCTATTCCGCCGTATTCATGCTCTACAACTCCACCCTAACGATACATTGATTTTTATGAAAGCAAAAACATAAAAGAAATGTATTAGTGAAAGTTTGACGAAAATCCGTCATAACTTTGTTAAAGTTTTGATTTAGTAATGTCACGTGTGAGATTCTCTTTCATACGTCATGTATGTTGTGTACTTTTTTGTGGAAAAAGTCAATTTTCACAAAAGGATATATACACCATGTTGCCTGTGCTTTTGATATATCATTAGACACATGTTTTTACACACATAGCTCTATGAAGAAGATACATTCCTTCATTAACAAACAAAAGGGGAATTTATGGGGGAGATAGTACACAACATATGGGAGAGCATCTCGCACATGACGTCACAATATCAAAACTTCAAGGGAAAGTCTTTGAAGTAAAGTTGGTTTCAATAAAAGCAGAAACATGAAAGAAATATATACAAGTGAAAACGGAAATCCGGGATTTTTTTTTTCAAATTTCATTTTTGTGACGTCACGTGCGAGGTGCTTTCCCATATTTTGTCTGCTGTATATTCCATATATTGCTCTTTTTCTATTTTTGATGAATGGATCATTTTTTTGTTGTTGGCCCCGCACGTCGAGGCAACTGTTCTTTACAGGCTGTTTCCCTCCTCACCTTATATTTTCTTTCCTTTCGCACTCGCTCTCCGAGCAGTTTCAGAAAGGAATAGCTAAATTGTCGTAGAAAGTACTCTACTATCACCCTTTCTATTTGATATGTTTTATTTCTTTCCTCACTCGCTCACTTACTTTGCAGTGCTATTCCGAAAGATTAAAACGAAAAAGGTCATTTTAATGACTACCACATGGTGTACCGTATACATCGTATAGTTCTCGTCGTGCAAGAACCTTCCTTCAAAGAACGTATTAGAGTTCTCCATGAATATTATTTTTTTCTTCCCAGCTCTTACTCCTTATACTGTTGCTCATAACGTGTTTGGTTCTCATTTGGTGTCCTATATGCTCTTCTCTTTTCCTTCTCTTTCTTCTTTCTCACCATGCGCCTTCTCCGCACCTATACTCGTCTGGTTGATCAGTTCTGCGCACTCTTGTCGCTTTTTACTCTTTACCTTCCTCCTCTTTTGTCTCTTGGATCAGCAATTCATTTAAGAACGCCGGTTGTCGTGGCATGTAAATTTTTATTTGTTGTGATCTGTCACCCACTCTTCATTATATCATTCAAAATAGTCTGGTTCTTGTTTCGCTCTCTCTCTCTCTCTCTATCTCACTCTCTCTCTCTTTCTCCTCGTCTGTATTGTACTTATTGTTCTCATTATACAGGAGTTAAAAAGTCATTTACAATCCCTATGGTTTCAACTGGATAAGTTTTGTCATCATGATTCGCCTTTTGCCTCAAAGCTCATGTTATCCCGCAAAGTTGAGTTTTCCTTTGATGTGTTGTTCGTGTTTGCACAAGGTTCCGAGTTAAATCTCCGTAAACAACCCAAAATTGCGATACCTTCACCTTCACGGGCTGATATTTAGGCCTAGCTATAAAGTTATGTACAAAATAAAAAGAGCAGCAGAGTGTGTGACAAAGAGAGAGAGAGAGATGGGGGAGATAGAGAGGGAGAGAAAGAGAGAGAGAGAGAGCGACAAAGAGAGAGAGAGAGAGAGAGAGAGAGAGAGAGAGAGAGAGAGAGATAGATGGTTAAAGTGCTACAACGGGACATCTGTTAAGGGGTAATACGTAAATATTCCATCTTTGGAATTTGAATTTTTGTGGTGAGTTAGATTTGTTTTTGCGTTCGTCAATATCTGGCAAAATCAAAAGCCCATAGTTTACAAATATTATAAAGTACATGCATGATTCATAATGTACAATGGAAAGACATTCGCCCACAGTTGCGTTTTTCGTACCTAGATAGATAGATAGATAGATAGATAGATAGATAGATAGATAGACAGATAGGCGCCTGATGTGGATTATCATTAGCTTTATAGCTATTGTGTTGTGTCTGTATTGTACTCGTTGTTCTCATTACACAGGTGTTCAAAAGGTATTCACAATCCTTATGGTTTCAACTTGATAAGTTTTTCAGATTCGACTTGCGTAAGGCAGGAAAAGAATGTCCATTTGCATCACTGACGAAGATACACACCAACTTAAAGGAATTGGCATAGGGAAATGAAAAGGGGAGAAAAGGAATGAGCCGCAGTTTTGAACCGCGGTATATTTTGTCTAGTTTTAGCCAAAAGGCACCATGTTTCAGGCTGAACTGGACAAAATATACCGCGGTTTAAAACTGCAGTTCCTTCCCTTTTTTTCCCTTTCCCTTTCCCTATGCCAATTCCTTTGAGCTGTATGAATGCATTTAACGAGGCAAAGGGAGATACATATAGGTATGAATTTACAAAGTGAATACAGTAATAACGGAAGTTGGAGTACAGAGATGGGGGAAAGGGGGAAAAGACTTTCAATGCTGTATTTTGAGTCAGCCATCTTTATAAGAAAATTTCCGGATGACGTGGAACACTCCAAGTAGTGCTATGTGTAGCGTAAAGAAAGAACTCTCAATCGACCGGTTTACAAACATATTCAAATTTTATGCATACCAGTTTAACAAAGGTTGCCCCTGACAGCCGGAAAGCTTGCCCGAGGTTTTTTCCGACATAGCAATAACTAATGCATGCAAAAAGTATTCCAAGTACTGAAATACCATTGTTAGGTACAGGTTAATGGAATAATTTGTTACTAGGCCCCGAGGGGAAAAACATTCATAAATGTCACTACATTAGTAAACCGGTCTATTGATAAACTTTGTCTCGTCCATTGTACTGTGGTTGCTGTCGGAAAAGCTTTCCTCTTTTATAACACACTTCTCCAGACACTCGAACAGTCCTTTGAGTTGTACTTTAATGTGACGTGCCAGACTATATCAAACACTTGATAGGTCAAACATCCAATCCACATCACCCAAGCCCAATCGGGTGGCAACAGATATTTTAAGTGGCTTCGAGTATATTCAGAAGGTAAACCATCCATCATACGTCAGAGGTTACCCTGGTTTAGTGTCCCGATTCTCTATTCCGAAGTAGCGTCGTCATATCCGTCGTTATGCGGGTTTCTGGTTTTAAACAACATCCCTGAAGAGAGTGTTTTATTGGTCCGACATTGTCCAGCGGGCTAGTGTCGGGCGCTCCCAATGACAGTCCCCGATATGATTACCGCTGCTTGCCCTACCCGCATAGTTCAGAACTAGTTAACTTGACAATATGATCAAATGTCGTCACACTTTGGTTCATCATGATTCGCCTTTTGCCTCAAAGCTCATGTTATCCCGCAAAGTTGAGTTTTCCTTTGATGTGTTGTTCGTGTTTGCACAAGGTTCCGAGTTAAAACTCCGTAAACAACCCAAAATTGCGATACCTTCACCTTCACGGGCTGATATTTAGGCCTAGCTATAAAGTTATGTACAAAATAAAAAGAGCAGCAGAGTGTGTGACAAAGAGAGAGAGAGGGATGGGGGAGATAGAGAAGGAGAGAGAGAGAGAGAGAGAGAGCGACAGACAAAGAAAGAGAGAGAGAGAGAGAGAGAGAGAGAGAAGAGAGAGAGATAGATGGTTAAAGTGCTACAACAGGACATCTGTTAAGGGGTAATACGTAAATATTCCATCTTTGGAATTTGAATTTTTGTGGTGAGTTAGATATGTTTTTGCGTTCGTCAATATCTGGCAAAATCAAAAGCCCATAGTTTACAAATATTATAAAGGACATGCATGATTCATAATGTACAATGGAAAAACATTCGCCCACAGTTGCGTTTTTCGTACCTAGATAGATAGATAGATAGATAGATAGATAGACAGATAGGCGCTTGATGTGGATTATCATTAGCTTTATAGCTATTGTGTTGTGTCTGTATTGTACTCGTTGTTCTACATCAAGCATGTTAGGGATAGTGCTATTCTGCAGGTAGTTGCAACAAGGTTTCTGATATGTCCATCTATCTGTCCCTCTTTATGTTGATAACTTCTTAGTCTTGGACGGGAATCATTCATATAACTTCTGCAAATACTTTTTTTTAACGCGGACGTTAAGAGCGTGTACAAAACAAAACTCCGCACTGGAAGGTATGTCAGGTCATTTTCACGGATAAACTATAATTCTCTATTTGTGATTGTCAAAGCGACCTAAAACAGCATTGGATTGGTTGTTTGATAGGTCATTCCCCGCCCTTAATCTTCTTTCCCACGTGGAAGCCCTTTCTTCGAAATAAAAATGCACTAGGAGCACTGAACGTCCTGAAGACTACTGTACGTCGTTTTCGAAGGAGACGATAAACCCAATCCTTCCATTATTCATGAAGGCCGTATTCAGAACAGCGGTTTAAAGCAAAAAAGTGTACTAAACGTGGACTAAGTTTAAGGGACGCCAAATAAAACAACATCAAACATTGTCTTCGTAATCACTGTGGTATAAAATTATTGATTTCGTCCACACAATGATTACAGCAATGAATTAAATCACCCACCATTGTGATTTTTTGATGAAAATTAATGTCTTTCTCAGACAGCATCAGGTGATTTATTTTGCGCACCATAAAGCTAGTCTACGTTTAGTACGCGGTCTAAGTTAACCCCCGTTGGGATTACGGGCAGAATAGCTTTCAATCATCGCAAGTATGGTGGCCAAGAAATCGAGTATGCTCCCGCGTAACGCTGACCTTTACACGAGTAACCTATGAGAAGTTTTGCTGTGACATAAGTTGGGTGTGGTCGTAAGCCAACTTACAGTAGTTGACAACAGAACGCAACAGCCCCTGAAGATAATTGTGTTCGTTCCTGCAAACGCAAATCAAACACTGCGACAATGTTGGGGGCACTCTGGGGAAGATGGCGAAAGAAGGGAATACACGATTATATTACTATGTGGTTTTTGGCAGGGTCCTAAAATAAGTGAAAAAGGTCTGAGAAGAGAAGAGGAGGGGGGCACAAAGGTAGCAGTTACAAAATTAAACTAAAGGTATAGCGAAGGGGAAAAAATGCGGAGCATAGACAAAACAAATACAACAGGAAGTTTATGAAGTAAATGACAAAAATAAACATACGTAAGAATGGAAAACATTTCAGTGACCACGATTTCAAGTTGTTGCGTGCATATATGTAAAATAATCGTATATTTGTTATCAGAATAAAAATTGCATTTGTGAAGGTGATCTGTGAGTCTATAAGTGTGGTGACGTAAGTGCAGTCCGGCGAGATGCAGCCATTGTCAATAGGAACTTTGCTCACCAGCCACTTAGAAAGGTATTTGCCCAAAGGATTACCGAGCGACTGTCGCTGCAATTTTTACATATCAGAACGGCTTGTTTTTTCCGAGCTTGCAAACGCATATCTAGAGCATGGATGCCAGCGCGCATGTGAGGGTGGGATAGGGTGGAGAGAGGTATGCCCCAATATCCCATTCGTACAAGGCACCATTTTGTACAGTCCGCCCAACCCTCCTAATTCATACACGTAAAAGGAAAAATAGTAGAATAAAAAAAAAAGTAGAATACATCGCCCCCCCCCCCCATTTCGATTTTGATGGAACCTTATTAAACATTCAAACTATGTGTGCACAGTGATTCGCCAATATGCGCAATAACTGCCACCATTTCAAAAAGGGGACTTAACATGTACGTGTACTTGAAATATAGTCTTTACTGATCTCGACAACCATTTTTGACAAGTCCGTACCATATTTCTTTCTAATTAAATGAAATAACCTGACTTCCATCGCAGGATTGTTTCTTAACATATTGACTAACTTCCGTGTGAAAATCGCATTAATCCAATCAGTCATGCTTGAGTGAGCACACATGAAAGGCAAAATTGTCACTTTTTAAAAGTCACAAGGGTGATTATTTATGCCGTTTTAACAGTACATTTTGGCATTTCCTGTGCAATTGTTAAAGTGTATTCACTCAACTATGACCCGAAAATGACTTCTTATGTTCAAATAATAGGTCATGTTACATTTTGTCAAAATATCTAGAGTTACTTTTTTTCACAAAAATAAAGGATTTTTAAAAGTTTCAAACTCAAGAGGAATGAGTATTTTTTTAAAGGGTGCTCACTCAACCAGAACAATGTATTAAGTGCATCCAGAGATTGATGATGAACGATGAAAGGACATAAATTATGCACCAGAAATGAAATTCATTAAGAATTCATACGACAGAATCTCAATATTACCCTTGTGACTTTTGAAAAGTGACAATTTTGCCTTTAATGTGTGCTCACTCATGCATGACTGGATGGATTAATGCGATTTTCACACGGAAGTTAGTCAATAAGTTAAAAAACAATCCTGCCAAATTATTTTCCTCAAAATGTTTTCGATGAAAAGTTATACTATTTTGCTTAAGGGGGGGGGGGGGGAGAGATTTCTTTTTTGTTGCGTTTAGTTTGGATTAAAAAAAAAAAAACAAGAGCCTGCCAGACAACATAATGAATTTCATAACATTTTGTATTTACCGTCAAGCTGGGACATTTTGGCCCGGGAAATGTTTGGCAACAAGCCATTCGATAGGCTAAGGCAGAAATAGAAACATGATTAGGTAACACAATCGTGGTTGCGGCTTACAAGGGAATACCATACAACATAATTTAAACTAGACATTTATTGAATTTGCCACTTTTTGTAATCGAGTATTGTTGGAAAGCTTATATATATGCGGCACATAATATTCTTTTTCATTGTTGTCGAAAAAAAATAAAGGAGAATTTTTTTAAAACTCAAGTACGAGAGACCAGTTTCTTAAAGATGATCGGCAATCACACAAATTCTAGGCTCAGTCGTCTGACGTCACGTACAGTCAACCGCAAACTACATGATAATACGTGTTAAACAACGCGTTTTGATCGATGATAACTCGAAGCTTACAACTTTATCAAGCATTATCAACATCGTAAAGATTAGGGACTACAAGATATTATCGGATGCAAGTTACACAAAAAAAAGCATACATTGATGTGCAGACCTGTTGGTTTTATTCTTTCAGAAAAACCCTGCAAATAGCTGCGAGAGCGAGATGAGAAGTAGAGTAAAGACCTTAGTTACCGTTTAAGCTCTGGACAGAATCCGAAATAACACACCTGATGCACGTGGTGTACCGTGGAAGTAATAAGCAAATAATCAACGTTGGTTTAGGCGATGGGACGAACTATCACTTCCGAGGCGATCTGGATGTAGCTATCTTTCCAAAGCGTTAAGCTGACGAAAGATAGCGTATACATTCAGATCGCCGAGGAAGTGATAGTTCGTCTCATTGCCTGAAACCAAAAGTTGATTATTTGCTTTATATTCCACGTCTGATACCATATTCACGCGACGCTCCGAAACCCGGAAGCAAATTGACTTTGTGCACGTTGCGATATAGACTCTACACATTCAAACGAACACTATGCCATAGTGATGCTAATTCGTAAGATTTTGTCGGAAAAGCAAGAAGAAATCGAAATTCGCTTACCTGTGCAGTATCGGTGAGAACATAGATCCTACGAGAATACCCTTCATAATTCTAATAAAATACAGGAAACTGAAATTCTAGGTCAATTTTGGTACGAGGTGGTAGAGAATTACACACTTGCTTTGGTGAAATACTGTGTGGGGGAAATGGAAGGCTTGCACAGCTTTGTACGTACGCCCGCGGCGCAGCGCGCTATAACCACAAATTTGTAATTACCGCGCACCGCGGCGTCGTCTGCGCCGAGCTACAATTGATAGTCCGAGCTACGCACTTTTATTTCGCGCGTACTCAGAATATTGATCACGCGATAGGACTGTGAGGAGTGAAGAGATCAGCGAAACCAAAAAGTACTATCACCTAGAGTGTAACGAACTTTTCTTCTCAGATGATCAGATGGGAAAAACTACGCTTCATCACGTGATCAACTCTTGACCAATCATATAGCAACATTCTTAGTATGTGGAATATAATCGTGACTATCCTTCCCATGCAAACTCATTCCTCCAACTTATTCAACGAGAACTCAAATCCTTATGTCATATTCGATATCAGATTTTTAATGATTTTCCTCCTCTTTTCATCCATCTACAGAATTCGTCATCGCTTTAACAGCCTTCTGCAGTCTCATCTTCATCTTCTCCGTTGCCTTCGTCATCATCTTCATCGCCTTCAAGCGGATGCATCGCGATGACGAAAGCGAGGGCGAGTACATCGGTGACGAGGAGAGTCTACCGGAGAGCCAACACGGCAGTCAGCAACAGCAACAGGCTCACAGGCAACAGCCAATCAGGAACGGCCGTTTGCCGGCAGGGGCGGGGCATACGCGCCACACGTTAAGCATGTGGGACACATACCCGACCTATCACGTGCGAGAAATGACAATCGCAGAGAAGTTCTGGCGAGCTGACACCATTCGGAACCCAATGCACAGGGGACCCGAGCATATATATTAATTTTCTTTTAAATAATATTATTTTTTATTATGATAGTAATTTTGCTAATAATAAGCAACGATACTGTTAATGGATATCAACTTGATAAGTGCTGGACATTGGATGTAGATGTTATAAAGGTATCTCTTGTTCTTGGTGGGGGGGGGGGGGGTTTATTATCACAGTGTATTGAATATGCAGATATTTATTGACAAAACCAACCGTCATTGGCGGAAATGCAATAAGTAGCTACGACTCATCATCAGGTGCCAGTCTGTGACTTGTAAGCTGGTAATTGCGAGCACAGAGCGCACGACTGGGACTCTTAAATTCGCGGCTCCTAACATGCCTAACGCAGCTCCGTCGTTCATAGATCAAACATGGAATAGAGCGATACCGCCCCCCCCCCCCCGAGTCCGAGCGAGAGGGCGTCCATCACATCCTGACAGCGCCGACCTGATCCCTAAAATAAATAGAGTAAATCATCAATATGCTTGAGACGTGACAAAGTAAAGTGTGAAAGTCCATCCAGATCATGAAAGCACTTTACCGCCGTCGCTCTCCGCCTTTACTTTCGCTACACCTGCTTACCCGTCTCGGCATGGCATGAGGTATTGCTACACGTGCATGTCAAGGCGGCACCCGACCTTTCCAGAACTGTGTGAATGGCCCCGCAGGATTGCCATTGCGGGAAGGGGCACCGACAAACCGTCGCCGTGTGAACGCACCTTAATGGCCACCACAGATGACACGATCCGATCAGACGTACGACTCTGCGACTGGCTGAATCGCGGAACCCGGTCATTTGATTTGTGTAAACAGCTGACGTCATATTTCCAGTCGCAGGTCTTTACGACTGCAGAATCGTTGTAAAATCGAGTCGTCTGCATGCGGTGGTCTGAAAACGTCCGTATGCAGAGGGGTTAGAAGCACTCCATCAGTGGTGTCCCTCTCACCTATTCACGGTACGATTTCATTGGATGAAGTTATATCTATGCACTACAACATAACTGATTAGTATACAAGTGTATTCATTGACTCTTTTTGTGCCGGTCAAACTGATGCTCTATGGAATTTTCGTGAATTACTGGACCCTGTTGCATAAAACTTACTATTGATGGTAACCTTGCTACCAATGGCAACTTTGATGGAAACCTTGAATTTGATTGGTTGTCACCATGGTATTTACCATTGATGACAGAGTTACCATTAATGGTAAGTTTTATGCAACGGGGCCCAGGTGAAACAAAATGCACACATGGTACATAGATTCAAAGCTCCCCGACAATTCAAAATATCCCCCTTAAGACAAATGTGGAAGTATGAATGATTATTCATCTCTCTTATTTCTGCATTGGGATCACTTTATAATGTTTCGTTAGAAAGCATGTTCACTTCTTTTAACAATGATACGCACATTGGTGTAATTATTTATTTTCATGGCTTGGGGGGTCAGTCTTGTTGTAAAGAGAAATGAACATGCTTGATATTCATACAGAATGATGCCAACAAAGCAACGCGAAAGTTATCACGGATCAAAGGTGAGCCCGAGTTGTCCGAATATTTTGAGCGGTTACATACATGATAGGTTCATTTTTACATGTGATCTGTCATTTACGCATTTAATCTTTAAAAAACGTTTCATATAAATAATGTATAACCATTCAGACAAGGTTCAAGTAATATGATTATTTAACCGCTTTAATATTCCTTAGTCTGTCCATGCCAATGAAATATACATGTATCATAAAAGATAAATCACGTGTGAAATAATTATAATTACACTCATAGTGACAATGGTTTGTTATCAATGATATCCACGTTTACATCCACTGCTATTCAGATGATACGTTGTGGTACGATGTAAGTTTTCCCCTAGCAGTTAGATCAACTCATAAGTTTATTTGTGTGACCCAGATGATTGCATTGCCTGTAATTGTTTACCACTGCGTAAGTAGTTTTGAGTAACATAAAATTGTGCATTCATTAATGAATAAGATGCGTTTATGAACATATTATTTGTGTATTCACATCATTTGCTCTTTGATTGGACAATTATATTGCCAACCATAATATAACCCATGACCACTAAACAATTAGCAAGTCTTCATACATGATAAGATAAACAGGAAGTGTTTTTTTAAGTTTCCAAACACCTTTTGTCCATACTGTTCAATCCCGAACCCATCAATACGGCGTGTTTTACGCTAGCACTGCTTTGAGGTTTTTATATTTAAAAATTGTTCGTCACCTGCGTATATTACTAATTTAATTTAACATGACATTTTATTGCAATTAAGATTTTATCTGTCGACATAAATGCTCAATTCTTACATTCTATTGAGCTTCGCTTTGGCTCGACATTTCCGAATAATTTTATTTCAAAGTTGTGCAGACAAGTTCGAAGCATACGGTAATTCCTTTAGAAATTTTAACGTTTCCCTTGAAAGAAACATGCATTTTTTAGTCTGATATTACTTCAACTATTGGGATAGCTGCATACATGTTTGTTTTCGCTGAATGTGCTGGCGTACTACAAAGTATTGTAACAGCAAGACCATCAAACTACTTTGGTAACATGCATGGGTGGTTGATTTTCCCAACATAAATGTGTGTTCCGAGTTGCGTTTTGTTTAATATTTGAGAAAATGTGTTCGTGTCACTCTCTCGTTTCAAAAGAGGGCGGTATATCATCAAGTGATCTCGAGTCCTTGTATCTCTAATGCATGATCCAGTCATTGCCAAGACAATAGCTGCGAATTACTGGATGAGGTTAAAATAGCTTGACTAATTTTTATAGTAATGATTTTGAAAAGAAGTATATACTTTGGTAATATTCATTCAGGTTCAGGTTTTTGTCTTTCATATATATTATGCTTAATGCAATAGATAAAGTGTGGATGCGCACGTTGCCAAACAAAATTGTAAACCAAATAAGGATTAGATATGTATCATTTTCGAAAAGAGAGCCGTTGATATAAACAATAACAAAAGAAAACGTTGCGATAAATCACAATCTGAAACATACAAAAACGTGAATACTGCATTTGAAACGTTGATTTGATTCATCATTAAGCACTCTAGCAAAATACAAACAAATCGATTTATCACAGAGTTATATTTTGTAAACAAAGAAATGGCATCCTTACCACGACTAATAACTTCATAAGCGGAAATACGTTCCCTATTATCATATATCTTACTCTAATCATTTCAAGAGATTTGTTAAACGATATAAATGATTAAAGAAGTGCATATTGTTTTAGGACGTCGTACATGAGTGTTGTCATCATGATAGAACACAATACATTTGACAAGCTAGAGCTTCAATTAAGCATCCACATTATTGCACAAGTTTACAATATTTGTATTTATAATGGCCTACATAAAGAGATTGTAACGATTACATCAAATTGGATTACCCATTCATGTGTATGCACAACTTTTACGTTATTTTCTTAATCTCATGTTTTTCACCTCTATCTATGTTTGTGCAATAAACATCTGCTAAAATCTGCATAACTTGTTTTTAGCTAGTGTACCTACATGTGCGCAGAGTAACTGAATAAAACTGTTTTTCAAAACAATGATTGTCACTGTTTTCTTTCTTCAAAAATGGAACCTATGTTTACACTAGACCGATACCCTTTTTTATCCGTTTCATTTTGTTGAGTTCCTTCGAGTGATCCAATATAACTCACACGGGGCCCCTGTTGCATAAACTTACCATTAATGGTAACTCTGTCATCATTATTGTAACTACCATGGGAACATCGCTCAACAGCCAATTAAATTCAAGGTTTTCATTGAAGTTGCCATCGGTAGCAAATTTACTATCATCAATGATATTTTCAATGCAACAGGGATATAAGATATGCCTTGCAGAAGAGTGATGGGAGAATGTTAGGTGCTGTAATCCAAGTGACTGTGACGCTTTGAAATCGACACAGGTTCGAGGTTCGAAACCCGGGCCGTGTCTGATTGATACTCGTCTGGCATGTCTGGAAGAAATAAAAGAACAATTAAGTTCATACTCACGATAGGATAAAGTGAGGGAGGGGACGAAGGGAGGTCGAGAGAGAGAGAGAGGGGGGGAGAGAGAGACAGAGAGAGACAGAGAGAGAGAGAGAGGAGGAGAGAGAGACAGAGACAGAGAGTGAGGGGAAAGCGAGCGAAAGAGAGAGACTAGTCTAAAAGCTAGGAGTGCTTCCCGTGTAACCCCCCCCCCCCCTCCCTAAAACGACTGGCTACTATGATTTTAAGATCTACTAGAATATCTACTTGATCAAGTTTAATGTTAAGATTTGATGAAAAGGTCCCTGGAGATTTTGAACCCATATCAAAGAAAATAATTTTTCATAGATTTTCATCACTTCTTGAGGTCTGTGAAAATAACACCGTACGTTAAACTATACCTCCATAATTAAATCCTAAAATTATTTAAAAATTGGCTCACACTAAGTTTGTTCTGATATTTAAAAAAATACTGGTATTGTTTCATAGACATTGCAATTGATCTTCATTAATAATGTAAATCATACAAATTGCATATCAATATATATATGCTTTTTCCTGTGTCAATTTTTTTTTCACACAAAACGACTCATTACACAGATAGTTTTTTTGTACTAACATTTGTGCGTGTGTGTGTGTGTGTGTGTGTGTGTGTGTGTGTGTGTGAAGGAGAAGGGGGTGATATGTGTTCGAGGAAGAGTTGGAAGCTGATATAGAAAAAAAAATCAAGAAAATTGAAGAAACTTGATGATATTGTACAAGACAGTATGAGGCTGAACCTGTTGAAATCATCATACTCATGTATATCAAAGGGCGCTGGTGTTCTCAGTACTTATGCCTAAGATTTTTGTGATTTTCTAGATTTTGTTAAAAATTAGGAAAGTTGACGATGACTACCAAATGATAAAAGTGACCATATTAGCACATTATTCGGTCCATGACACCACACGAACTTACCCAAACATTCATCATCAATCCAATGTTTACATTTGACTCATGTAACCACACACCAGACACGTATTAATGAATAAGTAGTTTATTTATTTCAATCAATCGTCGTAAAAAAATATAGCGCAGCACAAAATATGTTCATACTCCATAGTCAGTGGCACTTCTATATGTGATTTCAAATTCTTTGATACAGAATTGTCATTAATAGTAATAATGGAACACTATTTATTCTCATTACATTGTTGCAAAGTTCCTTACACACTAGTGATGCAACATTGAAAGTTGTTGTTGTTGTTGTTGTTTTGCTGTAGAATCAGTATGTGTGTTACAGTGGACAAGAAGAGTCGGGTCCCGTTTTGATTTTTACATTTCTAACATCGGTGTGTAAAGTGGTATTGTGCTGTATGCTGTTAACAACAAGCGTCACGGAAGCGCGTAGAGTCAGTCAATCTATGCAAAAAGTGCGATGTCCCTATGTTAATAAGATAATGTATATAAATATGTGTATGTAGCTATACCAGTTCCATTTGATTACCAACAAATATTGTATTTTGCAAGTGAGTAGCACATAGTGTACGCTCATAATGTGTGCCAAAATTGTTAAATGCTCATTTTTCTAGTTTAGGTATGAAATGTTTAAAAATCAAATCATAAGCATTCAAGAGATTTCAAGCTGATTTTCTTTGTTTAAATTTGTGAGATTAGCCTGTAAGTCTCCATACATGATAACCTAAACAGGAAGTTTCGTCATATGACAAATACGGGCTATCAATAAGCCCAGTAGAAAACTTAGGCTGGCCTGATGACAACATGTACAGAGTGAGTTACTGCTGTTTTCTGCCTCTATCCTACTACATGTACTAATGATCAGAGTACTGCTACTTTACTACTGCTATACCACCACAAAATCTTGTACCGATCTTAAAACTAATCTTTCGTGTTGTGAATTATTCCTATCGATGCCTTTGTTATGTTTCCTTGTTGATTTTATAATGTTTTTTTCTATGTAATTGGGCTGGGTAGTTATTTCACTAATGGTTCTTGCTTGAAGAGTTAATTCATTTTATATTCAACACACTGAGAATGTTGCTATATGATTGGTCAAGAGTTGATCACGTGATGAGGCGTAGTTTTTCCCTATCAGATCACCTGAGAATAAAAGTTCGTTACACTCTAGGTGATAGTACTTTTTGGTTTCGCTGATCTCTTCACTCCTCACAGTCCTAATGAGTGATTAATATTTTGAGTACTATCACTTGACATCTAACGCGTCCTAATGCGCGTCCTAATAGGCGTCCTAATACGCGTCCTAATGCGCGTCATAATGCGCGTCCTAATGCGCGTCCTAACGCGTGTTCCCCATGGCAGCGGCTCGGGGTTATGGAGATAAGTAAACATTACCTTTTTACGTCAAATTGTCATTTTTGGTATAGATAGTTGGTTTCAGATGTGGAATATAAAGCAAATAATCAACTTTTGGTTTCAAGCAATGAGACGAGCTATCACTTCCTCGGCGATCTGAATGTATACGCTATCTTTCCTCAGCTGCGCTTCGGAAAGATAGCTACATCCAGATCGCCTCGGAAGTGATAGTTCGTCCCATCACCCTCACCAACGCTGATTATTTGCTTATTATATTCCACATACTAAGAATGTTGCTATATGATTGGTCAGATCACCTGAGAATAAAAGTTCGTTACACTCTAGATGATAGTACTTTTTGGTTTCGCTGATCTCTTCACTCCTCACAGTCCTAACGCGTGATCAATTTTTTGATTATGCGCGAAATAAAAGTGCGTTACACTCGGACTATCAGCTCCCATTAACGCCTCCAAACGCGCGTCATAATGCGCGTCCTAATTAAACGCTCGTCCTAATGCGCGTCCTAATTAACGCGCATCCTAACTCGTGTTCCCCATGGCAGCGGCTTGGGGTTAGGGAGAGAAGTAAACATTACTTTTGTACGTCAAATTGTCATTTTTGGTATAGAAAGTTGGTTTCAGATGTGGAATATAAATCAAATAATCAACTTTTGGTTTCAGGCAATGAGACGAACTATCACTTCCTCGGCGATCTGAATGTATACGCTATCTTTCCTCAGCTGCGCTTCGGAAAGATAGCTACATCCAGATCGCCTCGGAAGTGATAGTTCGACCCATCACCTTTACCAACGTTTATTATTTGTTTACTATACACAAATAGGAACACGAATGTTATAACGCGTTGTTCATTTGAATATTAAATATTGCCTTTGATTTGAGGTTTTACGTTTTAGTTGCTTTTAGTTTCTATCTACTGCTTCTTGCTTGACAAATTAATTCCATAACCTTTGCTTCGTTGATATTGCACATTGTTTATCCCTCCCCCAGACTGTGTTGCTGCTAATCCAGCAGCCGACGTTGCAGCAGAATTCATTGCTATTAGTCATGAAGCGGGTGTTGCAACAACTGGAGTTGCGACTGTACCTGCAGCCGCCGTTGCACTAACATTTGATGATACTTTCGTGGAAATTGTTTTATAGACATAATTTGCTGTTCCTACAGCCGCTGTTGTAACACATTGTGTTGCTACTGAACGAGCAGCAGCTGTTTCAGCAACTTAAGTCGCTACTGTACAAGCATCCACCGTTGTAGCAACATGTTGTTGCTACTCTACAAGCGGTGGCTGTTGTAGCTACTTAAGTTGCTGCTATTTCTGTAGCCGCCCTTAAGCAACATTTCATTGATACTCTCCTGAAGCGGTGCTTGCAGCAAAATTATGTTGCTATTATATATGCGACGGCTGATACAACAACTTCGGTTGCTACTGTACAAGCAGCTACCGTTAAATTATAGCAACATTGTGTTGCTACTGTACAAGCAGTGGCCGTTGTAGCGACTTAAGTTGTTACTGTTCCTGCAGCAGACGTTACACCAAAAAGAATTGTTGCTTCTTTACAAATGGTAGCTGTTGCAGCAATATTGTGTTGTTTGCGTACTACAGCAGCTGTGTGTTGTCGCTGTTCTTTCAGCGGTTGTCGATATTGCTGGTTGTATTTCATGTTCTTAATATGTCTGCTGATGCTGTTGATGCTATTGCTAAATCATTGCTGCAACCGCCGATGCATGAAGAGTAGCAATAAATGTTGTTGCAACGTCGGCTGCTGGATTAGCAGAAACAAAATCTGTGAAGGGACGAACAATGTGCAATAGCAACGAAGAATGTTTAGGGAACTAATTCGTCAAGCATGAAGCAATACATAGTTCGAGACTAAAAGCAACGAAAACATAAGCACTATTTATTGTTGAGTTTTTTTTAACGGGATGACATTGTGTTGCTACTGTACTACAACAGCTGTCTGCCGTCGCTGTTCTTCCAGCGAATGTTGCTGCAGATTGTACTGTTAGTTTACATTTCTATTGTTGATGTATGTTGATGTTGTTTAAGATGTTTTTGCAGCGGTTGATACAACAATTGTTTTCATTTTGTTTCATTTCAGGTTAAATATATGATGTGAGCTTTCGTTTTAGGACATAGGCCTATTGCAGTTTGCAGCATCACTAACATTTATTCCTGTAGTTAAAGTGTTTGTTGATAGTTGCAGTAATGCAGTAGAAGTACTCATAACAGTTGTACATGTAGCAGTAGTAGTTACACGTTATTGGAGCGTGGTATAATTAGCTTCATAATTTGTGTCACCAACTATTGACGTTGCTGTAAACTGACCTATTTGTTAGAATGATAGCAACATTCCTACAATAGTATACTGTTCACCTAAAATTATAATCATTTATGTTCAATCGTGTATTTAATAAATATCATAACATTTTCACCTTTGACTGTGCACATTTTAAACAGTATTGCATGGTTCCTCCTATTAACGATTAAGAATACAAATGAATCCATAACTAATGTCCCCATAGACGATTTGCGTTGTTTGTTGCTTGTCAAGTTTGTCTAATTACAGTTTCCGAAACTAAAAAAAAGAATGTGGGTTTTTTGGTCATGCGTGCGTGAAATTTCACATTTTTACATTTTCTATTACAGATCAACTATTTGTTACCATGGAAAGTACGTGGACGGTGATCACATGGGATTGCACAGTACCAGTGCATATTCTTTTCTTAGTGTTTCTTCGTACATTTGCATTTGGAACATACGCTTCATTTCAAGTCATTATTAAGGTTTTGGCAACGCTTGTTAATGCATTGAATTGATTAATTAAAGCTTGAAGATTAATAAGGAAGATTTACCTTTAGCTTGCATCTGTGTTGGCACAACTTGAGAAAGTTGTTTAGGACTTTTACTACTATATAAGAAATATCTATCAAAAAGATTTTTTTGAATTCAGTACTACTGTTAGTATTTTTGTTTGGATATTTGGTTTGTTTCTAGTTGAAGGAGTGGAATTATTGTCATATGATACCAAGTTATGAACTTTACCGGAACTTAGTTTAAATGCAAGGTCTTAGCCGTTTTACACTGTAGCATTTTGCTGCTCTTAATTTGGTGATTTTGGCCATTGTGTTGGCAGACTTGACTCCAGTTGACTACCGCGATGCTGTTGACCACATTCAGAGATTATGCTTGGGTTATTACTACCATGATGTAAAATCGGCACATCAAAATGTTATTAATGGTTATTAATGATCAAGCACGGAGGTGCATTGTACGGCTAATCTTGTCCACTGTAAAACACATACTGATTCACATGTTGGCTAAAATCCGGACTTCATTTGTTTTCTAATCGAATTAAATTATGAATTTGCAAAATCCTGACTATAGTAAGCAGTAAACTCATCTAGCGCTAGGAACTAGTGATCCAGTATAATTATGTAGGACTACATGTCTTGCTCATTCATCAATAAATAGTTTTGTTTGATTTAAAATAGCTTATCTTTCACCAATTGTGAATTGTGTTTTAATTCGGCAAATAAATCGATCGTAGTTGATTTTAGAGACCCTATCGTGCATGTGCGAGTGCACATGTTAAAGTAATTATTGCATTGACGCAATTATTGTTTGTTAAATGAATGCCTTTCGGGTGTTTAACTTGTTATTGGTGGCAATGGTGGTGGTTGAAGGTAATGGGAATCCAACCGCTCGGCGAGCTTGATCTTCAACTGAGTTCCGATCATCTGAGAGTGGGAAGAGAAGGGTGAAAGAGCAGGAGGGGAAGGTGAAAGAGCAGGAGAGGGGGGGGGGGGGGAGAAGAAGATCGTAAAAAGACGGGGATGTGGAAGGGGAGAAATAGAAAAAGAAGGAGGTAAAGAAAAAAGAGGAAGAAGGAAAAGAACAAGAAAAAAGAAAGAGGAAAGAAAGGAATGCAGATTAAGATTTATCTTTGGAGTAAGGGAGATGCATACTTAACAATTGATTGAATTGATCCTACTTTCACTAGTTATCAGCACTGGGTTGAAGTTGTAAGCAAACAGGTAACTTATAAGAGAAATACTCGAATATACTAACTGAATAAGGACAATTATTCTATTATTTTTTTTTTAGATAAGATAAAGGCTACACTGACAAATTAATCACAAACGAGACTCAAACCATCAGATTAAGTCATGTTCACATTACTACCAGTTTGCATTTTGATAAAGGAGATTGGACCATACTATGATGAGAAGAATATATTAGGCCTACACGACAAAAACAAAAGTATTGCCATTTAAGAAAAAGATATGCTATCAACAAGGCGAAGGAAATAGTAAATATCACGATCTATGCATTCTCAATAAATTATGTGTTGGTACGTTTTCTCTTAGAGCATTGAGTGTTTCCACTAAAATATTGGCCAGAACTGGTATACCAACCTGCCTTCGTGCCCGGGCGGTCTCCATTTTAGCCTGCATGCGGGCGGCCTGAAGAGGCTTCTTCAGCGAGAAACCATTGTAAATGTTGTACGAGCATGTCCCAGGGATGTCTAGCATAATGATAATGCAGCTATATTGATATTTACACTTAAAATATCATTCGTCTTTTCATGTTATTTATTTTCCATGTAAAATAACACGATACATATGAAGTACATTGTGACATGCTACAGAGAATATGATTACTAAGAAACAGCTTTACGCAAACCCTGTTCAGACGTTGCTCGTTGGCGCACCCACAAAGTATGAAAACTCAAAAAGATATTCAAGACCTAACTTTTGATGATCACAGTAAACGTTCAAAGAATATGCGTCCCACAGAATGGATGATATCATGATATTGATTCATATCTCACTTCACTGCTCTCTCATACTATCAGTCCCTCCCTACCAATCTTTCTCATATTATTGTAGTCCTAAAAAGCTTTGAGAGGATAGACTTCTATATATCAAACACCCTCTATCTATTTCATCTATATCATCGATCTATCTTTCACTCTCACCGGCTTTCAAACTTGGAAGACTGAAGCCAGTGTAAGTATCTTATACATACCTGACACGTTCTCAATCTCCTCGCCATCTTCCATGTCTTCAACTTTCATAGGAGGTGAAGGGCTCCTAGACGTAGCAGTGCAATCTCCATCGCCTTTGACCTGCCTCTTGATATCCTCGTCGAGGACATGCTGCAACAGCCGAGAGGTTACATGTGTGGTGGGCTTGAGGAGTGTGTTGGCAGTAAACAGGGCGTCAAGTTGCGCTGGTGTTCGTGACACAGTGGCGGTTTCCAACTGATTCTGCCCAGGCAACGGCCCGATCTAAACAACATTAGAATGATCAAAAGTAACGTTTTAGATATAAATACAAGCAGCAGAAGGAAATCACAAAAATTATGATGAAGGTACTATTTGGAGATCATGCTCACTAAAACACGATTTCATATTTTTTTCAAATGTTTGAAAACACACATTGTGCTTACTTTCATATTTTTTTGTAATCGATTTTACTATACTATATAATATATATTATGTATGTGTATATGTTCACGGAGTATCTCATTTCAACGACATGTAAAAGCACGGTACTGAGGATACATGTATGTTTATCCAAAGATGCGATATTAACTGGCAAATAATTCAGACACCCGCATTATCTTTCCTA
This sequence comes from Arbacia lixula, assembly GCA_963669155.1. Lineage (NCBI taxonomy): Eukaryota > Metazoa > Echinodermata > Echinoidea > Arbacioida > Arbaciidae > Arbacia > Arbacia lixula. Next base: position 5,597,145 of record OZ022584.1, on the reverse strand, counting down.
GCCATAGCTGACAATTTCACAATAGTACGATGTATCACAAAGTGTAAAAGAAAAGATTATTAGAAAAGAATTTTACCCTCAGTAAGTGTAAATTTACTTTTCAATAATGGATATGTTAGTTGTTACCTTGTGTTTGTTTTGCAAGCGCCTCTTAATTCTCTGCCAGTGATTGCAGCCCATGGTTTTGGAAGAGGGTGTGTAAGACGAAATGTTGGAAACAAATATCACAAGCAATTCAAATACTCAGCTCGTATTTTGTAAGAAGAATTGCTTTGTGGATGTTTTCTGTAAAATCCCGTTTCACGCTATGTTTTCTTTAGTTTACATTGCACCTTTGACGCGCATGCGCGTATGACGTCATAATGAAATGGGCGCTTGGTATGAGTAACCAATTTGCATATGTAAAATATATATATTTATATATAAATTGTATTGTACAAGTTACTATGTATTTCTCATACCTCGAGTTCAGGGCAAGTTCAGGCGACATTTGATGTCGACCGAGTCTGCTGGCCACCTAGCCGGTAAAGGTAGGCCTAACGTTTGATCTAACAATGAAGATTACATTATAGAGTCCAATTTAGGCAAGGTATTATGCACTTTACCGACTTGCGTCCCACCTCTAGCAACGAGCTCAAGAAGGTAGCTGCGCCTGACAATAGTCTATATCATTCCCCGAAGTGAAACGACTTGAGTGATTGGGTCTCTACAAATTTAAGGTCGAGATACGATTGCCGTGGAACTACAGCGACGATATCTATCCTGCGAAACACCTTGTTCCTTAAGATTTTGTCCTTAATACCTAAAAATTATCAATAGGTCTTAGGTCTAGGTCTAGGTTTTTTTTTCTAAGGTTGAAGCAACAATTCATTTACCCTCAATTGTAAATCCAAGTTTCACACATCCAATATCCAATCAATTATCTCGTCGTCGACGAGAAAGATGAAAACCACTACAAAAAGCAAAATCGTTCCACAACTTCCTCACCCATTGTTTACTCCGCAATATTCATCGACGTGATCAAATTGCAATAAGCTTCAACACAATTTCACCCTAAACATGCTAAAAGCATGATTTCCTGGACGATCGCTACGAACTTTCGTTAGGTCTATTGTCGATGGCAGTTAGCTTTGCAGGCTTGCGCTTTAACGAAGTCAATGCGAAAGAAAACAAAACACAGCGTGCAATCGCGGTCAATAGTATAATTGAACATTACGCGCGTATACGCTTGTCATAGACGCGCTGATACCAAGCTCCATAGACTTTTAGCTCCCCATTAACTAATGAATTGATGTCGTGGGCTGATTTTTGAGACCTACTAATACTACAGCTTTTAGTATAGGAGGGTTCGTTTTGCCGCGGAGCCGTTTTTTTTTCCACTTTTGAGGCCCCAAACCAGCCGTTTTCCCAGCTTTGAGCCCTAGCGGGCTCAAATTCTCTATAAAGGAGGCCTCCACCTTCTTTCATGGTTTGGGGCGGGGCCGTAACCTTAACCTCGTAGCTAAGGCAAATCGGTATTAGTGCATAATACCCGGTGAAAAACATCGTCTTTAGAAATTTTGAGGCACTAAACATCATGTAAATTGATAAATGATATGGTGATGCATTCTGGTAACCAGAAGGAACTTTTTTCCCCCGAAATTCTTACTAGACGTCCGCTCGGAGAATGCCTTGTTCGCCGACTGAAGTTTTAGGCTAAATCGTAGTAGTGCGCAAGAACGAGCTACACTCCTTTTTTTTTATTTCATGATCGACCCTTGTGAGACTTTGTTCCATATCAGGTAGTTATAAGGTAGCCTCAATAATGCATTTTGAGGCTACCTAGCTACCCGATACTCAATACTTCATGTTCACAATAAGAGAAAGATTAAAAGAAAGGCAGAGAGAGAGAGAGAGAAAGTGGCGTGGTCGGCTGTGTGTGTGTATGGGGTGGGGGAAGGGGGGGGGGGGTGGGTGTGAATTGAGAGGAGGGGTAAGAATCCGACTTTGACGTGAAAGAGGGTTGTTTGATTTTGAGATAGATAAACTAGCTAAAAGAGGTTAAAATAAAGAGATGGAGATCAAAATAGAGAGAGAGTGGGATTGGGATATACATAAATAAGCTAAAAATGAATGTATAATCACTATATTTAAAAAAAAGAAAAAAGCGCTTTATTTCACTCTGTTTTTGTTTTCTCGTATTTCTTGTAGCTCAGACCTCTTCGCTGTCCTCGATAGAACGACAGCAATGAACAACACAATGAAGCACTGCGGCTAGTGAAGACGGGGGCTTCAATCAGGAAAGCAGCAAAAAAGTGCGCCATACTAGAATCGAAACAACATCAATGGGCGTACCATCGACGGTCGGTTGGAGCCGACTGTACTGGCCCACTCCGATGAAGAATCCCTAGTGAACCACATCACATTCGTGGCAGAGTGTGACTATATGGACTGACCTGTAAACAGGTAAATTGTTGCTAGTACACCCATTTCTCAGCATAGTTACGAATGCTCCCTTCTTCAGCTTTAATCCGTTGCTTAAAAAAAAGAATGTCAACTTTTCTTTCACTTGATTCCCCAGTTTTTCTTTCTTCAGAATTCTGTGAATCACAATTCTTATTTTGGCTTTCAAAATGTTTACCAGTTTTAGAGTGACATAAATAAATTAATGACTTCCAAATATTTGTTATATATATTTGTTTTCACAAATAATTAATTTACCGTTTGTTTTCTTTTTCTTTTCTTTGTTATATTGTGTACAGTATTTTAGGTCCTTAAATTGACAAGTGAACTGCTCCTTTAACTCACTGGCAAACAACGACAACTGGGCCGCAAGTGGGGCAGGCTGTTCATGAGGAGATGGCTGCAACTGCGAGAAGTCAAGCCGAGGAAGTTGGCGCTCAACAGGGCAAAGGCAACAACACCACCATTTTTAAACTTAGTCTTAGAGGAATGCCTAAATTATATACTTATGTTATAAACAACACAGCTTATTCCGTAATTATACATTAAAACATACGGAGTACAAAATTCTGACACGTTGATTGTTGAGAAGTGATAAAAAAATGTACTCCAAAATACTGCCATAATACACTTGTGCGCAGTCTGTGTAAATACCTGTTTGTGATGACATATTCCCACGTACCACACACTTTATCGATGTCAATATTCACATACCACGACTGTACCCAAATCTTCATCATCAACCCAATGTATACATGCGACTTATCAAACCACACTAGCCGACTTGTATTAAAGAATAACATTTTATTATTTCTAATCAATCCATGCGGAATCAGTCATCGCAAAAAAATATAGCGTAGCATATAATCAGTTCATAATTCATATAATTGATGTCAATGCCACTTCAATGTGTGATTTCAAATTCTTTGCAGAGTTGCCATCACACTAGTGATGCAACATTGAAAGTGGTTTTTATTTGTGCTGTACAATCAGTGTGTGTCTTACAGTGGACAAGAAGAGTCGGGTCCCGTTTTGATCTTTTTTCAATCATCAGTGGGTAAAGTGATATGCGTTGTAAGCTGTTAACAACAAGCATCACGGAATTGCGTAGAGTCGGTCAATGTATGAAAAATATGCGATGTCAATATGGAGCTATACCAGTTCCATATTGTATTTTGCAAGTAAGCAGCACATAGTGTATGCTCATATGACTGTGTGCCAATGCTCATTGTTCTAGTATAGGTATAAAATGTTTATCAAATTATAAGCAATCAAGAGAGTTAAAGCTGATTTTCTTTGGTTAAATTTGTGAGATAAGCGTGCTTAGTGATTTTTTCCATGCACAGGAAGTTAATTTTGGTTGATAGTATTTTAGTTTTTAATCAAATCTAATGGAATAATTTCCTTCACCGTACGCTTATTATACTTCTATAAATAATGAATTCTTAAGGAGAGAGTATGCACTGGTAGTTGTTGCATTTCCTTGGCCTTTTGGTTATTTCTTTAACAATTGTATGATGGAATTCAATCTACTATTTCAGAGCTTACCATACTGATGTATGGTTAGCTGTGATTTGTTAATCATAAAAAACATATTGCATGCAGTCCCTACTTAATTGTAATCACTGCCATTATTTAAGGAAGTGACATATTTGCATGTGATTTGTATGACAGATAAAGGCTATCAACAAGCCCAGTAGAAAACTTAGGCTGGCCTGATGACGACATATACAGAGTGAGTTACTGCTGTTGTTCTGCTTCTATCCTACTACATGTATTACTGATCAGAGTACTGTTACTTCACCACTGCTACCACCACAAAGTCTCGTTCCGATCTTAAAACTAATCTTTCATGTTGTGAAGTATTCACATTGATGTCTTGGTTATGTTTCCTTGTTGATTTGACAATGTTCTTTCTGTGCAATCGGGTTGGTTAGTTATTTCACTAACAGTTCTTGCTTGAAGAGTTAATTCCATTGTATACACAAATAGGAACACGAGTGTTGTGATGTGTTGTTCATTTGAATATTTAACTATTGCCTTTTACTTGAGGATTTACATTTTAGTTTCTTTTAGTTTCTAACTACTGCTTCTTGCTTGACAAAGTTCCATAACTATTCTTCTTTGATATTGCATATTGTTCATCCCTCCACGGATTGTGTTGCTGCTAATCCAGCAGCCGACGTTGCAGCAGAATTCATTGCTATTAGTCACGTAGCGGGTGCTGCAACAACTCGAGTTGCGAAAGTACCTGCAGCCGCCGTTGCACTGACATTTGATGATACTTTCGTGAAGATTGTTTCATAGACATAATTTGCCGTTATTCCTACAGCCGCCGTTGCAGCAACATTGTATTGCTGCTGTACGAGCAACAGCTGTTTCAGCAACTTAAGTTGCTACTGTACAAGCAGCCACAGTTGTAGCAAAATGTTGCTGCTACTGTACAAGCAGTGGCTGTTGTAGCTAAGTTGCTGCTATTTCTCTAGCCTCCCTTTAACAACATTTTATTGGTACTCTCCTCAAGCGGTGCTTGCAGCAACATTGTGTTGCTATTATATGCGCGATGGCTGATGCAACAACTTCGGTTGCTACTGTACAAGCAGCCACCGTTGTAGCAAGATTATGTTGCTACTGTACAAGCAGTGGCCGTTGCAGCGACTTAAGTTGCTGCTTTTCCTGCAGCCGTCTTTGCACCAAAAATTGTGTTGCTACTTTACAAATAGTAGCTGTTGCAGCAATATGCTGTTGCAGCTTGTGTTGTAGCCGTTCTTTCAGTGGTTGTCGATACTGTTGGTTTCATGTTCTAAATACATCTGCTGATGCTGCTGACGCTATTGTTAAATAGGTTGCTGCAACCGTCGATGCATGAATGTTGCAATAAATGTTGTTGCAACTTCGGCTGCTGGATTAGAAGCAAGAAAATCTGTGAAGGGATGAAAAATGTGCAACAATGTGCAACAACAAAAAAGAATGGTTATGGAACTAATTCGCTAAGCATAATGCAATAGTTCGAGACTAAAAGCAACGAAAACATAAGCACTATTTACTGTTGAGTTATTTATTTTTTAACGGGATGACATTGTGTTGCTACTGTACTTCAACAGCTGTCTGTCGTCGCTGTTCTTTCAGTGGATGTTGTTGTAGAGGATATTGTTGATTTAAATTTCCTTTGTTAAGGTATGTTGATGTTGTTTATAATGTTGTTGCAGCGGTTGTTACAACATTATTGTTTATACTCCTTTAAGTCATTTCGGTTAACTGTTTGATGTGATCTTTCGTTTTCAGACACAGGCCTACTGCAGCAGTTTGCAGCATTACTCACATTTTTCATAGAATCGTCGTAATATTATTAGTTCTGCTGAGCTTCGATCACAATTTTTAAAGGTTATGATTTCCGACTTGACATCCTTGTGTTGCATATCATTTATTGATTTCGCCTCTCATTTAATACTTCTTACAAATTTTGCTTAGTTAATTTTTGTTTGGGCTATTTTTATCACTTCTCTTTGCTATTTTTTTAAGGGGTAGAAATTTCTTCTTGTTTTCTTTTTGTCTTTTAAACGTTTTTTGTTAGGGATTTCCTTACTTTTGTTGATATAAAATTTCATTTTGATTTGCCTCCTTTCTGTTTTTCTTATCCATGCAGTACGCTCAGCTAGATCATTGTCATCTAATTGATATTGACATCATTACTATTGTTATATTTATAGCGTTTGTTGATCGTTGCGGTAATGAAGCAGAAGTACTTTTAGCAGTAGTATGTAGCGGCTATACTTATACGCTATATTAGCGTGGTATAATTAGCTTTATAACTTTTTGTCACCAACTGTTAACGTTGCTGTAAACTTACGTTTTTGTTGGAATGATACCAACATCCTTTCAATAGTGCTGTTCACCTAAAATTATCAACATTTATGTTCAATCGTTTTTTTACATCTAACATGTCATTTTTCAGCTCCTATTAAGAATACAAATTAATTAATAACTAATGTCCCCATAGACAATTTGCGTTGTTTGTTGATTGCCAAGTTTATCTTATCACAGTTTCTGAAGCTGAAATAAGAACGTTTTGAGGGGGTCATGCGTAAAACTTCACATTTTAGAATTTTCTATTACAGACCAACTGGAAGTTAAAATAACCACATGGGAGTTTACAGGACCAGTGCATATTGTGTCCTTAGTGTTTCTTCCTACATATGCTTTTGGAACATACGCTTCATTAAAAGCCATGATTGAGGTTGTGGCAACGCTTGTTGATGCATTGAATCAATTAATCAAATTTGGACGATAAGTATAGATTTAGCTTCAGCTTAATTTCCAAAACGTTTACTTCTAGAAATATCTATCAAAAAGTTACTTGTATTCAGTAGTACTGTTAGTATTTGTTGCCTATATTTGGTTTTGTTTCTAGTTCATGGAATGGAATTATTGGCATATGATACCGAGTTATGAGTTTTAATGGAACTTAGTTTAAATCCAAGTAGGCCTTAGCCGTTTTACACTGTAGCCTTTGCTGCTCTCAAGTGGGTGATTTTGGCAATTAAATTATATTGGCAGACTTGACTCCAGTTAACTACCGCGATGCTGTTTACCACATTCAGAGATTAAACTCGCTAATTATTACCATGATGTACATTCGGCACATCCGAAATATTATTGGTTTGCGATTGTATCTTTCTTCTTGCAAAGGAAGATCAGATGGGCGCAAGCACGGAGGTGCAACGGTCGGCTATTCTTGTCCACTGTAAAACACACACTGATTCATATGTTGGTTGAAATCCGGACTTAATTTGTTTTATAATCGAATTAAATTAGGAATTTGCCTATAGTAATCAGTAAACTAATCTAGCGTCACGAACTAGTGATCTAGTTGAATTATGTACGACTAGACATGTCTTGCTACGCTCATTCATCAATAAACAATTTTGCTAGATTTGAAATACCTCTTATCTTTCACCAAATGTGAATTTTGGTTCAGTACGCATATAAATTGATTTTAGTTCAGCTGTAGTTGATTTTAGAGACCCTATCGTGCATGTGCGAGTGCACATGTTAAAGTAATTATTGCATTGACGCAATTATTGTTTGTTAAATGAATGCCTTTCGGGTGTTTAACTTGTTATTGGTGGCAATGGTGGTGGTTGGAGGTAATGGGAATCCAACCGCTCGGCGAGCTTGATCTTCAACTGAGTTCCGATCATCTGAGAGTGGGAAGAGAAGGGTGAAAGAGCAGGAGAGGGGGAGGAGAAGGAGATCGTGAAAAGACGGGGAAGTGGAAGGGGAGAAAAAGAAAAAGAAGGAGGTAAGAAAAAGAGGAAGAAAAAAAGAACAAGACAAAAAGAAAGAGGAAAGAAAGAAAGGTAGATTCAGATTTATCTTTGGGGCGAGGGAGATGCATACTTGACAATAGATTGATCCTACAAACAGTTATCAGTATTGGGGTCAAGTTGCAAGCAGGCTGGTAACTTATAAGAGAAATACTCGAATATACTAAGTGAATAAGGACAATTATTATATTGTTTTTGAGATAAGATAAAGGCTACACTGACAAGTTAATCACAAACGAGACGCAAACCGTCAGATGAAGTCATGTTCACATTACTGCCAGTTTGCATTTTGATAAAGGAGAATGCACCATACTATGATGAGAAGAATGTATTAGGCCTACACGACAAAAACAAAAGTTTGCCATATAAGAAAAAGAAATGCTGTCAACAAGGCCGAGGAAATAGTGGATATCACAATCTATGCATACTCAATAAATTATGTGTGGGTACGTTTTCTATTAAAGCACTGAGCGTTTCCGCTAAAATATTGGCCAGAACTGGTATACCAACCTGCCTTCGTGCCCGGGCGGTCTCCATTTTAGCCTGCAGGCGGGCGGCCTGAAGAGGCTTCTTCAGCGAGAAACTAGTGTTGTACGAGCATGTCCCCGGGATGTCTAGCACAATAATAATGCAGCTATATTAATATTTACACTTAAAATATTATTCGTCTTTTCATGTTATTTATTTTCCAGGCAAATAACACGATGCATATGAAGTACACTGTGACATGCTGCAAAGAATATGAATGCTAAGAAACAGCAAAAATAATGTTCGAGCTTTACGCAAACCCTGTTCAGACGTTGTTCGATGGCACACCCACAAATAATGAAAACTGAAAAAAAAAAAGATATTCAAACGTAACTTCTGATGATCACAGTAAACATTCAAAGAATATGCGTCCCAGAGAATGGATGATATGATAATATTGATTCATATCTCACTTTCCATATATACTGCATTCTCATACTATCAGTCCCTCCCTACCTATCTCTCTCATATGATATTATTGTAGTTCTAGAAAGCTTTGAGAGGATAGGCTTCTATATGTCAAACCTCCTCTATCTATTTCTCTCCTCGCATATATCTACCTATCTGTCATCCACGCATCGACCTATCCATCGATCTGTCTTTCACTCTCGCCGGCTTTCAACTTTGGAAGACAGAAGCCAGTGTAAGTATCTTATACATACCTGACACGTTCTCAATCTCCTCACCATCTTCCATGTCTTCAACTTTCATAGGAGGTGAAGGGCTCCTAGACGTAGCAGTGCAATCTCCATCGCCTTTGACCTGCCTCTTGATATCCTCGTCGAGGACATGCTGCAACAGCCGAGAGGTTACATGTGTGGTGGGCTTGAGGAGGGTGTTGGCAGTAAACAGGGCGTCAAGTTGCGCTGGTGTTCGTGACACAGGGGCGTTTTCCAACTGGTCCTGCCCAGGTAACGGCCCGATCTAAACAACATTAGAATAATCGAAAGTAACGTTTTAGATAGATGATGGAGGTACTATTTAGAAATTATGCTCCAAAAAACACGATTTGATATTTCCTACAAATGTTAACAATACCCAATGTGCTTACTTTTATACTTATTTCCTAAAACTGTGTTTACTATTCTAGAAAGTAACGAAAATAAGATATTGAGTTGATGTCATGAATCGACAATTTAACAAAAAATATATATGAATAAATATATGTGCGCTCGGTTCACCCCATTCTCACCACATGTAAAAGTACGGTACTGGAGATACATGTATGCTTATTCATCTATGAGACTTCAACTGGCAGCCATAGCTGATAATTTCACAATATCACGATTCCTCAGAAACTATCCATGTATAAAAAAAAAGAGATTATTAGAAATGAATTTCGCCCTGAATTTCCTTATTAGTAACGGATATGTTACCTTGTGTTTCTTTTGCAAGCGCCTCTTAATTCTCTGCCAGCGATTGTAGCCCATGGTTTTGGAAGAGAATGTGTAAAACGAAACGCTGGAAACAAAATCACAAGCAATTCAAGTCCTCGGCTCGTATTTTGTAAGAATATTTGCTTTGTGGTTGTTTTCGTTAATAACCCCGTTTCACGTTATGTTTACTTTAGCATACATTGCACCCTTGACGCGCACTGACATACCTTATGCGCGTATGACGTCATAATGACATGGGCGCTTGATATGAGTAGCCAATTTGCTAAGAAACGATTTACTGGCATGATATAGGATTTAAATCGAAATAAACGACTCATTTTTTCAAGAGAAATATTTGGAATACTGTACTGGATATTAATTGGACTCGTATCATTAATGTACAGTATTTTCACCGACTTCAAGTACATTTTCTTATCTTATTTGGTCATGAAGAACTTGCGTTACTGTTTCCTGCTCATGCACCAAACGGTTCGTAATGCGCGTCATAGTTACACATACGTCATAATCCAATAACGTTGGCTGAACGCGATGTTTGTGCATAATCACCTAGCTTGGTTTCCAGGCTGTTGGGCAATGTTAATCTAAACTGCAATATTCAATACACGGGTGTGGCTGTAGTAGATTAATTATTCTCGATGCCTTCTCCGGCAGGACGAAAGAAAATGTGTGAATTAAAAAGTGACTAGGTTTCCTTTAAACTAGAAATGTACAAAAGCATTGAAGCCAGGTTAATAATTAATATGGCTGGTCAATAAGGCAAATATGGAAATTTAGGCAATTTCAGTTGTACAATAAGGCAATCATGCTATGGTACAGACAGGGGAAGGGTTAATGAACTTGATGTATCTTCCAAGTGAAGGCACGGTAAGCAAACTTCACGGGTGGGGACAGGTGGTGTGGAATCGGTCAACGAAATAAAGTTCATTTAGTCAACGAAGACTAAGACGGAATCCTAAAAATGATACGGTAAAACGATTAAGACATAGTAAACGACATTATTTATCAGTATGTGCAATATATGAAATCCCTTGGATGAAATGATAGTAACACAACATAATAACACAACACGCCATGGTCTGACATTATCATGCATGCAGGAACATCATAATAATGCTCTCAAACTCTTACTCTCTTAAGTTCACAAGATAGTAACCTGCCTGACTCTCATTATTCTTCAACGAAATCAATACCAGTAGTTCGTCTTGGTGTCCGACGGTCCAATCATTTGCGAATGCTGGCCGGGTTGTGTAAGGACTCCTTTTTAAATTAGACGTTTACCTACAAGCCACTCCGTGAATTATAAATTAAACAAAAACACAGTGTTTGTTAAGCACTGTTAAATCTCTCGTCATCTTATAAAGATTGGTTTTAATTTACAATAATTGATGAACTAAAATTGCACTGAAGAGTAGGCCTACATGACATCGATGTTTGTTTTTTTTTAACTATACCACAGCAAATTCAAACATGAGGGTCACATTTATAACTCATAATCATTGTAACTTATGTGCAGTAAGAGGAACGGAAGCAAGATGTGAACTAATATAGATCTCTGAATCTTTTAAGGGTGAAAATATGTATATGGATTGAATAATGATAATGATAATATAATAATATACAGAATATTAAATTTCAATGAAAATGTACGAAACGTAATGTAGCAAAATTGCCTAATCGCTTATTCAAACATTTGCAACTTCGTTATTATACCCTATGCATGCTACGCGTACAGTTACGTCCACTGAACGCACACTCGCATTGCATACTCCTTGCCGTAGCAGTGCAGTTGGTCAGTTTATAACAAGTTCTTTAAAGTTAGATCTAACCTTTGTCTTTGTCTTTGCCATTTGACGACTTGGCAAAAAGTAATGAGATACCCCCACCACCCCCCCCCCCCCCCACATCACATTACTGACAGTCAGGGAGGTAGTACAACATGTATAAGTAAACAAATTTTTACTTGATAATTCCATGGGCATTAAGGGGAAATATACAAATGAGGTTTTGAAAAGTTGGTCTGGCCGAGATTCGCGATGTGTAACGCACACACAGCCTGATATATATTTTGTTCATAACATGATCGGTAATTATTAAACAAATAGAAACATCTGTGAGATAATGGGGCAAACTAGGTATGAGTGATATAACATCACTTAAACATTACAAATATCAAGAAGTTAGGATCATAATGCAAATATTCAGGGGGGTGGGGATAATAACAAACGAACCAAAACATTAACAAACATTTACCTCACTTGAATCGGGAAGTAAGAGCAATGCAAAAAACTTAACTAATTAAATTTGAGTATACTTTTCAATTTTTCTTTCAAATTTCATCAATTTAATTTGTTAAGCTGTTTGTAAACAGCTCTTTTGGGGTAAAAGCTTTGACTACAATACCTAAAATAAAGCAATTAAAGGAATAGTTCATCCTGAATCAAGTTGGTTTCAAGAGAAAGAGAGACATGAAACAAACGTATTAGTGAAGGTTTGGTAAAAACCCACCACCGGATAAGAAAGTTTAGGATCTGTTAAGCTTCTATTTTTGTGACGTCACGTGAGAGATGCTCTTCCGTATGATAATTATTAACCTGGCTTATAGTCTTTTGGACATTTCTAATTTAAAACAAAATGCAGAGTCTAGTACTCATAAACCTAGTCACTCTTTCATTGACACATTTTCTCCATCCAGCCGGAGAAGGCATCGAGTGTAATTAATCAACTACAGCCAGACCCGTGTATTGAATATTGCAGTTTGGATTGAAAATGACGAACTGCCTTGAAGCCAAGCTAGGTGATTATGCTGTATCGTTCAGCCAACGTTATTCTATTATGACGAATGTGTAACTAAGATGCGCATTGGCAACCGCTTCGCGCATGAGCAGTTGGCGGTAACGCAAATTTTTCATTAACCAAATTAGATCAGAAAATGTACTTGACGTCGGTGAAAATACTGTACATTAATGGTACGATCCCAAATAATACCTAATACCGTACTTCAAATATTTTATAGAAAAAAGGAGTCATTTAGTTTTATGTCAATCCTATGGAATGCTAGAAAATCGATTCTTAGTAAATTGGCAACTCATATCAAGCTCCCATTTCATTATGACGTCATACGCGCAAAAGATATATCAGTGCGCGTCGAGGGTTCCACGTATGCTAAAGTAAACATAACGTGAAACGGGGTTATTAAAGAAAACATCCACATAGCATATCTTCCTACCAAATACGAGCTGAGGATTTGAATTGCTTGGGATATTTGTTTCCAGCATTTCGTCTTACACATCCTCTTTAAAAACCATGGGCTACAATCGCTGGCAGAGAATTAAGAGGCGTTTGCAAAAGAAACACAAGGTAACATTTACTAAGCGTGAAATTCATTTCTAATAATCTCTTCTTTTATACATGGATACTAAGTGATGCACCGTTCTATTGTAAAATTATCGGCTATGGCTGCCAGATACTATCTCATGTATGAATAAACATACATGCATCTCCAGTACCGTGCTTTTACATGTGGTTAGAATGGGGTGCGCCGTGTGCATATATATTTATTGATATATTCATTTTGTTAAATTGTCGAATCAGCACATCAACTCAATTTTTTTTGTGCATTTCTTTCTAGAATTGTATGCGCGATTTTTAAAAATAACAATGGAAACAAACACATGGTGTATTTGAAAGAAATTATTTATTATCAAATCGTGTTTTTTAAGCATTATTTCCAAATAATACCTCAATCATTATTGTGATTTCCTTCTGCTACTTGAAAGTCTATGTAAAACGTTACTATTGATCATTTTAATATTGTTTAGATCGGGCCGCTACCTGGGCAGAACCAGATGGAAACCGCCCCTGTGTCACGAACACCAGCGCAACTTGACGCCCTGTTTACTGCCAACACACTCCTCAAGCCCTCCACACAGGCAACCTCTCGGCTGCATGTCCTCGACGAGGATATCAAGAAGAAGGTCAAAGGCGATGAAGATTGCACTTCTACGACTTGGAGCCCTTCACCTCCTATGAAAGTTGAAGACATTGAAGATGGCGAGGAGATTGAGAACGTGTCAGGTATGTATAAGATACTTACACTGGCTTCTGTCTTCCAAAGTTGAAAGCCGGCGAGAGTGAAAGATAGATCGATGGATAGGTCGATGCGTGGATGACAGATAGGTAGATATATGCGAGGAGAGAAATAGATAGAGGAGGTTTGACATATAGAAGCCTATTCTCTCAAAGCTTTCTAGGACTACAATGATATGAGAGAGATAGGTAGGGAGGGACTAATAGAAGAACATAAATGTATGAGAGAGCAGTAGATATAGAAAGTGAAATATGAATCAATATTATGATATTGTCCATACTCTGGGACAAATACTCTATGAACGTTTACGTCTTGAATATGTTTTTGAGTTTTCATACTTTGTGGGTGTGCCAACGAGCAACGTCTGAACAGGGTTTGCGTAAAGCTGTTTCTTAGTAATCATATTCTTTGTAGCATGTCACAATGTACTTCATATGTATTGTGTTATTTTACCTGGAAAATAAATAACATGAAAAGACGAATGATATTTTAAGTGTAAATATTAATATAGCTGCATTATTATCATGCTAGACATCCCTGGGACATGCTCGTACAACATTTACAATGGTTTCTCGCTGAAGAAGCCTCTTCAGGCCGCCCGCCTGCAGGCTAAAATGGAGACCGCCCGGGCACGAAGGCAGGTTGGTATACCAGTTCTGGCCAATATTTTAGTGAAAACACTCAATGCTCTAAGAGAAAACGCACCAACACATAATTCATTGAGAATGCATAGATTGTGGTATTCACTATTTCCTTCGCCTTGTTGATAGCATTTCTTTTTCTTAAATGGCAATACTTTTGTTTTTGTCGTGTAGGCCTAATATATTCTTCTCATCATAGTATGGTCCAATCTCCTTTATCAAAATGCAAACTGGTAGTAATGTGAACATGACTTAATCTGATGGTTTGAGTCTCGTTTGTGATTAATTTGTCGTTGTAGCCTTTATCTTCTCTAAAAAAAAATAGAATAATTGTCCTTATTCAGTTAGTATATTCGAGTATTTCTCTTATAAGTTACCTGTTTGCTTACAACTTCAACCCAGTGCTGATAACTAGTGAAAGTAGGATCAATTCAATCTATTGTTAAGTATGCATCTCCATTACTCCAAAGATAAATCTTAATCTGCATTCCTTTCTTTCCTCTTTCTTTTTTTCTTGTTCTTTTCCTTCTTCCTCTTTTTTCTTTACCGCCTTCTTTTTCTATTTCTCCCCTTCCACATCCCCGTCTTTTCACGATCTTCTTCTCCACCCCCCCCCCCTCTCCTGCTCTTTCACCTTCCCCTCCTCCTCTTTCACCCTTCTCTTCCCACTCTCAGATGATCGGAACTCAGTTGAAGATCAAGCTCGCCGAGCGGTTGGATTCCCATTACATCCAACCACCACCATTGCCACCAATAACAAGTTAAACAACCGAAAGGCATTCATTTAACAAACAATAATTGCACCAATGCAATTATTACCTCAAAACGTGTCACTAATCGCACACGCACGGTAGCATCTCTAATATCAACTACGATTGATTTAGAAACAAAATTCACATTTAGTGAAAGATAAAAGCTATTTCAAATCTAAAAAAAAAAAGATTATTGATGAATGAGCGTAGCAAGACATGCCCCAGTCGTACATGATTTTACTGGATCACTAGTTCGTAGCGCTAAATTGGTTTACTGCTTACTATAGGCAAATTCATAATTTAATTCGATTATCAAACAAATTAAGTCCGGATTTTAACCACCATATGAATCAGTATGTGCTTTACAGTGGACAAGATTAGCCGTCCATTTCACCTCCGTGCTTGCGCCCATCTGATCTTCCTTTGTAAGGGGGAAGACACAATCACAACCCATTAATAACATTTCAGATGTGCCGATAATTACCCGAATTTAATCTGTGAATGTGGTAAACAGCATCGCAGGAGTTAACTGGAGTCAAGTCTGCCAATACAATTTAATGGCCAAAATCACCAACTTGAGAGCAGTAAAGGATACAGTGTAAAACGGCTAAGGCCTACTTGGATTTAAACTAAGTTTCGGTAAAGCTCATAACTCGGTATCACATGGCAATAATGCCACTCCATCAACTAGAAGCAAAACCCAAAATAGGCAACAAATACTAACAGTACTAATGAATACAAGTAACTTTTTGATAGATATTTCTACAAGTAAGAGTTGTGGAAATCTAAAACCACTTTCTCAAGTTGTGCCAACACAGATGAAAGCTGAAGCTAAATCTATACTTATCGTCCAAGTTTGATGAATTATTTGAATGCATCAACAAGCGTTGTCACACATCAATCATGACCTTACGTGTAGTGTATGTTCCAAAAACATTTGTAGGAAGAAACACTAAGGAAAGAATATGCACTGGTACTGTAAACTCCCAGGACTAGTAATACGACGATTCTATGAAAAATGTGAATCGTGCTGCGAACGTCAATAGGCCTAAGTCTGAAAATGAAAGATCACATCAAACAGTTCAATTGAAATGACTTAAAGCAGTATAAACAATTGTTGTAACAACAACGCAGCAGCAATATAATGAGCGACATAAGCAATTGAAACTAAAACCAACAATATCCTCTGCAACAACATCTGTTGAAAGAAGAACGTCAACACTCAGCTGTTGTACTACATTATAGCAACACAATGTTGATGCAACAGTATAAGTCATTCCGTTACAAACAAATAACTCAACAATAAATAGTGCTTACGTTTTCGTCGCTTTGGTGTCTCGAACTATTGCTTCTTGCTTGATAAATTTGTTCCAGAACCATTCTTCGTTGTTATTGTACATTGTTCATCCCTTCACAGATTTTGTTGCTGCTAATCCAGCAGCCGACGTTGCAACAACATTTATTGCTACTGTTCATGCATCGGCGGTTGCAGCAACCTATTTAGCAATAGCATCAACTGCATCAGTAGACTTGTCAAGAACATGAAATACAACCAACAATATTGAAAGCCGCTGAAGAACAGCGACAACACACAGCTGCTATAATACGCTGTAATACACAATTTTTCGTGCAAAGGCGGCTGCAGGAACAGCAACAGCTTAAGACGCTGCAACGGCTACTGTTTCGACACAATGTTGCTAAAACGGTGGCTGCTCGTAGAGTAGCAACCGAAGTTGTTGTATCAGCCGTCGCATAAATAGTAGCAACACAATGTTGCTCCAAGCTCCGCTTCAGGAGAGTACCAATAAAATGTTGTTTCAAGGGCGGCTAAAGGAATAGCAGCAACTTAAGTAGCTACAACAGCCACTGCCTGTACAGTAGCAACAACATGTTGCTACAACGGTGGCTGCTTGTACAGTAGCAACTTAAGTTGCTGAAACAGCTGCTGCTCATACAGTAGCAACACAATGTTGCTGCAACGACGGCTGTAGGAATAAAAGCAAATTATGTCTTTGAAACAATCGCCAACGAAAGAATCATAAAAAAAAAAATATTAGTGCAACGGCGGCTGCAAGTACAGTCGCAACTTCAGTCGTTGCAACATCCGCTACATGACCAGTAGCAATGAATAATTCTGCTGCAATAGCGGCTGCTAGAGTAGCAGCAACACAAATCTGTGAACGGATGAAAAATGTGAAATCTCAACGAAGAACGGTTATGGAACTAATTTGTCAAGCACGAAGCAGTAGTTAGAAACTAAAAGCAACTAAAACGTACACATCATTATTTGTGGTTGATTTATTTTGGTGTAACGACATCAACTCCTAAAGGGGGCAATAGTTGAATACTTAAATGAGCAGCGCAAAAAAGCACACGTGTTACTATCGAACCCAATTGCACAAAAAGAAAATTGATTCGTTTTTGCTGTAAAACAAATTTTCAACAACAAAAATGTTTCTAAAATCAAGATCAATATCACTCTCCTTAAATAGCAGATAAAATTGCAAAAACTAGCCGCTCCAAAACAAATCTAATACAAAACTGATAAAGTATTGAATAAGGGAGGAGAATGGATGGAAAAAATAATCAATGCACACGGAACTGTTGCAATTATGGGGCGTGGCAGCATTAGACAGAATACTTGTCAAATGTTTTTGAATGCTTTCATTATGTTATATCAAAAAATGTTTGTAATCAAATGGAACTGGTACAGCCACATCGCATAAACACATGGACATCGCACTTTTTCATAGCTTCTTGACTGACTCTACGCGCTTCCGTGATGCTTGCTGTTAACAGCATACAATACAATACCACTTTACACACCGATGCTAGAAATGTAAAAATCAAAACGGGACCCGACTCTTCTTGTCCACTGTAAGACACATACTGATTCTACAGCACAAACATAAAAACAGCTATCAAAAGTGCATCACTAGTTTGTAAGCAATCCTGCAATTACCAAAATACCGATAGGGTTTGATATTTATCATTGATAAAGTGTCATAATTGACATAATGGAATTTTAACTGAATATATGCTACCCTATTATGTATTTTGCGATGACTGATGCCGCAATGATTGGCTTGAATAATAAAAGGTTATTCATTAATACATGTCTGCTTGTGTGGTTTTATAATTCAAATATAAGCATCAGCTTGATGATGAAGATTTGGGTACAGTCCGTGTGTTGTGCAATATTGACATCGAGAAAGACTGTGTGGTACGTGGGAACATGTCTTCACGAACAAGTACTAGACTAGATTGGAAAGCTGGAAAGAGATTCAAAGAATGAGAAGGGGCAGATTCTGGCCTAGATTTGGCGGCGCTTAAGTCTCATTTGATTTTTTTTTTCAAAATGAAGCAGGATTCATGAATCCGAAAATGAAATAGGGTCCGTTGAAGAAAAAAAAATGAAATAAACAGCTTAAAGTAAGATATGTATACAATGTCCTAAATATGTAAATGAGCGTTATTTCATTGTTAGATCAACGAACATTTAATTCCATTTTTAGAATAACGATAATAATGTCGGATGAACTAACTCTACTTCATTTTCGGTCGATTAAACCTTCCGAATAAAGAACCGTTGGTATGAACAATAACGAGCTGTAGGCCTAACCGCAAACCACTGGGGCTCGAATGAAAGTGAGAAACATACAGAAATATATACCCGCCAGTCTACCGTCGCGGATTAAAAACAACAATTCATTATGACGAAGGTTTTTCTCTTCGTTTTTTTGTTTGTAACAAATCCGGCTTAGAGAGCCCAAAGGACTCTTTAGGCTTCATAGCGGGGTTTGTTTTTCGTATTTACAAATATAATTAGCATGTGGATGATTAATCTAGGTCAGACAAGCAATCATACAAACGTTCGAGTTGTCTAGACAACGTACTTTGGTATGACAGATGAACTTGAAAATGGTGAGAAAATCGACAAGGAAAGAAAGACAAACAAGAAATAAAACAATGAATAAGGTGTTCGGAGAGATTAGAATAGTACGATGGAGAGCGAGTGTGGATACGGTATGTCTCGTTCGGTGAGTATGCATGCTGATTGCTCCCCTTTATGTACCTTGAAGCCATGAGTCAAGAGTCATGAGTTAGGGATGGTGCATATTGATATCGTTTAATCTAAGGGAGTAGCTTGCATATTGCGAAGGATCTCTGACTATATTACACTTGGAGGGGTAGTGTCAACATGCGTTAAAGCTTGGACATTGTAATTTGTTGTCACTCTATTTTCTTTATTCATTTATGCATGTCGGAAATTTAAATTAGGGAAAATGATTTATGCAGACTCCAAACGACTCACCCAAAACCTACTCGCAATCTAAACACTCAATATAATTCCGCTCAAATTTAGTTTGCAGTTCTAACAATGGGAGGAAAGTTTCATACAGTATTACCATTTTTAAAACATTTTTCCGTGTTTTGTACCATTTTTGACCTGCAGTCGGATTACCCTGTTTTTAATATTTTAATTCACAGTAATGCGATTTCATGTCAAAATAACATTTTTCATCAAAGTATACAACAAAGCAAGACAGCTGAATCATGTCGTGTTTAAATGCAGAAATGGATAAGGAAGGTTAACAAGATGTCAAGATGTCATTTTTGTGTATAGAATTACATTGGCAAAACAAGGTAAAGACGCACTGCGTCCTGAGTATGCCGAATCAGCTAATGGAGGTATTATGCGAAACGAAATACAAAATTATTCGGATTAAATCATAAACGAATTATGAT
Source organism: Arbacia lixula (assembly GCA_963669155.1). Classification (NCBI taxonomy): domain Eukaryota; kingdom Metazoa; phylum Echinodermata; class Echinoidea; order Arbacioida; family Arbaciidae; genus Arbacia; species Arbacia lixula. The sequence goes on along the minus strand of OZ022584.1, from coordinate 5,577,222 downwards.
TTCCATTTAATCCACTGCAAGCCTGTAGGAATATACTTCAAAACTAAATTTAAGTCATTCAATCCACGCCTAGCTCTTGTAATATATTGCCAATCTATCGGCAACGCAGGGAAACTTGGAGCGATGCCGAAAACTTGTAAAAATTGATTTCCAGAGGGCGCGTAAATAAAACCGAAGAGATCTGAGAAAATGGCTGACATTTGTACTCTAGAGCACGCAACATTGAAGGTAATACATCCCTAAAATTCCCTTTTATACAATGACAATTGAGATATGTGTATTTCGTGCAATGAGAGTGAAGTATACGGTTTAATCTAGATTCGTTTATAAAGGATAACTGCTATTTTTAGGAGGTAATTTCAGCAATTTGCTTTGTAAGTGCGCAATGGATTTCACAGTGTTATTTCGCAGTGTTCTTGGGTGTCAACACACCCATTGATCGGATTTGACCCCGGATCCCGGCGGACTCCATCATAAACAAGGCCATGGCATTGCAGGGCCGCGGACGGGGCAGCCGATCGCGCAGTCCAGTGTGCGAAGGCCATAGCTGTATACTATTTTACTAGGTATGGCCACGAGAAATGTAAATCCCTGGTCTGAATCTGCCCAGCTGATAACTGACATGTGCTGTTGAATTTATCACGTTTTTCATCATTGTGACATTGAGTGGATCTTAACTTCCTGACTATAGTATGCCATGTATGCGCAATTGCACAGTGATATTAAAAAAAAAGGCAAATTGATATGATCTGGCTGGAACTGGGATTTTTTTTAAAAAGAGTTTTTTTGACTGGGCCAAGTACAGTAACATGATTCGGCCACTTACGGCTTGTTCAGCTTTAAATTCACTATATTGCATAATTAGTAACTATTGTTGCAAGTTTTCAATGTTTAAAATAGTATTTTACCAAATGCCAGTTGTAAAAAAAAATCTGTAGACCTAGTAGAGTAATCATAAAAATAAAAAAGTTACAATTCCACAACTCTAATTTTCTGCAATGATTTGGTCTACCTTGCCTTCGTTTGGTCACTTGTATAGCCATGCTTTGGTCAGCATATTAATAAATGAGGTTTTCAACACGCCCATGCTGACACCGAAAGCTGCTGAAATTACATACCTGTTTGCTGACTCATATGGCGGCTGTAAATACGGAGGAACTATTTGAGTTTCCCGTTGTGACCAAATCATGGATAGCACAGTTTGCCATGAACCCCCCCCCCCAATTTTTTTTTTTTTTGTAGCATGAGAATTGCAGTACAGTTCATGCAAATTGCAGTACATGCAAAAATCATACAATAACTGCACTATTCCATAATAAATTTTTGATTGATAATATATAATATGAATTTTTCTGTTGATTTTGGGAATGATTTTTGTACAATGGCGATGTATGTGAAGATGCTTTTTACTGTATTGTGTTATGTGTGTTATGTGTGTTTTTACCCATTTTGGTGATATCATTCAAAGAATAATGACGATGTGACTGAATCATGAACCCGACCGAATCATGGGCACATTAATCTATTCTCATCCCCTTATTTGACTTGACAAAAATGTCCTTAGCCCCTTGCTATCAGTGAGATCTCTTTAATCCTAAATAAGCAAGGTGGGTACTTATTATATGCTTGCACTTCACAATCATATAATTATATTGTAAAATGGTCCTTGAAATATCCTACAGTATCATAATGCAACAAGTACATCATCTTGTTTATTATCATGTTTACCCACTGCTTACATGTTTTTTTGTTGCTTTCCCTCCAGGTTCCGTATGAGAACCTCAATAAACATTTCCGGAACTGCCAGAAAGTCATTGACCGAGAGGTGGCTCATGTTATGCAGGTACAGTATCATTCTACAGGTTACCAGTTGATGCAATAGTTCCTTTTCTTCAGATATTTATGCAAAGAGAAAAATTCAAAAAAAAACTTTTTTTTTTGTTCATTCTTTAAATTATAGACAAGTGTCAAGTAATATATCAAATTTATTGATTATATTTCTAATCAAGGTTGGTGTGTACATATACACATTCTTCATGCTTAGAGTTGCATTTTCTTCGTCTCATTTTCGGACATTTACGTAACAGATTCTGTTTGAGACAAATATCAATTTTGTGTAAAAATCAGAATGCATGTACAAAAACATGTATGCTCTGTTCATTTGACAATGCAACTGTAAATGTGCATGCATATATATGAGCATGTTTTCTGGGGAGAAATTACAAAACATATGTTTGGTCATTTGTGTGCAGAATTTGATAAATAGTGAGAAATCTGACAATGCATTACATGTAATGATGAATGTTAATGTTGTATTACTGGTAAGAAGACCAATCTGGTACATCCCATGCAAAGCATCATTTCGTTATTCTTACTACAAGTACCATACATATATCTTTCTGTACATGAAGTAGTTTGTGATATTGAGAAAGTTAGCCAATATTTTCTGAAATTCAAATGAAAGAAAATCCACACAAAAAGTCCACCCCACCACCCCCCCCCCCCAAAAAAAAAAAGAAGAAGATGAAGAAAAAAAAAAGGCTGCACTGAAACAAAGCTATAGTGTAGACTGTAAAGATCTTTCTAGAATACTTAGCAAATATGACAGTTCACATGTACATGTTTAATTCATTGCTGCTATTCATTGTGGTCCTCAAATTGTTATTGAAAAACAGAAGCAACTGTCCATACATGTTCCCACATATTTGATTTCACGTTATGTTAAATCTTAATGTATTGCTTACCCTGCACAGGTCACCACTGACTTAGAAAAATGCCTAGATGGGAAGGAACCTACTGTGGGCTCTGTCGTGACTCTTCTGGACTCTGTTGTTGATAAACTTACAGTGCTCAAGAGAAAGGTACGCCTGCTCAGTGGAGATCTTGTAATCTTTTCCTGCACTCTTGATTATTCTTATTAGAAATTACATGTACTGTGGAAGTTTTACAATTAAGGTTTGTTCATACAGTATAACATGGATGGAAAACCAAGCCATTGTACATGTAGGGTACCCAGGTAATATGATTTATATTAATTTACATAATATTAACTCACATAGGTAAGGTAACCCTTTGTAGCATTTCGTAAGAATTAAATTGTTTAAATACTATGGAAAAAATGAAAAAAATGTATACAATTTCCATGACAATATTAGAACTGTAAAGTGATAAGAAGCAGAATTAGATTGATCCTAGAAGATTTTAAGTACGTTTTGGACGGGGTGTGGAAAAGCCAGCAGTACTTGAGGCCTAGAGACAAGACACCGCAAAATGACCTTAAATGACTGCTATAGACTCAGAATGCATGGGTTATGGCGCTGGAGGAGGATAGGTTTTCAATTATTGTAACTAACCATCAATGGTAACTACATGGCAACAGCCAATGAGCTCTCATTATTGCACCTGTTGCCAAGATATTTACCATTGATGGTAAGTTACAATAATTGAAAACCTATATGCAATATGGCCCTGGTACATTAAATTTAAAGTGGAAATGTATATGTACATGAACACCCACATTTTTACCGCCCTAACCTCACCACAATGACCGCTCTACCGACAGGCGGCGGAGGCTATTGCCCTGGAGGAGGAGAGTGCCCAGGCATGCAAGAAGCGTCTAGCTCACCTGAAGGATTACGACACCACGTCAGGTAGCAACCTGCTGCAGTGGAAGAAGAAACGGCTGGACAGGATGCTGGTGGAGTACTTCCTACGAGCAGGCTACTACGAGACGGCCGTCAAGATAGCACGCCATTCTGAGATTGAGGTAGGATACATACTTTGGTGGAGACGCACAGACAACAGATAGACATGTGACATAACTAATTCAATACCAAGAACACAAACCAGGGCTCTTTTTGGTTTGCAATCAATCGCAAAATGGCAATGGCCAATCAACACCATTGTTACATGCGCTTTTTGTTTAAAAAACTGACCAGGAACCAATCAGAACTCGTCTGTCAAATTTGCAATTGATCGCAAACCTTTATGTTACGGAGCCCAGATGTAGAGGCGGACAGAGTAGGCGTTGGATAGATGACATTAAAGAATTTGGGGATGTTACAAATAAGAAAGAAGACAGTGGAATGGTGATGGAAAGGCCTTCCTTTCGATGGATAGATAGATAGATAGATAGATAGATAGATAGATAGATAGATAGATAGATAATTAAATAGATGAGAAGTACAGAATTTGAATGTGTTTCATTTGATATTGGATATTTCAACAGGCGTGATCTTTATCAAGTCAGTTGTCAAAGGAGTACTCTGTCTAGTGGAAAAAGTTTTCTTAAAAATGCAGAATAAGTTGATATGAAGTTTAGTCAATTATGCATTTTGCATAAAACAATGATAAAAATAAGTAAGGTTCATGAATAGTCATAACTGTATGAAGTTTTGCTATTTGTGCATGGTTGTTGAAGCTGTTATTGCTGACCATGGCATTTAGGATATATCCCGCACTGTATAATTTGTGCCTCAAATTCCCATTATACATTTCTCTGTGTACAGGAACTGACGAATATAGATCTGTTTTTAGTTTCCAAGGAAGTGGAGGAGTCGTTAATCAGAAGAGAGACCATGTCGTGCTTGTCGTGGTGTCATAACAACAAGACCAAGCTCCGAAGGATAAAGGTAAGTGCGTGCAGCAAGATGACATCACACGTAGTTTGAGTTAGAATCATGGGCGGGGGGGGGGGGGGGGGGGAGGATGGGGGGGGGGGTTGCACATGATGTAACAATGAGACACATTGCTTAATGACTCTTCCTCCATACATATGGTCTGTGGTAATAGAGGCGATCATTGTGAAGGCATACTCGTGTTCTATATTAATGTGAACATTGTGTGCTTTTCTTCCTCTCTTCCTCTCATCTTTCCCCTTGCTGTCCTCTCCTTCATTCTAAATTTCCTGTCTTTCCTCCTCTCCCCCTTATATCATTTGCCATTTTTCTCCTCCTCTTTTCCCTTAGTCCTTCCATTTGTGCTCTGCTTTTCCTCCGCCCCATTTTTTTCAACTGTAGCAGGTCAGAATGCATAGTCTCACTTTGAAGGTAGCCCATCCCTTTTGCAGACCTAATTCTTAAAGTTCCCTGACTTTGTCATTATTTGAGATAGGGTGACTATATAACATTTCCCTGGAATCAACAAAGTGTAATATTTGGTTTTGAGGAAATAATCTTCGATAATTGATCAAGCTTTCTATTCTCGTACCACGAAAATAATCAAATTTCAGTGAAAACTAGTTTGATTTTAATTAATTCCACAGGAGTTATAGTACCTCTGATCTTAAAATTTCACAGTAGGTATCGCAAAGATATGTGCTAAATATGTGCAGATTTACATGGAGTTTGCAGATGTTTGTAAAAGGGATGGGCCATCTTTAATCTGTGGATTAATGTTTCCAATGCATTTACATATTATTTACACATGCACATGCTTGTCACATGCAGAGTACTCTAGAGTTCAACCTGCGCACCCAGGAGTTCATCGAGATGATCCGCTCCAACATGCGTCTGGAGGCTGTCAGGCACGCTAGGAAGTACTTTGGGTCTCTGGATGGAGAGCAGTTTGCAGAGGTTCAAAAGATCATGGGCCTTCTTGCTTTCCCCTCCTGTACAGACATCCCATCATACAGAGTAAGTCTTCTCTACCGTCAAACATGTCACAAGTTTTCCTGGGTTACAGGCGATGCCATTAGGTTGCAGTTTGTGATATTATTAATACATGTATCTTGATAATGTTTGCAACTCTGAATTTTTTTGGTCACCTATCGTACCTGGATGATAGGTACATGTAAATGTGTCATCCAAAATAGCAACCTTACCTCCTGAGTGACCTAAATAGTTTCACTGTGCCACATGTGAAGGGGATCCAAACAAACTGCAAGAAACTGACAGCCTAGCATTAAGGATCTCTTGGGTGGGCCTGTCTGCTTTCAGACTGCCATTCTTGAAGAAGGTGATGCATGAAATCTGTCTTGCTCCCTTGAACAGGAACTCCTAGATGATCTACGATGGCACAAGCTTGTCAGCCAGTTTCGAGAGGAGAACTACAAGCTCTTCCAGTTCAACACCACACCAGTACTAACCCTGACGCTGGAGGCTGGCTTGGCAGCGATGAAGACGCCGTATCCTTGCAAATTGGCTTCCTTGGGGAACTGGGTATAGAGTATCAAAGTGTGACGTCATATTAGCAAGTTGTCAACTTGTTCTAAACTATGAGGGAAGGGCGAACAGCAGTGGTCACAGACAATGTCGGACCAGTGAAGGTCTCACTTGAGTTACGTTGTTTAGAACCAAAGGTCGGCATAACAATGGTATGATGACACCAGTTTGGTACTCAATAGCCAGTTACCATGAGAATTACACAGGAAGAAACTCCTTCCCCTCCCCCCCCCCCCCCTCTCTCTTTTTCTCACCTGTTCGATGGGCAAACTCAACTAGTCCCTTTTGTCTCTTCTATGTTCCAATATTTGAAAGGTATAATCAGGGTCCAGCAAGAAAAGTCAAAACAAAGTCCAAACACATCAAGTAAACTTGAGCCAATACCTATTAGAGGATTATCGCCTTATGCAGAAACCTGAAGGGATTAACAAAGAGTATCACCCACCTAATCCTATTGAATCACTGTGTGCTCGCTGTGAAGCATTTAACAGGAAGTGCGCAACTGGTCAAGGAGGATTAAACATACAGGATCAATTCAAAGTACTGCAAGTTGGATATTGCTGTGATTAATCATTTTTTGCTCTGATTGATATTTTATCCTGGTTGCTTTCATATTTTACTTCCATACGTTCCACTATCCTCTTTGTACACCCATAAGACACACACATCCAGTAAAGTAGTTTTATGTCTGGTATGGAAAGAGTTGATTCTTAACCTGAATGCTCCCCAGACAATGCTACACGGACCACGCCAAGAATGCGGACTGCCCTGTGTGCAGTAAGAACCTGAATGAACTGGCCAAGACGTTACCCTTCGCTCACTGTGCTCAGTCTCGACTTGTGTGCTCAATATCAGGTATGGTCTGCTTACGTCATATGGTAGTGAAGTAGGTTTAGACCAGTGTCTAGAGACATAGACTAAATATCCTTTGCACAAGTAATGACTTCCGCAACGTAGATTTTGTTACATTCAGAAATATGAGAAAATTGGTCATTATTGTATCCATCTCGAGCCTGTACTATTAATCCACCCAACCAGATGAATATCTGTGAAGAATGTGGGATATTTTACTACGGAGAAGGTAATGCATGTCTTCAATTGTAGAATATGGGCTCCTTGTGGTAACTAACAGACGTAGATGTATAATATGTGCATGTTGTGAAGTGGTATTGTGAGAAAGCAAATTTACTTATGACATATTACAAGCCATCCAAAACTAACTTTGAATAGTTTGCGGAGTGGTCAGGAAGATATTAATGTAACATTGGTCTTTGTCTGTCTGGGGGAAGTCTAATTTTATCATAGCTCTCTATCCCTCTCTCTCTCTCTATGTCCCACTCTCTCTCTCTTTCTCCCTTTCTCTCTCTCTCTCTCTCTCTCTCTCTCTTTCTCCCTTTCTCTCTGTCTCTCTGTCTCTCTCACTCACACACACACACACACCCTCTCTATCTCGCTCTCCTCTCGACCTCTCTTCTTTTTCTCTCTCTCTTTGTCACTTTGCCAATTATTATAAATTGCCAATAGAATGAGAGGAGAGAAAGCAGTGCGTAAAGTGTATGTGACTAATTGTGATGGCAATGAAAAGGGAGAAAGATCATTTGCCTGGAATGTACATGTAAACTGCATACATGCAGTGGTTCATATAGTATAGCATAATATTGATTTTCGTATGCATGAGATGTTTTACTTGTCACGTCTTCAAGTATGTCTTCTCCCCATCTGATCTCCTTGCTCTGCAGGACAAGTGATGAATGAACACAATCCCCCTATGATGCTACCAAATGGTTATGTGTATGGAGAAAAGGTGAGGGCTGTAAATAGAAAGTTAAAGTTCATAAATCTTTCATAGAGGATAGGGGAACATGTAGAAGTGCTATTGGGTTTATAACCATTTGATGTACTCCCAGGTGGTCTCGTCACCATTTCGTCTACAAGGAACCCCTTTAAAATACCCTTTCAGATTATAGTACTGGATTAACTTAACAAAAACTCTTATCGACACCATAACCTCAATAATTAACCTTATCTAGACCCCCGACCCTAATCCTAACCCATACATATCGGCTTGTGCTTGTAGACGAAATGGGACTTGGACCAAAAGAGAGTAGACCAAAGCACCATGATAGTGGTCATTACTGGGCCCGTACTTAATTTCATTGCATTTATATTTTTTTGTTTTGAGATTCCTTCCTGGTGTCCTGAAATCAAACCAGAATGGCACCCGTGACCATAGCAGAATGGCACTCCATTAATCTTGGCCACTACTACACCATACCTTTAAATGAAATAAAATAAAATCAGAAGTTTTGGGTCAAATAAACGAGTAATGAGGAAGATGTGGAGGAAGTGTAAAGGAATACTGTACATGCCATATATTTCATGAGTCTTAATTTTTCGCGAATCAGGACTTCTTGACAATATCGGGAGTGGTTAAATTCGCAATCGTGGACTACTAGTAATAGTAGTACTAGTGCTCGAGTACATCGTATTCATACTTTTGCGTGTTGTTCAATTCGCGAAATTCTCGGAATATATGGCGTATAGAGTACTACCCTGCTTAGGATTTCATTTAAATACCAGAAAAATCACTTCGATATCACTGAAAGTAATGAAGTTTGATCAAGAAAGTCATGATTAATGGGGTTTGTGAGGTAAGTGCTAGAAATGATACAGAGGCCAAGGAAATTTTTATTAATTGTACATTTAGTAATCAAAGGGGTGTGGCTTAAGTGCGCCCTCTATGGAATTTGAAGTTTATTCATAGCCTGTCATCTATTGTCGGTACAGCAGATTATGCGGAAGTTGCGCTGATTAGTATCTGACCAGGAAGAATGAGGCACGTGCAAAAGAGTATTACAGGGTATTTGTTTTTGCTAATGACCTCATTTTGTGTTTCATATCGTTTGACTTTCAGTCACTACTGAACATTGCTGCGGAGAACGGTGGACGAGTCACGTGCCCAAAGACCAAGAAAACCTTCTCGTTTGATGAACTAGAGAAAGTATTCATAATGTAAAAGATGTTTGAAGAGGAGACTAGGTCTAGATAGATAGGTTGCTCTTTTATGAATGTTATTTATTGTTATTAAGATTTTCAAAGGCTGCATACCCTTCAAGGAACTGTTATCACATATTTTATTAATTTCTTTGTTAAACATTAATGACATCCCAGTATGTATATTGAAGTTGTTTGTTTGTTGCCATGGTAATTGCCAAGTATAATCTTGAATACAAAGCAGACAGAAAGAAAAAGGAATAAAGGGTGTGCTCTAACAAATACAGGGCATATTTATTTTGGTGAGACATTGATATATACTTGTGAATATCGTTGGTAAAGCTTGTCTCGAGTGCAAAAAAGTGTCAATGTGCTTCCAAAAGGTTTGTGAAATCTGACTGTAATGTCGCAAAGAAGATACACACATATGAAATTATGGGAAAATTTCCAGCTGAATATGGCCTCCACTCTGCTTTAACAGGAAGAACATTACTCCGAAAGGAAGCACAAAACTAATGGTTCAGAGAGAATCGATATACGCCCGCTCTAATAGTTTGTCGCTTTCTAAGGAAGTATGGAGCAGAGAAACGGTTTAAGTAGATGTCAATGAGTGTGGAGGGACATGCTATCTAGCCATATGTTATGCGCTATAAAGGAAACAACCACTATTATTATTTGTATTTATAAGTTATTGAGGAGCTATGAAATCCTTCAATCCGCAAAACGCCCGGTAGAGTATACAAAGAATATTACCCATTCATGTATTAGGCACAGAGCACCTCCGCTACTCTCACTCTGGTGGCAATTCTCTTCTTTATCCTACTTCGTCTAGATACTTATCAGCATCACATCTCTCTTATTATCACTCTGTTCTTGAAATCTGCTTATCAAGCTCTCCTCAAATGTTTGCAAGTCCCCATTTTCCATGATAATTGATCTATCAATTTTATTATTATGGAGAGAAACAGCAAAAAAAAAAGATAATATTGAAACTGTTTTATTGGGGTGAATTATCCCTTTAAATTAACCACTATACAGCTTGCAATATATCATCTGCAGTGCTTTGTGGGTGGGAAAGCTGGTATCACAAATTGCGCCCTTTTAAAAGGAAGTGATGATATTGTGCTAACCTCAGAATCCAAACTGTCATAACAGTGTCACTACCTCCTGGTATTTTGTGATAATCTTGCCCCATTATATTGATATCTCAGTGGGTGTATGTGTTTTTTTTTAGTCCATGACATTTTGAAGGATTGCAGTTGAAAAACCAAGGATTCCCAGTATTACGGCTATAGCTTTGCACCAGACCCTGGTATAAGATAGTTTTTGTTAAATCCATCAACAAGATGATTTGAAGAAAGATAGTCGAGGTTTTTACACATGACTGGTGACCCGTTCTTGTCCTTAATGAGATTTGTTCCTGTTTTTTTACAATGTGGGAATGAATTTTCTACAAAATTTGACAAAGTATTGACTTTGTATTCAGACACTTGTTAGTACCAAGAATTTGAGTCTGCAAAGATTTAACAAATTTTAACTTAAGCTGATAGGAATTTAAATAATTGAGAATTTGATATAGCACCCAAGAACAGGTCACCAATTGTGCTTAACTTACACATATCTTTGCGAAACACCCCCTGGGGTCCTGTTATAGGTAGAAAATATTACGGGGCAATTTTTTAATCAATTCTGTTGTAGAATAATGTCTTGTAAGCTATTATCAGGTGTAATTGCATTGGCCTTGAGCGCTGAGGCAATCCATCACTTGAATAATGCTGCTTGTTTGATAACCTTTTTGTGAGAGGGACAGTGAAACCCATTATAGCCGCTACCTCTGAGAAAGACCACACTTTTGTTTCCTTTGAACAATGAATCTCATTGAAATCTGTATTTCAGTAACCTGTACATAAAGGCCACATGCTTATGAAGACTGCATTTGTCTCTAGAGCTCCAGCGGTCTTTCTCTACAGGTTTGTCTGTAGAACATAGGCAAGCTCTTTGAAGCTGTGTTGTAGGGAAGTAAGGCATTAAACTGTCTGAAAGCTTTGAGTGTGTCTGACTGGACCAAAATATAATGCATGTAAGGTAGATCATATAGAGTACCGCAGTGGTGCCGTCATATCCATCGTTACGTCAGCCTCTGGTTCTAAAACAACATCGCTGAAGTGAGACACTCCCAATGAGAGTTCCCACCATGATCGCTGCTGTTTGTTCTACTTCTACCCTTATAGTTTAGAACCAGCTGTCTTGGCAACATGCCCATATGACGTAACATGCTCATGTGGTAGTCTTTTGTACTGTGTAACTGTACTAAAATGTAAAGTGCTCAGGCCAAAGAGGTATATCCAAGTTGTTTTTTTCAAGACAGCCTGTGTTGTAAGAATGAGATGATTATATTTGTCTTTGAACTCTTTTGTCTCAATTCTGTACCAGTCATACACGAAAGTACAGCGCAGTATTAGGACTGGCACAGAAAAAGCTCAGTGAAATTTGGATGATATACAAATAATGCACAGTTGTGAGTGCGTTGGGGCTGTGCAGCGCAAAGTAGGAGGGCGTTTACCGTGCGCTGCACCGCCTCAACGTCACGAACGTTAAAACTGTGCATTATTTGTTTTATAAGACAGGTCAGAATTTAAAGGTTAACTTTGGTCTACCGGTACCTTGAATATTTTGGTGCATCTCCCATATTACAAGAGTTTCCACTACGAAGAAATCAAATGGCTGCTTCCACGGACGGCTGATCTAAACACCAACACTAACAGAAAAAAACACAAGTTTCTATGATGCAACACTCTAACATGAACAGTGTAACACTTACTAGACTTAGGCCTAGATTTTTCTAGAAGTCCTCAATTTTGATGTGAACACTTTCACAGTTTATGTAGACTCAACATGCCATCATAACTTTTTGAAGTGTTTCCATTGGTTAAGTCCTCAATATCTTGGTCCGAGAGAAGTCCATGGAGGCAGCCATTTTCTTCCTGTGTAAAAAACATGCTGAATGATCAAGCGCAAGCATACTCCACGTGCTGGATCAATCGGCCCAGAGCTCTAGCAGCCTAGCTTGCATAGTGTTTGTACACAAACGGGAAATGCTTCGCGAAAATTGTACAGTGCTGCACAAGAAAATGCACGGCTGGAGTAATTAATAAAATTAATGCATAATCACGTGACTCGCATACAGGATTCCTCTTGGTCACATTTTTTAACCTGTCTTATAATAAATATTAATATCAGTATGATTTTAGAGGCTCATAATCAAGTTAAGGTTTCCCCCAAATGTCCTAAGCTTGTACCACATTCTATTCACATAACTGCACTTTTGTTTCGATTGAGTTGTTAGGGGCAGAAAACTAGGTAATTTTACTGTGTCGTACAGTGTATTTCAATATTTGTGTTAGAAATATGGTGCGTCTCATGCATTACATCCAAGGCAAAATGTGGCTGTCTGTCACGTGATATGTATGTGTGTATGTATGTGCAGCCATGCTTTCACCCAGTATTACCAAGCAGGACTATATTTGTTCTCATTGAAAAGTATTAAATTAAACACTCTAAAAAAAAAGTATTTTTATACGAAGTTGCCTCTAAAGAGGCTTCATAAAGTTCTCTGTAGATTTTGGACAGGCTATACTAAAGAATGCAGAAATTGAGAATATTCTATTACAATTTCTTCATTGTCAGGAATTTGGATGAATACTAATTTAAAATTGTATAATATTGAATGAATGAATGGATATCTTGTTTTTTGAGGAATCAAATGTCTTGAATGCTTAGGACAGAATGCATTGGATCGAACAGTAATTGAAAGATAGACATTGGTATGAACGAAACTGGTTTAAACATGTCCAGCTTTGTAAAGAATTGTAAGCAGTATTTAAATGCTTTTTTGTAGCATTTCTCCCAGACCTGATATTAATTTAGAAGTGTAACGATACTGAATTAACATGTCATTAATGTAATGTAATGTATTAATTTGTTTTAAACCCTGATGGGCGTGGGGGTGGGAGAAGGGGAATTGTCTTTGAGGCCCTTTTTTTTTTGTAACCCGTTGCCCGCTGTTAGATTTTTTAGGCTTTATGAACCCTAGTCCAGTTAGGATGTCAACTTAGCCATGGAACTGCATTGACCAAAGAGGTGTGGCTTAATTACACCCTATAAGTCATTTGAAGTTTATTTATAGTCTGGGGACTATTGTCCATACAGCAGATTATGCTGGAGTTGTGCTGCTCAGTATCTGAGTGGAGAAAAGCCAGTCTGAATATATGCGGCCTTCGTAAAGGATGGGTGGAAAGGACTTACCATTTTGAATTACTACATTATGTAATCAATCATTGAATATTGTGGGTTTTTTGCACAAAAGAAGGAAAATTGCTTTCCAATCTAAACATCCACTGGAGCCTCTGAAATTATATGATTTGTCTTTATATATTGATAATAATATGTCAATATTTAAACATAAAATTATCCAAAAAATACAGAAAATACTAAACCTAAAATGAACACAAATTCCCAAAACAATGGGATGACAAAGAGATTAAGTGAATCTGTCAGTTTTGTGTTGTTGTTTTGTTAAGTTTTTTTTTTTTTTTTTTTTTTTTTTTTTGGGGGGGGAGTCAGAATCACAGCTTAAGTTTATTTTAAGGTTTAGCTACAGTACTTACTCTCAAACACATGTAGTTATGTTGGCACAAGAAATCCACCGTCACCCTAAAATGAATGTAATATTGTGTTGTTGTCAAAGTGTTTAAGACTCATGTGTGAACATTGAATAGTTGGTCTGATCTATTTTTGTGAAATTTGCAATACACTTCCCCTTCTTCCAAAGTCTCATATTAACTGATTTTTTAAGAGCTTGTAACATCATTATGATTTGCTTTATTCTAGTACATGTATATGTTTTGTGCTACATGTATTCTGTTTGTTATCATGACATGATGTACATATATTTCTTTCACAATTTGTGAGGACAGTTGGTATAGTATGGTTTGGGGAGTTAATTCCCTTCCACATCTTGAAAATTACCACAGGCATGAACAGCATTCCTTGGTTATACCCACCATGTTAAACTTATTAGAGCTGCGAGGAAGAAATAAAAATAGATACCCTCTCAAGGTTCTATAAAGGAGAAATTACATTGGTGAGTCAGTAAGTCTTGGAAAAGCTCTTCTTTTTGCATTCTCTTGTTTTAATAAATGCAGTAAAATGAGTTTTTGAAGGATTTGTATTCTTGTGTTCTATGTATGCTAGAGTTTGAAGCCCAATCCAGTATCAGTAATGTTCTAAATGATACACAAATTGAATACCATTTATTTTTCTGTACATTATACGCTATAACCTTTTAACCCTATGAATGCTAGATGAAATGTCAGAGTTTTCTCAATCCTTTTCAATGATGTTCCTACTTTTATTTAATTCAACTTTATTTCCTTGTATGGTATAAAGTATTGCAACTTGTATTGCCCCTTTAATCATCACAGCTTTCATTTGATGTGCATGGTTTTGGTCTATACTCCATACTAGCAACAATACAGCATCAAACATCAAAAGCTAGCTGCATTATAACAGTTTAAGGAGTTTATCTTCCTCTTCAACTCTCCTTAGCTATTATTTGCAGATTTTTCATGGATTTTTGACGACAGATACATACATTTCAATATACATGTAATTCCTTTCATGAAACGCCCATATTAAATCCTATCCTTATCACCCACTCTGTCATGAAAAGAACCTTCTCATATTCGGAAAGAGAAGCTTTTTCTTGCTCATGTGTAATTATCAGTGATAATGTCTGGTGGAAATGCTGTAAGATGTATGCTTAATTTATGAAGTACAAGTATTTGTTGGTATTTACTTGAAAATACAAAAGGAAACGTGCACACGATTCAGAAAAGGGACCCTGTGCGTGTATGTCGGTGCTTGACTTCTCTGCACGATAAACATTGCATTTGAGTAGCTGAATGTAGAGAGAAAATACAGATATAAGTATCAAGGCAGTGTCATTGAATATGACTGTAGACAATATTTGCTTGCAGTAATATTTCCTGTGGATATTTTTGTCATTCCAGGAATATGTTGTTAATGCACAAGGCCTGTATTCCTCTATGAATAACATGTGTATAGACACTGCTTAATATTCCTAAATAAATGCCTGTTTTATTGTAAATCAGTAGTATCTTGGCAAATTTTATTGAGTTTTTCTGTTCTCGACCGTTTTTAAAAGACTCTTCTTTCCTCTTTTTTGTAAAAGAATTTATTTTCCTCAAGTAATATTGATTCAGTGTATGCTACTGTGGTTTTGGATGACACACGCTATTTTGCAGCATGAATCCACAAATTTAAAGTGACATGTGATTTTGTACAGTATGATAAGCTCTGTGGCCTAATTTGTATGACATGCTCAGTTCAAAGCAAAGTGTAGGAGTAAATGATACAAGACACTTAAACATTCATATGCACATACATACACATCTACAAAAACAAACTAAAACACATATATGCAAAAATTTAATATACATGTACACACAAATATGCAAACATTTGATATACACACATGCAAAAACATACTCCAGTACACCCCCTCACACACACACACACACTCTAAACACAAACACACATACAAATATACACAAATAACTGCATAAAATTACTATCACTAACGGTTTATCTTACATAATGTGTATTTTAATTGTTTTTCCAAAAATAATGAAATGCACAGCTATCCACAGTGACCATTTATGCAGTCACTCTCAGTGCATGTACATGTAGCTGCAGACAGATTGTACTTTTAGTATGTGTAATAAGGTTCCATGAAAAAGGCTCCAAACTTTCAAATCAAATAAAGTAGAGTACATGTATTAACCAAGCAGCCTAAATGTGCACCACGTGTGACTGTCAGAGAGCATCTTATCTTATTTCAATTTTTTATTTCAGAAAATAAATGTACAATGACATTATATATTCTTCTCAGAAGCTTGTTGGTTCAAAATAAAAAATCTTCTAGAATATCATGTGGTGTTACATATATTAAATGTTAATGCTTTCACATGCAAGCCATAAAATGTTCATGCTTTCACATGATAGCCATAAAATTTTCATTCTTTCACATATGATAGCCATAAAAGGCTCATACATTCACATGATAGCCATAAAATGTTGAAAGTAGAGGCGTACATTATTTGTTTTCACCCATTGTACAATCCTGAAACAACCAGCTAACTATTCCTGTGCCTGCTGAACTACAGCTCTATCGGATATGTGTGTATCCCTTGAAAAAAAAAAGAACTTTTGGCATAAAAAGAGTTAAAGAGAGTGTACAGGGTGAGTCAGAAAAATGTTACACTATTTAACTTCAGTATTTTTCAAAGAAAATGTGGGTTTCAGAGAGAATTTCTTGCTTGTATGGATAGAGTAAATATTCCTTTGTCACTTGATAAAATTTTGTTTCAGTGTTGTTATTATGGTTTAGTGCACAAAGGTGTCAAAACCCATTTACGCCAAACTTATGTTGTAGTGGAATCCAAATCCTGCAAGGCATTGTTGAAATTGGCGCAAATGGGTTTTCACCCAGACCCATTATTTTGTTCCTATCCAATAAATTTGTTACTGATTCCCCACACATATTGTATTAAAATAAGACTAGAAGAGTTGCTCTATCTGACACTGGTACAAGAATTATGATTTATTCTTGTATTTCTAATATGAGCATGTAAGAAAGTGTAACATTTTTTTCTGACTCACCCTGTAGAGGCGGAATTCACAGGGAGCATGAACATAGGGAATGGGCAAGGTCATGTCCACTATTCAGGGACAGTGCCAATGGAAGGCAAGGTTACACAGTGCATGGGCAGATGTTGCACCACAGAGTTACACACAGCCAGCAGGTGATGCCAAAATCCCCATAAATGCCAACTATATACTCCCTTTGAAGACAGCGAAGCCCATTTGTAAAAGTCACGAAACCTGACAGGAATCTGCAGTATATGTTAAACAATACGTGTTTGAAATCTCAGTCATAGCTTCATAAATTTTCTCAGGAAAAATGGACAGCTCTCCTTGTTTATGTTTGAAACAAAGCAACCATAATCTACATACATAATCGTATTGCCCCTGTTAGTGTGCAATCGTAGGGCGGGTGTGCAGTCAGCACTGCTTGCAATAAACACGTATACTGCAGTGCGGACAATGCCGGACTGCGGTCTCTGGTCTATAGGCTACAAGAAATCTTGCAATCGCTTTAATTCGGCTTAAAATCAGTTTCCAATTCTAACATTACGAGAGAAGTTCTTAACATTATTTTTTCCATTTTGCGTGGTTTTTACAAAAAGGGCTACCCTGTCTCGAAAGCAGATTTAAGGTTAACAGTCGTGACAAAAAAAGTCATACAACAGCGTTAGGCAATAGTCAATTGCACTGCAAGACACGAGTCATATACACCGCTAGCGTAGTTTCCGGCGAGCGGACATGATTTTATATTTGCATGAGACGGTGTATATCAACATGAAGAAATGCAAAAGCTTTAAACCACCATACACAAATTGAACACAAGATCTTCATAGCAGCGATTTGATAGGTGTAACAAAAGGTATTCGCAGTTCTAGTATGCAGCCGTTTAATTGTCCTAAGACGTCCTCACATCATCTGTTCTATTTGAAAGGTCCTCCGATTCGTCACCCTTCTGCTCTGCTACTTCTGATGAAGCCACTGTATCTGTCTTTGTGTTTGCATTCACACTCTCGCTGCCTGCGCTAGGATAGTCCATTAACATATCGCTTTGGTCCTGCGATTTGTCAGCTTCTGACGATGTGGTAGCGTCTCGTAATTCGACCTGGGCTGCGATTGGTTCGCTGGAGTCATCCTGAGCGTTTGATTGGTCCGTAGTTGGTGATGTCATGCCTGCTTCCGCCTAGAGGAGAACAAAGAATATAGACAAGATTAGGGTCTTTACACAAATTTATGAAATATATAGTCAAATGCATTCCTACTGGTGAGCTCATGAGCCATAATCAAACAAACAGATTTAAATAGATGGATATCTAGATGGATGGATAAATTAATAGATAGATTGATGATTGATAGATATGTAGATCCCTAGAAAGATGGATAGATTGATCGATAGATAAATGGGTCAATCCATGTGAAATCAACCCATTTTCAGACGATTTGTAACCCGACCCCCTTCAATTTTTTTCAAACTCGCACCAAATGTTCCCCCAAGTGTCTGACGGAAGATTCTGAAATATTTTGCCCCAAGGTCAAATGGTTGCTAAGATACTGCCTCCCTTAGCAACCAATGCGGGATCAAACAACTGAGTTTAAATAAAATTTGCTATTTTTGATTGACCGCTGCAGCCCAGTTAGATGAGTTACGTTGCTCATTTCCTGTGAATTGAAAGAACTTTATAGTCTAAACATGCACAATGTATTCTGGTGCCGATCGGACCACCCATTCTTACGCATGACGTCAAGGAAAATGGTGTTAAGCGTCAATGGCAATGTGTTCGGGTGCATGTTTGGAAGCTGATAACTTTAAAACTCAATTAGTTTAGAACTCATTATTTTGCAGATATATAGTCTTTTACTTGCTCTACCCACCTACCAAAAATTGATTAAAAGACATGCATCGTTTTCTCGTAGAGCGCCCTCAAAGTTTGATTTTTTTAAAAAGTTGCCAAGTTCAAGGTCTCAAATCACCACTCGTCCCATCGAGGATCGACACCAATTTTGGTGTGTTGATAGCCTTTTACCTATATTTTTATAAGATACCTAAACACTTTTGTGACCGAAATGTTAAATAGCTGATTTAAGCATTTGAAAATGGTTGTAAACACCCCAAAATCTATGTAAAAATGACACATTGGAGCTTAAGCAAATTTCAAATTGTGATAACTCAGAGATGAAAAGCCAATATACAATGATATCTTCTGTGATAATAGTCTGTTATTAGTACTAAAAAGATATATATCACAAATACTTTTGTTTTTGTCAATGACCTTAAAAAAGCACCTGAAAATCACAAGAACAATAAATCAATAAATTTTCCATAACCATGGTTACCATAATGGTGTTAATGTGTGTTTACATTGATTTCTAATTGTGTGTCATTTTAGTACTAAGGGTGACTTTAAGCTGATAAATGCATATCATGTTTTAATATATATTTTCTTTTAGCTACACATAATATCTTAAGTCATATTCATATCTATTGACCTTGACACCATTCTGAAAGAGCTGTATAAGCCTAAAAATTAGCATATTTTCAACACCAGTGAGCTGTACATCACATTTCAAAATCATTTTCCTCTCGGACAGAATGCCTGATCATGTCGATATATGCAGTATTGGTAGTATGGAATTAGTATTTAGAGGATCTAGTATTATTTGATTTGCCTAAAATGACAATGACCTTGAAAATACACCTGGAAATCATAACAAAAGCAACAATCATTCAAATTTCCAATTATAATAGAATGTGGACACTGGCTTTGAGTTTTGTGCCATTTTAATATGAATACTGACTTAAGTTTGATAATTGCAAATCTGTTGCCCTTTTTGTTCCATTTTGAGCTGCAAATAATATTTAAAATAAAAATAACATTGACCTTGACATAATTGTAAGATTAGTCGTAAATGTCTCCAACTGAGCATAAGTCACAACATACATGAGTTTTACACTTTTATTTGTAGCTTAAAATGGAAGAAAATGGAACATGATTAACAATTATCGGCTTTAAATTCACTATTGATATTAAAATGGCACACATTTTTTTTATTGAAAGTCTTTGTAAAATGCCTTACAATAGAACTATTGATTTTTTGTGATTTTCAGCTGTATTTTCAAGGTCATTGTTATGTTAGATAAATTAGATAATACTAGATACTCTAAACACTTATCAAAGTATACCACCACTGCAAATATCGACATGATCAGGCATTCTGTCCGAGAGAAAAATAATTTTGAAATATGATGTAAAGCTCACCAGTGTTGATAAAATGCTAAATTTAAGGCTTTTACAGCTCTTTCAGAATGGTGTCAAGGTCAATAGATATGAATATGACTTAAAGATTGTCCGTCCCTTTTGCAAGCTTAAAATTTGAAATCGTCTATCACAATCGTAAATTCAAGAAAGTGTGATTCAAGACCATTTCTAAGAATATAGCATGTTGAAGCTTTCTGTATATGTAAAAAAATTCAGCCGTTAAATTTCAAACCGACTTTTTTCGTACTACGAAAAAAGTATTAGTCTTTGTTACAGTATCTATGTGGTTATTATCCGTGTTTGAAATCCTAATTTTATGAGTAACTACCAAACTTTAGAGATGATTCCTTCCATAGAACAATTGTTTTTCATCATGCGTTCTATAATTTAATAAACAGATTAATCAATAAAGCAGATATTTCAACACAAACTGCTGAGAGCCTGAGGTAAAGACTATTAATCAGACGTTGTTTACGTGCATTATTTGAATTTTACACTACATATCAGTTTCAAAATGTGAATATAGAGCTTGCTAACACTTCTCTATATGTTTTGCCAATGTTTCGATGGTTTTGTGGTGATCTGAAAAAGGGACTGGCTGTCTTTAAGATATTATGTGTAGCTAAAAGAAAATATATATTAAAACATGATATGCAGTTATCAGCTTACAGTCACCATTAGTCCTGAAATGACACACAATTAGAAATCAATGTAAACACACATTAACACCATTATGGTAACCATGGTTACAGAAAATTGACTGATTTATTGTTTCTTGTGATTTTCAGGCACTTTTTTAAGGTCATTGACAAAAAAACAAAAGTATTAGTGATATATATTCTTTTAGTACTAATAACAGACTATTATCACAGAAGATATCATTGTATTTTGGCTTTTCATCTCTGAGTTATCACAATTTGAAATGTGCTTAAGCTCCAATGTGTCATTTTACATAGATTTTGTGGTGTTTACAACCATTTTCAAATGCTTAAATCAGCTATTCAACATTTCGGTCACAAAAGTGTTTAGGTATCCTATAAAAATATAGGTAAAATTCTATCAACACACCAAAATTGGTGTCGATCCTCAATGGGACGAGTGGTGATTTGAGACCTTGAACTTGGCAACTTTTTAAAAAAATCAAATTTTGAGGGCGCTCTACGAGAAAACGATGCATGTTTTTTGATCAATTTTTGGTAGGTGGGTAGAGCAAGTAAAAGACTATATATCTGCGAAATAGTGGATTCTAAACTAATTGAGTTTTAAAGTTATCAGCTCCCAAACATGCACCCGAACACATTGCCATTGATGCTTAACACCATTTTCCTTGACGTCATGCGAAAGAATGGTTGGTCCATTCAGCACCAGAATACATTGTGCATGTTAAGACTATAAAGTTCTTTCAATTTACAGGAAATGAGCAATGTTACTCATCTAACTTGGCTGCAGCGGTCAATCAAAAATAGCAAATTTTATTTAAACTCGGTTGTTCGATCACGCATTGGTTGCTATGGGAGGCCGTATCTTAGCAACCATTTGACCTTGGGGCAAAATATTTCAGAATCTTCCGTCAGACACTTGGGGGAACATTTGGTGCGAGTTTGAAGAAAATTGAAGGGGGTCGGGTTAACACCATTGGTTGATTTGACGTGGATTGACCCAAATGACTAGATAGATTGACTGATACATGTACATGTGCTGTTATTGTCAAAAAGCCAAAAGCCGTTTTTGTAAGATATTCACAATTTTCTCCCTAACTGCCAGGCAGCTGCCATGTCCATAGGACATGAGCTGAAGAATCCTGTATAGAGAGGAGGGAAATGAAAGACACAAAGTGATTCCTGACTGGTACTCACATCTTTCTGTGCTTGAGCCATGTCTCTCTGTGCCAGCCTGAGGGGAGAAGGGGTTCCTACCACATCGTAGCTGTGCAGTGGTAGAGTGGAGAGCCACTGCAGCATACTAAAGAACATTCTGTCAAGGGGTCATTTATATTTTCTTTGACTACCTATCATGAGGTTGGTCTGGTCCTGTTTTCAATTATCTTTTCACTTCTCATTACCTCTTTCTTCATCTTTTCACCTCTCATACCAATGCTGATGCTTGAGACACTGGTTTGATTATGGTGTGCCTCTACACTTTACTGAAAGGCATTTATCTCATTTTCATTTTCCTCCCAAACACGACTACCGGTATCAACCTCTGTTCTCTATCTTCATTTTATATCGTCCTCTGTATCTTTCTTGCCCTTCTCCATCTTTCCCTTCTCTCTTCTCCTCCTCCTTTATTGTATCTTCTTTCTTCTCCTTCTCTCCCCTCCTTCTTCTCTTCCTTCAATTTTTCCTGTCCCTCCTCCTCTTTCTATCATGCATGCACAGATACCACAAAGGGCAAATTCCTCTAATGAACTTCTTCTAAGGATACGATTTGCTGTACTTCTCTCGGATGATGATGTTTGGGTAGATGTGTTTGTGCTTAAATGCCTCCTTCTTGTCCTGTGAACAAACAAAAACATGATTTTGTGAACACATTCCAGACCTGTCACCCTTAAACCTACACAGGGGTCTTCATTGTACATACAGATGTGGAAAAAAAGAACAATTTATAGAGTGTTCTCATCTCCTGTGACTTGGGTAGAATTGTTGTGATTTTGGCTCTGTTTTGTTACTGGCAACAAGACATAACTATGATTTATAAACTTACGGCATGTACACGATAAGATAAACTCCATGTTCATGTTGTATAAAATAGGTTGTCAATTATTGTAGCTAAAATTGCAACCACAACAGGAACAGCCAATGAGCTCTGAGCATTGTTGCCATGGTAGGTAAAATCAAAAGAAAGTTAGAATACTGTATACGCTATGTATTTCATGGGGGGTTTATTTCAGCAAATTTCGCAAGATGGGTGCTATTCGTGAATTTCACAACACCTAAAAATATTAATTTTAATCCCGACATGATTACGATATGCACACGCCCATGCACTACTAATACTCCAATATCGTGAATTTAACCACACGCAAAATTGTTGAAAGAGTCCCGATTCGCAAAAAATTAAACTTGCTAAACATACGGCATATACAGTAGTTCTATACCTACATATGCAATAAGGCCCAAATCTGACATTATTCTGCTACAGTTGGGTTAAACAACCACACCTCATATCAATGAGAAAGTAATGAGAAATATCCCTGTAATTATCTGACATTTGGAATGTTTAGTCTCCTCAGGATATGTTTGTACTTCAAGCAGCATTAAAGATTTAAAACACAAGGGCTAAATGTAATTTAGTAGAGATATAAACAGAGTGGGGAGAGTTGTTCACACTAATATTATTTATCACATTGTCCTGTATAATGTTTCTGATTAATGAGCTAATCATTTCACAGCGATCGTTCTCACCTTGCAATCATCAAAAGTGAGTGGTTCGTGGAGGCCATCGTTTCCCCAGCGTTTGTTGTAGCAGTCGTAGTGGACCTGGCAAGGCAAGATCAGACAACATATCAAGGTGTTTACTATGAGATATCACAGCAAAAAGTGTGACTGAAAGCAGACTTGTGTGTTTCTCCTGGTAGCATTGCTGCCAATCTTTGAAGGCAGGAATACAAAATCTTGAAGTAAACTTCAGAAAACAAACTTTTTCCATTTTAAAACTGGTTTCATGGAAAGCAGGAGGATATTTTCCCCATGAATTATTTCAAAGTCAGCATGGTTGGCAGCATGATCACAGGACTATTTGTTGAGAATTCCCAACTTCTTCTCCACATGACCCTGTGTCACCCTTCAGACCTTGTGTTTGGCATTCTAGTCATAGAGTGAAACCTGTTCTTAATGATGACCTGTCCATTAAAGACAGGGTGTCCCTTTTGCAGGTGTCCCTTTTGCAGGTCCAAAAATAAAATGATGTAATACCCACAGAAAAATGGAAGATACCGTATCAGAACTTCTCTCCCAACAATAGAATTGGAAACTGCCTTAAAGCGAAATTATAGCAATCGCTAGATTTTGAGGTGGTTTTGGGCGGGTTGTCCAAAACTGCCTATGATCCCATCTGTCCATTCCTCAGTGCACGCATTCGATGGGTACAATGCTTCCCTCCCGTGCTGACAGGGACAATCCATTATAAATTTAAATGTGGTCGGTGCATTTCAAACGTAAGCAAAAATAGTTTTTTACTCTTCCTGAAAGTGTTTGTGAAGATGTGACTGTGAGATTTCATACACCTCATCATTGGGGTATACTGCTGATTCATCATCATCATCATCAACATTAAAGGTCCATTTTTCCCACTTTGTGGGGTTAGACCGTTCATTTTTAGATTTCCTTGATATGGCTCTCCTCCATACTGTCCTGTCATTTAGGTCAATGTGGGTAATGTTCAACACCTTTCTGTCTGCTTTGATTGTTTCCTCCCATGTCTTGTGAGGTCTCCCACTTGTGTTCCTACCAACAACTGTGAAATTCAGTATTTTCTGGAGCCTGTGGGTCTCTTCTCTCCTAGCCACATGGCCATACCATCTCAGCCTGCTCTTTCTCATAACATTTCCTATTCTTACCAGGCCCATTGACTGGAGAAGGTCTTTGTTTCTCTTTCTCTCCTCCAATGATACCCTGCACATCCATTCCTGAAGAATTTCAAGACTATGGGACACCCTGCCTTTAAGACCAACTGTCCATTTTTCAGTTTCTCTCCAGGTGGTCTTCATAGACAGGTTTGATTTTAAAAACAGATAAAGACCACCTGTCCATAAACACTGCCTTCTCTGTTTCCCTCTTGGTGGTCTATATAGACAGGTTTCAGTGTAGTGGACTGATAGAATTGAACATGTGGCTGTACTCACAGCCTCCAGCACTAGACCCAACCCAGGAGCCCTGGGGATGTCCAGCTTGGCCTCCTCATAGGCTCGTTCAATGATGGACGCGGGCGCCAGACCTCTGACCACGGCTAGGACAAGGCCTGCGGAAAGATGTGCAAAGACCAGAGGAAACGGATAGCCGGGTACCAAAATGATGATGCCTGAGTTAGTCTCAAAGCTTATAAAAAAACCCTTAACAAGCAAGCATTATAGGTCTCTAGACTAGAAGGTACAGGGGATAATTTCTCTGGTACAGCCTCATAAGCTGTTTTATGTTGCTACACAACTAAATAGATGATACAATAGTTATCAACGATTATACCATGGTGCTCGATGCAACTTCATTTCTCACAATTGTCGGCAAACTGCGATTTGAATCTAAGTCATCTCACCACCTTCTTTT
The DNA here is from genome assembly GCA_963669155.1 of Arbacia lixula. Lineage (NCBI taxonomy): Eukaryota > Metazoa > Echinodermata > Echinoidea > Arbacioida > Arbaciidae > Arbacia > Arbacia lixula. Next base: position 5,551,824 of record OZ022584.1, on the reverse strand, counting down.
TATGTATTACTTTCTATTCTTGTTCAGGACAACAAACATGCTGAAGCCCCTTTCAATGGACACAGGTGTTGAGAGTTTGCACACCATTTTAGTTCACCATCTCCCTTCCCTGGGGATCATTCCTAGCCAGCTTCCATTTCACCGCGGCTAAAGTAAATCAAATAAGGGCAGTTTTGACTCACCAATCATTTTGCGGATCTGGTGGAGCATGAAGCTCTGACCTTTGACCTTGATGATGGCAAACTCCAGGCCGTCGTCAAGGAAACCCCTCTCGCAGTAGAACTCTTTGATGTACCTGTTGGCACTGGGGTCTGTAAAGAGTCTAGCAGCCAAACATGGACCAAAACAAAGTCATGAGTGTAATGGCAGAACGACAGAAAGTGCACATGCAAAATGTTTTTCACTTAATCCAAATACATAATGTAAGGCCTATGTCATATTTACATGATAATGTAATCAACTCTTCATGATGTTTCTCAATTATTCCACAAGATGAAACAAATTATACAAGGACTTAAAGTGACTTAGCCCCTGCAATGCAAAAAACCACACCAATAATATCAAAAGATCTCTAGTTAATTTGTTCCTCACTTTACACGTTATAATGGTAAACCTCGTTCAGGTGGTTTGTTTCACAACATCAGGCTTGGAAAGAAGTCACCGCAAATGTTGTTTTGTATTTGTTTCTATCTCTCAATTGTCTGATTGCTCCATAGTATAGTAATGGATATAAAGGACATGAACATCAATCTGAAACAAAGGAGGGTATTTCACTCACTTTCCTGATGTAAAGTTGTGGAAGTTGTGGGTGCCAGTCAATTTCTTCAGTAGCTCATTCACCTCCTCAATCTTCTCATCTGGATGGGACGCAACACAGAAAACAAAGCTTCTAGAATTTAAGAAAATACTCCTTGCTTACTGCATGAAATCGGCACTGGGTCAAGATCATCCAGATAATCTTTCACCTCCTACCATGTACCCATCAGGTTTCTTGGAAGAGCAGTCTTTGTGACTGAAACGACTTCGCTGGTTAAGAAATATGTGAAATTACAGAAACAAATGAAAGTTCTAACTAGCCATGATGTCTGCAAGGGTGTTTTTAGCTGTCCTATAAGTTCACTATATGTTCAGCTGAAAAGACGTTCAAACCCATCTATAAATTATCAACACAATGGAAAGATAAAAATATATTTTTATAGACAGGTGGTCTTGACATGGACATACAAATTGCTCTGAACGAAGCCAAGTCAAGTGGTCTTTACTGAGAGGTGGTCTTTACAATGAGTGGTTTTTAGTAGTAGGCTGGTTTGACACGCAACTTTAAATCCCTTCTCATTGCAAATGACTACAATCCTCCCAAACTAGGCCTTACCTGTGACTCTGTACTTTTCCATGGTAACGTCTTCTATTGGCACGAAGGCAAATGAGGGCAGCAGATACATGTACGTCCGAAACTCACAGTTGTTCTTGCAGTTGAAACCTGCTGTGGTTCTTACGACACCTGAACATGCAAGTATGACAAGAAGAATGTGTGTTACATAATCAGGTGGCTCATGAATCAATTATGAAAGAGGCCCAAAGAGGTGCAAGATAATATGCCAAAGTTTGACGCTCTCCTTATGATACTGAAAGAAACAAATTCTTTTTGCACAACATACATAGTATTGTCAGCACATCTTCTTTCTCTTCTCTCCACTTTTAAAGCTGTTGTGAGACTAGCTCAAATTTGTCAAACACCACTCTCTCCTTTTTTTTTCCATTTCATCTTGTCAACATACATCATTGAGTCATAGATAGATATGCAGTGAGTTTCTTTCTTTCTGTTGGTTAAAACAAGTATTTGACTGATTCTTTCTCAGCTTCTTCACGGAATACAGGTAAATGGGTAAATCATCACAACAGAATACAAACCCATGGTGCTAATAAGAATGGTATTCACACAAAGAAATAAGATTTAAAATGAATACAAGTCCATTATTTGCTCCAATCCATTTACATCAAAATAACCAAAAAAAATATTTTTCATTTAACTATATCACTCCCATTGGCATGAAGCTGTGTGGTAAACCAATAGGATTTTCATGGCCCAGTATTGAAAGTGTTCAATCAAACTTCTCACCCAAGACCCTGATGACATCTGGTAGGTGCTCATTCAGTCGTTCCACAAGGTTATCCAGCAGGAGCAGTTTGAGGGAGACAACCTGGCCGGAAGCAGACACACCCTTATCTGTCCGGGCGCAGCGCTGGAAGTTCATCTTACCCATGCTGCGACCATGCTCCTCGGGGATCGCCCCGGACTTCACCATCGCCGTCACCAGGTCGTCCTCGATCGTCCTCACCCCAGGATTTCTGAGAGGAAACATAGAGGGGGGTAATGTCAATACGGCCAAGGAAATGCGAACTCCCATTCCCCATCTCCAAACATGACATCATCAGAGCCACCACACTTGTACTTCACACACCTTCGTGGAGAATATCGCATTCCTTGCATTTCAATGGTTCACATGTTGAGTGCATTTTTGTGAACAAATCTAAACATGAGCAACGAGTTAAAAGATCGTGACATGTCTAGAACAAATCATTACCAAAACATTTGGAAGGAGCCCAATGGAAACGAAGCTTGTCATATTGGGCCCTGTGCAAACAACTATAAGAAATAAGAACAAAAAAAAAAGAACAAAAAATACTAATCATTGCAGGTAAGTCTCAAACAAGCAAACATGTACTTCACACACACACATATGCAGACACATTTAAACACACCTGTTCACAAGAAAGGCATAACACTATGAAGATAGTGCCATATTCATGAAACCTTACTAAGCTTAGCTAGCTCCTGAAGTGCATTCAGGTACATGCAATTTAGTAACTAACTAGGCTCTAAAGTTTCATGAATATGGTCTTATGTTACGCAGAAAAAGTTTAAAAGGGTCTCTTTCAAATTTTGTCCACGTAACAAAGTACCATGTTCATAGCGCAATGATGAGAGTGAGAAAGCAATAGAGAGAAAGGGAGGAAGGGATAAAGAGATGGGCTGACATCATAGAGCTATATTAATAAACGGAAATATTTAACTTGTCTTAATATAGCTCTATGGGAGAAATAAAGAGTCCACATCATGCAACCATGTGACCTACCTCTGCATGCCAACATAGTTGGCCCCTGCATAAGACAGCAGCATGGCCACCTTCCTCTTCATCACTTTAGCCTGCTTGCCGTCGCCTGTGCTCGCTCCGGCTGACGCATTGCTGGTACTGTCCGCCTGGTGATTGTCAACAAACCAACCAATCAAATGTCAGTAAAGAATGATTTGTTGACCCTGGTCCGGTTAGGAAGTCAAAGTTTGCCATAGAACTGCAGTAACCAAAGGGGTTTGCCTTCATTGTACCCTATAAAGCATTTGAAGTTTAGAGGTAGGCCTGTCATCTATTATCTGTTCAGCAGATTACACAGGAATCATACTGCCCAGTATCTGAGTGGAAAAGAGCCATCCCGTATATATGTGGGCTTGCTGAAGAGGGAGTTAAACTGTCCTGTAAATGTCAATGAAGAAGGATTTGTTAAATTGTGGTAATGAGCTTTCATGTGATCGCATGAATCACAAAACAATCATGTCACCAAACAATGTTTGCAGTTTAGAATGTTCAGAATACAAAAGAAAGTAAAATTGAAAAGCTTTCTCACCATTACGTTTTCACAATCAGCATCTTCAGTAAACGTCACTTATGAATGATTTATCAAAAGTGTGTTAAGAAACTATCATGTGATTGACATTACAAAACAATGACGATCCACTCACCAGACATATTTTTGCAGTTCAGAATGTTTAGAATAAAAGTGAAAGTACAAGTGAAAAGCTTGCTGGTCTCGACGTAAAATCCGAGACCAGAAAGGCTCAAGACCAAGAACAAGACCAAGACCAGAGGGTTCGAGACCGAGATCAAGACCAAGAAAAAAAATCCTGATCTCGAGACTGGTCTCGAGACCAAGACCAGACTCAAGAACTACAACACTGCCACTAACATGTTTTTTTTTTCAGAATCAGCATGTCCTGTTAATGTAAGAGTTGGATTAGCACCAGGAAGTGCATATTCAGTGGAGAGTGGGCAGCATTCTGTACAACTCTACACAATGCAGGCAGACCCACTAGCTTTTGCATGTGTACACTACAGCTCAAAGGAATTGGCATAGGGAAAATGAAAGGGAAGAAAGGGAAGGAGCTGCAGTTTTAAACCGCGGTATATTTTGTCCAGTTCAGCATGAAATGTGATGCTTTTTAGGCTAAAGCACTGTGTTTCATGCTGAACAGGACAAAACTGCGGCTCCTTCCCTTTCTTCCCTATGCTAATTCCTTTGAGCTGCAGTGTACATCGGATCCTGGTACTTTAGATGGCAACAGAAGTCCAGCTCTTCCATCTACTGGAAACACTGATTCTGAACAACACAATTTGGACTTGATACAAGCAACAAGAAGGAATTAAACATGAAAGAAAAGACACAGGAGTTTCTAAACTCAAACTTTGTATTCAGCCCTGTGTTTCACATTGGCTGTTGTGTAGAATTACCTCGTATCTCTGCTTCTTGCTTTGACCATTCGCTGCGACATCCCCAATTCTCTTTCTGTCGTCTGCCTCCATGCCTTTACCTGGGCCATGGCTCTGGCTGGGAACCTCAGCTACTTCTGCTCCTGCTACTGCTCCTGCTGCTGCTGTTGTGGGAGCGACGTCAGCCATCTTGAAAGACGAAACGGCAGACCTGAACAAGCCCCTCAGAGTATGACGGAGCATCTAAACACAAAACGCCTGCGTGGAATGGCTTAATTTGCGTGCACAAATCCTGGAAGAGATGACTTCAACAATAAAATAGGAAACAGAGGTGATAAATCTACCAGATAATCTACATATAGTGTTGGGGTGTGAAATGGGAACTGCTTACTGCACAGAGCTTGTAAGCAGGTGATCTGGGAGTTTCTTCCAGAAGTTTTTTTTTACAGGTACCAGAGGAAGAGATTGCATGATGGCTAAGAATGCAATACTGAGAGAAAAAGAAATGTTAATTATGCTTAATATAGGTTAAAGGTGTTTTATTCATGACATAAGGCCGGGAAAGTAGCGACGTGCGTATCAAAAATTAAAAATTCTTGAATTACGGCCAAGAGTTAAAAACTACCACTGACTAATCTCTTGGTCTACCAAAGCCACCCGCAAATAAAAAAATAAATATGAAAATCATGAAATACAGCCAAGAGTTAAAAACTCTGGGATTATGGATAAACTACTGGGCAGTTACAACAGTGGATAGAGTCCCCAGCTGAAGATTTCAGTGATACAGTGTTTCAGTTAAACATTCCTACTTAATTGGGCATTCGTCTTTTACTACGGGAAGATGGAGGACTTTTGAAGATTAATTTGTGTGACTCTGGTCTTTTATTGTCTGAATTTGTAGGGTGAAGTAACCCGATCAAGGCCATCTCAAGTGAAAGAGTTTCTCTCACCAACTAGTAGACATCAAATATTTCTGCATTCAATGCAAAATCATTATTTTGTGTTTGATGTTCGGTGAAAGAATCACAAATGTACATGTACGTGTAATTTGATTCTTTGCTATTGTATGAATACAAACATGCTGTTGTATATTTTGAGAGATAAGTTCAGAAGCACCATACCCACCTGTCAATCCATTCATCGCTCGCTCACTCATTCACTCACACACACACATACTCATACATTCAATAACTCAATCATTCATCCACATATTCACTCACAAACTCATTCATTCACTCACATGTTCGCTCACTTACTCATCAGTCACTCGTTCACTTACTCACTCACACCATGGACCCTTCAACTCATGAGGGTCCTTGCTCACTCATTCATCAAGAATTTGTTCACTCGCTCGCACACTCACTCGTTCACTCACTCAGCTGAAATGTTTAATCCCGTTATCAATCATTCAACAACACATTCATTTATCCTACTGCTTTTAAGATATATTTACACTTTAGGTTCATACATTTGTACCTGCATCTTCAACTACCTAGCCTTCAACATTTAAATATCCTTGGTAACTAATATTGACAACACTCTGATTCAAAGCTCTTGAAAGACAAACTACATGTAAACATATATTCACATGTGAAAATTTAATCAAAATGTAAAAAAAAAAGTGATCATTCAAGTACAGTAGCATACATACACAAGCATGTAAACAAACAAAACATTGCACCCATTTGTTTGAACAAATGTGTTTCACAGGGCATAACAACAGTCACAATGGCATGTACATGTATTCACAGTGGTGTAACTTGGACCTCGTACTAAACCTGGTCTAACTTAATGGGGCACACAATAAACCATCTGATGCTGTTACAAAATCAATTCAATAAAAAAATGTTTCATGCTGTTTTACTTGGCATTACTTTAAGTTAGTCCAGGTTGCGTACACTGTTTGTGTTAACCCTGTGTTCAAAATACAGGCTGATATGTGTACTTTAAATTAATCTATGTAGATCAATTTTAAAAAATTACAAATAATTCTCACTATTGGCAATAGGCAAAAGTAACCAGTAATTTTGCAGAATTCTTAATTGACTTCCAGAACCCAAATTCTCCTGGTATACGAGGTACATGCACTTACTCAATCGTGATACATGTACTGGTAATGCCAGACCTACATGTAACAAGCCACATGAACACAACTTTTTCAAGCAAAACTCTTACCATTTTATCTCCTTCAACAAATCAACATCTAATACATTTTCATACACTTACAAGAGCTCTAGTTCATAACACATGACAATACAGAGTATGAAATATTATCTCATCACATTTAGCAAGAACCATAAATTCATGGCATGTAAAAATCAAAAACATAACTGTTGTGTGTGCTTGTGTACCTTGCATGTGATGTTACAATAAATTTAGCATTCCATGTACGCTTTATTGCCCTATTGTGCAAACACACTCATCACTTGGCATTTCATTTTCCTCTGCAAAACAATATAACCTGGGTACAGTATTTCAAGTGTAATCCACACAGCACGAAATAAAGGCAAAGGGGTAGAAGTGGAAAGATGCCAATTTTACTTTACTCCAATTGTATAGAATTTTAATCTACCAACTTTCTCTTGTAAGAATTGCCTCTAAATCTACCAATCATGATCTAATCTCATGAAAAGTGCGATTACGAAATGGCAAATCTAACAAAATGTGCTAAGTCACTGTGCAGCTATACGTTATAATGCGGTGAACATGGAACTCTAATGGCTCTTTGTGCTTACCGAAGTTTTTTAAGCATTGCTAAACTTTGTTGAAACTTAAACTGTGTATAACCTTTATTGTGCACATTCTTTCATTTATACTTCATGGAATCTATATTCTTTGGGCATAATCTAGCAAATTTGGGGAGAAGGAAAAACTCCTTGCCACTACCACCCCTCGCCTGTTCACCTGGGCCCTGTTACATAAATCTTACCATTGATGGTAACTTCGCTATCATTGGCAACTTCTATGGCAATCTTGAAATTGATTGGCAGTTGAGCAATGTTACCATGGTAGTTATCATTGATGATTGAGTTACTATCAATAGTAAGTTTTATGCAACGGGGCCCTGTACTCATGTGCGAACATTTGGTTCTCTGAAGAGCACGATCCATAGCAGAAACCAGACAGGGAACCACACTACTGTTACCAACGCAAAGGTTTTGTTGGCAAAAATATATGAATTGATGACACCTTCAAACAATGATTCCATTGTCTGTGACACGCCATGCATGAGAATGTCAGAAAGGGACGACCCTGGATTTAGGACCCAGTGGTGAATGGCGAGGAAAGAAAAGAGCAATGCTAAAGGAGATATCATCAGCATGGCCACGCCTTGCAGGAATTTTGCAACTTTCCATGCCGTAGGCTGCACTAAGACGGCAATAGGGATAGTAAAGGCAGCAACAAAAAAGGCGAGGGAGAAATTAAACATGGACACTGCGAGGAGGGTGGTAGTGTACCAGATGAGAGTGAAGGATTTTAGAAGCTGCCAGTCCGATTGCAAGTCCTTGCTGGTTTGGAAGTTCTTCCCTTTTCCGTAGAGCGGGAGAGTTGCTGTACCGACAAAGAAGGCCAAGAAGCCGATGGCGATAGCACCTTGTGGCGTGATGCTGAAGGAGCTGATGTGGTTGCTGACGAGGTACTCTGGGCTCACAAACAGAAGGACTCCTGTGATGTGGGCTCCAATGATGAGAGGCATGATTTGAGCGAAGGGACGACCTTGATGCTTTGGGGTTTGGCTCTTAGCTGCTTGAGGATCACCTTCTGTAGCATCCTTATCTTTCTCATCTGAAGGCGGTTCAGTCATCTGCAGAGCTTGAAGCCACAGGGCCAGCCCACGGAGTGTGGGCACCAGGAGGAGTAGACCGAAGGGAATCATGTAGAGGCCGATGGACACATACCTGTCACAGCTTGGCAACACGTAGAAGAAGAAAGACTGATGGAATCGCTCTAAGAGGTTGTTGACGCTGCGGACAACCCCTTCTAAGACCCGGCCCACCGCGACAACAGAAGTGCCACGTTTTGCGCTGTGCGCTTGAAGCGTCAGAGCCTCGATATGGTAGCGCAAGAAGATGCCGTGTAGACCGCTGGGGTTCCCGCTCGCTTGCTTGGCCATGTTTAGCAGCATGGTAGTGGCAGAATGCTTGAAACCTTCCCAGTGGACAGCAAGTCGCTCCGACGGATCCGGCCTGTTCTGGAAAGTGGATGCTACCCTCTCTATGCGACACATCCTTACAGCCAGGTTAAACAGGTCAAGGTTTGGCAGCTGCCCATTGACACCTTCAATCTTCAGATCGATGTGGTCAGTGAACTCTGAACCCAGCTCCAGGTTGATGGCAGCAATGATGGACCCACTTCGCCCTATCATCAAACTTGACTCAATGTAATCTGATCGAGTGTCATGGTAGCTTTCCAACCAGGCCTGCATTCCAACTTCCTCTTTATCCACCACAACAAATATAATGTCTTTGGACCAGTATGAGTTCTTAGCAAAGAAACTGGCTAATGATAGCATTAGACCTATCCCATAGTGTGTTCTGCCCTTGTCTTGCTCAGAATCTTTGTTGCGATATGGCACAGTGAAAACCATTGCTTCTGTGCTGGCTATTCGTGGAGCTCTCAGTATGGCATAGACGTTAGTTCCCCTGATAATGCCAGACTCCCGATCGCTCTCATTTCGGAACATCAAAGGGTGCTTCACAGTAAAGTTTTGGGCAAACACATCCAACCCAAGATTTAAGAACTGTTCTTGAAGCCATGCTACAGGTATTTTTCCATTCCCACTGTCAGCAGCAGCAAATCTGTTCATCTCCTTGGCATAATTCAGCACATCTTGCTCACTTTGATACTTCCTCTCTACGAGGCCAGGCAACAAGGCATTTTCCGAGAAGTAGGTCTTGTCATTGAGCGGAGTGAACGCCAGTGCGAGTAGCGACGACACACCAACAATGTAGAGGAGCAATTCTAGTGGCTTGTGGACAGCGAGAATGAATCGCGACATGGCCGCCTGTGTGCGGGTATCTGTCAAGAGCCCCATTACGGTTGCCAACAGGGAAGGCTTATCTAAACCATCAGTCTCCCATCAATAGCCCTCAAGACTTGGACAGGACCTGTCAATACAAACCAAACAAGTCAGAGACAATCAGTGATACCATATTGCTAACGCCACCCAGAACTATAATCGAGGCTTGCTATAATCAGAATTATGTTCCAAGATATCCTTTTAATTGTTAGATAATTTCAAGGACCAAGCAAAAATCATTTTTAAGATTGATCAATGTTACATTCTGAAGTTCATAATATGTAACACCATTGCAGCACATAATTGTTCTTTCTAGATCCAAATGTACTAAACCAGTCATTGATAGTCTCTGTCCTGCTTGAATATGTATTGCATTCAAATTCATATTTTACAAATTTGATGAATCCCTGCATGCAACTCTT